>CM040125.1:354076941-354560918 GCA_022559845.1 Amorphophallus konjac
TCCTTATCGCGTGGAGACGAGCATTCTTTGTTACCGGGCGCTTTCCGTCACCGGCTTGATCGTTGAGTAGGGGACAATCGGGAATCCGATGATCACGGCTCCCGCAACGGAGACACGCTCCAAGTTTCCTCCAACATTCTTCGGCCTTGTGCCCGGCCTTATCACAGTGCTTACATACCACCTTAGTAGGTGTAGTGGTGATGGAGAAAGGTTTGGTCTTCTTGAACTTTTGCTCCTGGGAGGGAATGCCTCCATTACTTGGCCTCTTCTTGAAATTAGGTTTTAAGGTGCCGGAGCTAGTAACATTCTCCTTCTTGTCTTTCCCACGGATCCTATCAGATAGTTCCGTGGCATCTTCTAGTAATTGGGCTCATCGAACCATCTCCGAATAGACTTGTATGTCCATCGGTGCCAGTTGTGTGATATATTGGGGCCTGAGCCCATTAAGGAATCTTCGAGCTTTCATCTTCTCAGTACTAACTAAGTGTTTAGCGTACCGAGACAGCCTAGAGAACTGCGCTTCATATTCAGCTACCGATAAAGATCGTTGCTTAAGTGCGGCGAATTCAGCGGCTTTCTTCTCTTGAACTCGATCTGAGAAATATTTATTGTTGAAATGTTCAACAAACTCCTCCCAAGTAACTTGTCCTTGATCTAATGTGGCTTCTACCGACTCCCACCAGCATCGGGCATCTCTTTCTAATTGAAATGTGGCTAACAGGACCTTCTCTTGGTCCGAGCATTGCATGACTCTAAAAACACGTTCCGTCTCTCGGATCCAGTGTTCGGCATCATCTGGATCAGTGGATCCCATGAACTTAGGAGGGTTCATGTTCTTGAAGCTTTGGTGGAGATTTCCTCCTCCACGATGTGCACCTCCTTGTGCCACTTGTTGAAGTGCCTGGGTCATGCCTTGGAGAGTGCGTTGCATGTTGCGCCATTGAGCACGTTCGGCAGCCATTGTCCTACAATTATAATAGCTATTAGTATGTGATTGCGTTCAAAGGCTTTTAATTCTATGCCGACTTTAACCCTTGGTTCTACCCAATCTCACTGGTTAGAGGTTCAGACTTATCCTTGGACTTGGGTTTCCTAGGAATTGAATACCCTAGGCTCTGATACCACAAAAACTGTCACGTCCCGAGCGCGGAAGATACCCGGAGACGCGTGACGAGTTTATATCAATCATGTCAATCAGAGTAGTAGTGTATTCGACACAAAGACAGAGTGCGCAATTATAAAGTTGACACAATCCTTTATTTCTTTTATAAAAATATGTCTATTACAAACCCTTGCAAATACTAGGCTTAATAAGAGAAAAGTACAACATTGACTCAAGAAAATATAGAAAAGACAAGACTAGTTGACGCTTGAGAAGCTCTAATCTCTTTCACTCTTGACCTTCCCCGTCCGATTGAGTCTCGTCGTCGGACTTACCTGAAAAGTAGGGAAACATGAGTGAGCGAATGCTCAGTAGGAAATTCTATCTCAAGAACTAGCAATGGGTTTAAGTAATTATATTTTTCACATGTAAATGCACTATGGCTATGCACGCTTGCGTAAAACGACAAGATAGAGAGTATAACAAGAGATAATGAAGTGAACTATTCATGAACTTTCAAGAACTTGTATCAAATATATGTCAAGATATTTATCATGTCATGTGGGAATTGGCTATCTCACGCAAGTACTTTGCCCCGTGTCGGGCCACGCTAGTAAAGTCACGCAAGTTAAGTTACGCACGTAAGTAAGAGAAAGATTGTGGAATGCCAATTAGATCAAGAGAAAATAGTACTTCGGTGCAATGCTAGACACCGGTATCATTACAACTCCCATGGGCACTAGTACTTTTGGGTGCTCCTCCCAGGACCATATCGGGCCCTTATGCACAGCATTAAAGATAGATCTAGACATCCACTTTATTGTATAGCCAATATGGAGTTTCAAGGAAAAAGCTTGTGAAAATTTAAGATAGAGTAGAGTTCAAAATTGAACTCGATATAATCACGAATATCGATAAAACTGGGTGGAATTGGTTCCCTAACTTGGGTACCATGACAAATAAGTGCCCACAAGTAGATGGTCACTCTTTTAATATAGAATTGAGGTCCACAAGAACATCATAATAATGTTTGATATAGAATTGGGGTCCACAAGAACATCACAATAATGGCATGCTTTCCCCGTTCATTAAGATAATTCTCATATCATACCCATAGCATAATATGAGGGCCGGTATACCATGTTTCTATAGAGTGACATGGCAAAGTAGTGTAATAAGTTTTTATGGTACAACCCGCTCAATCGGCCTTGAGGGAATCCAAGGCTCGAGGAGCCTTATGGAGGTCTCTATGACTAACTTGCTAGTCCAAAGGAACGGAATGTCCAATAGAGAGCTTGTATGTCACTGAGAATTGAGGGGTAATGCGATAAACCATCGTGAAACATGAGACTATATTCACGGACTGGAATATAGTGCCGATATATATATATAAATATACATATGAAACCCTCGGTTAACAGTAACGGTGCAAAATAGTATTACAGGAAAATAGCGACTTAATCTAAGTCATTACTTATCAAATTAACGCCTTCTACAGGGACGTTTATTTATGATTTAACGACTACAGTAGCAGGCGTCCATTAGATTTATAATATTTTAAAAAATTGCCAATTTCTGGAATTTTCATGAAAACGCGCCTTACAGAGGGGCGTAAATTTTAAAGTCACGCCCTGGTGCTGGGCATCAGTTATGTAAGAGACGACCTATCCCAGGTCGTTAATTCCTTAACATCCGAAATAGGATTCGTGAATCAGTATAAATTTCCAGATAATAAAATTTTCAGGAAGAGGATCACATGGTCAGGAAGAGAAAAATAGCATGATTCAACAACTGTGATCATGCATTAGATTAGATACATGGTTTACTTGATATAGAATTTTAAACATGGGTATTTAATAATTAAGTGAAGTTGACGACTCCTGGGCAGGCCGTCAAAACAAGAATTAGCGCCCTAGTCTGGGTCGCTTCTTTTAAAATTAGCGCCCTAAGGAGGGTCGCTACTTACACTATTTTCCAGAAAACTATGAAAAACGCAGAGAATCTATATGCATGAATTGACAGATGACTTTATCATAATTACTATGTTGGTTTGGGCTACAATTCTTGAGAAAACCTACCTGATGGGTGATCTGGATGAAGAAACGTGAAGGAAAAATGGTGCTCTGTTCTAAACAGAGTTCTTCCGAAGCTTATGGAAACAGCTTCCTTATTGAAGGAAGAGATTGTCTTGACGAAGAACCTCCCGTCCTTCAACTAGGCAGAAGAGTTACTACTTACGGCAGACTTCCTGCAGCAAAGACGATGAAGAACATCAATATTCTTCATGATTATGACCGAAGGCAAGGGAAGAAGAACAATACATGTTCTTTACGCACGGCAGTAGCACTTCCTTCAACCAAATAGCCTATTAGGGTTCGACAGGAAGGGTTATTTATAGGTTTTTTTATGATCCTAATGGAGTTAGTATCGTATTGGAAGTAATATTTCCCTAATAGAGTTCTTACCCTATTCAACCTTCCACGTAGTTATCCAGAAACTTGCTCTGGATAGTCTCCTGGTTTGAACGAAACTCGAACGGAATTAACGCCTTGCCATAGGGCGTTAGTTTAAATTGACGCCTTTGCTAAAAGTCATTTCTTATGTAAAACGCGTCCATGTGGAGGGCGTCACGTTTACTTGCCCTTTTTATTATTTTGGCCGTTTAAGAATTGACGACATCTGTTGTGGTCGTCCTTTCTGGAATTCGCACCTTGTATAAGGGCGTTTCTTTTTGAAGTAGCGCCTTGAATCAAGGCGTTATTTACATTTTGGTTTATTATTTACTTCTTTAGGCTCATATCATTTATTCATTAAATCTTTTAATCTTATTTTGATCAATTGGAGTTTTTATTTCCTTTTATTTTTACGAGGGTTGCTACAGAGTCAACTCGGCCGTCTGCATCCACATGGCATTGTTAGTCAGTTGCATAAGCATTCTATTCATAAGCATAAATAAGCAAAGGGACGTTTAGTGTTGCGTACCCTCTCGGTGAGCGCCACCTCGGCCGCCTTGGCCCGCGTCACCATCCTGGCAAAGTCTGCATCTCTCCCAGCCCGGTCGGCCGGAGTCCGGGTCGTAGAAGAAGGGGCGTCTGGTCCCACCCTCTGAGTTCCCTCGGCGCGCTGCATCCAAATACTCCAGATCAGTCACATACATAATCATATAGAATTGCATAATTTAAAGAGTTTAGGGTTTAGAAAACTCACCAGTAAGGCCAGGGCCTGCCGGGCCTCGTCTCTCTCCCTGATGATAGAGTGCAAAAGTCCCTGCAACTCCGCCACTCGTCCCGCGGGGTCGATCTGCACTCAGAAGTCCATGTGTCAGTGCGTCATCATATAGGAATCATAAGCATAATAAAAAGAGTTTAAGTCTAGAAGTCATACCGGCCGGTGAGCACCCCGGAAAACCTAGTCCCGGTAGTGCCGTGCGTACGCGGTGTAGTACGCGCTGTCGCTCTCAGCTCGAGCGGTCACTACTCGCCCTCGTGCGGTCCAATCGGCGACCTGAGTGGCGTTCCTCGCTGTCCAGTCAAACGCCTCGCGGAGTCCTCGTGTTGTCCTCGTCACTCGCTCCCCCGCCTTCTCAGGCGCAGGGAACTCCACCGCGGGCTGATGGACCCCGATGGTCCTCATCACCAACCTGAAGTGCAGTGGCTCCACCACATTCATGCAGTGAAGCCACACGTCTCGCCCGAAAAAGGCTAGAGCCTCAGCCACCCACGGCTGGCCCTCCTGGCTCTCCCCCGTGTAGGGTGTCCACCGTACCTGCATAGAATAGAAAGTCTCATCAGCATCATAATCATATAAGAACTGCAAGAGTCTGAGTTTAGAAGCATACCGAGGTATACGGTAGAGCATCCAGGTCATCCTGCAACTCCCGGACCTGTCGTCTCAGGGCTGCCATCTCCCGAGGTGCTGTCCACCTCCGTGCAATCGGCAGGAGCCCAGGACGGGTCTCCTCGCCTCTGCCCAACCCACGTAGGTATACGTAGGCCCTCACCTGCATTGTATCACTGTGTCAGCATTTAGGAAACACATAGAGTCGCATAATTAAGTATAGGGTAAAGAGTCGTACCTGGAGTAAGGGGGAGAAGCCCCCAAGCATCGTCCGACGGGCCGTCGAACTCAGCGTGTCGAAGAGGAAGGCAAGAACTGCCGCTCCCCAGGCGTAGTCACCCACGTGCTCAATCTCCTGGAGGAAGGGAAGGAACCGGCAGCTCATCACGTCCGCTCGCGTGGAGAAGAGAAATCGCCCGAACATCAGCATCAAGAACCGCCTCAGCACTCGGTCCGCCTCTGCTCCCGGCCCTGCCGCAACTCTCGGCCTTGCCAGTCCTATCAGCCGCTCCAGGTGCTCCTCCGGCTGCTCGCCAACTGCAACTCCCGCCCGTCGTAACCCCAGGCTGTCCTGGAGAGCAGCCCGGGGTAGGAGGGTCGACTGCCTCTCGTGGCGTCGTAGCTGTAAGCCCAGCAACTCCCGAGCCAACCCCCGGTAGTCGGGAAAAGTAGTCCCGCTAACCGGTGACCCGTGCACGCGAGGGCCAGTGAGCCTGGCCACGTCCTCTAGCGTGGGGACCATATGCCCCCACGGGAAAAGGAACGTCCGACTCATTGGGTCCCAGCGGTCGTGAAGGGCGTAAAGCAGAGCTGCGTCGAAGCGACACACCTCAATGCTCAGGAAGGGGGCGAACCCCATGGCAGCCAACCGCTCCCTCTGGAAGTCCGGCAGTGCCAAGTACACTGCGCGGACCTGCAGCCATGAGGTGCGGGTCCTACGCTTCCCCTGCATTCATGTCATTCATTATTAGATGCATTTTTAGTAATTTAGTTTGCATTTTGTCTCATTTTCAATAAAATCATCTATTGAACGGTCCCATGCCCACCGTCCTTGACTTGGACGGGCCATCCTGCGCCGTCCGTCTTTCCATCTCCCTAGGGTAGAACGGCCACTCCTCGGCCGTGTGAATTGTGCACGGTCCTATGGGGACCGTTTAGTTTTGCATTGTTTGGTTGCTGAACGGACCAATGTGGCCCGTTCACTGTTTGTGCAGTGACCCCTTAACCGTCCTGTTTTGGTTCGGTTCGTTTGCTGTGTGATTATGAACGGTCCTTCCAAGGCCGTATTGGTTTGAGCGGTCCTATGTGGGCCGCGTGTCTTGGTTTGTGCAGTTTCTGTTTAACCGCCCCACCATCGTCTTCCCCGACGACGGTGGGCGTCCCCCGGCCGGCAAAGAGGCCGCCATGGCCTCCCTAACCGGCCCCTAGGTATCTAAAACCTCCATAATAAAGGAAAAATGGAAATGGGGAGGGTGTTTAGTTTTTTTGACCTACCTCGGGGTCCCGTGGTTTTTTGGCCGGTTTCTCCGGCGGTGCTTCTTCTCCGACGTCCTCGTCCGCGGCGGGGACCTCCTCCACGGCCACGATCGCACCGGCTTCTCCCTCGGCCACAGCCGGCGGTGTGACCCTCTCCGGCAGCCGTTCTTCGGTGTGTGTCGCGGCGGCGGTCGTCGACGGCGGCGGCGTGGTTGTCTCTTCCCCGGCCATCCCAGAGCGTCTCGCTTGGTGCTTCTGGCGCATGGAGAGGGTGAAAGGGAACGAAAGGGAGAATGAGAGGTAGAGAGAGGGGTTGAGAAGGGTAGAATGGCCCTGGGTTGGCCTTCGTTCCCTCCACCGTCGGTTACGGTGGAGGGAGATGAAGGGTTTGTTTTTTTTCGAAGTTACAGACGTTGCGCGGTCTAGCGATAGACCGTCCATGGATTTGTGCGGTTCTCCACCGACCGTTTATACTCAACGGTAAGCATCTTAAGTCGGTTCAAATTCCCTGATATATGCGGCTAACCCGTAACCGTTCTACTTGGAGTGGTTTGTTCTTAACCGTGCATTCTTTAATGTCAGTTGCACTTCAATTGATGGATTTTGATATTTTTTGTAAAGCTTGCTAACAATTTCACGTACAGCAATCCAAGCTTTCACGTGCCGTTTTGCCTGCACATGTAAGTCAGGTATGGCCTTCTATCCCTATATCCTTTACTGCATTACTATAGGATACTATAATATATCATCTCGAGAACCAGTCGGTTATCTACGTGTTCCAGGATCTGATGTTCCCCTTCAACAAAAACGATGATGATCCAGGTTCACGTATTTAATCTTCGGATAGGCCGTTAGGTGGGGATGTCACGGGGAGGATGGTTCTATCCTGCACACTGTGGTTGCGGATGGTATCTTGACTCTGATATTCCCAGCTTAGCAATATTATTCTCGAGTATTTTATATTTTAATCTTTCTTCGCATTTATTTTTACGATTTCTTTTATTTTAGCCCAGCATGCATCATACGCATCTTTTGAGCTTTCATGCCCCATGGTTTGCTTGAAGAATGTCCCATCAATGATGGTCAGCTGTATGTTCGAATGCTTGAGTAAGAAGGACTAATTCCACTCCGAATTGGAAGGTTTTCTTTGGTCGATTCGTTTGGTTTGGTTGATTGAAGGGTCCCCGTCTGAAGCTTTAGCCTATTTTCTTTTGTGGCCCCCTCATTGGACCGCGGGATTGTGTCCCCCATGAGGTTGGTCTTGTCGATTTGTTTCATTTTTAGTTTAGTTCCTCCAGGTTGGCGTCGCTTTTGGTCTAATCGTTCCTTACATTCGGTTCAGAGTTTTCCGAAAGATTCTCAACACTTGTTGGTAGAAACGGGTGTCGTTTTACCTTAACGCCCGCTTTTTCGGTCCACTCCGCTGTATTTCCGCTCCACCTTCATGTTCCATGTCACCTCCGCTTCACCTCCGCTCACTCCCCTGCAAAGAGGACGTTAAGGAGGGACATCTGTTGACACCCGTTTTATGCCGATAAGCTGAGTCGTTTCTCTTACTCCCATTAGTTGATGCCCTAAGTTGTCCATCATTCATTGGGCCATTTTTTTGTGGCACGTCTTGGGCCCATTTTATGGGTAGCCTCCCTCCTTGGTAAAGTCCATATCAATTCAGGGCTTATTGGACCTTGTCTTTGATTAATTGAACGTGTTTTATGAAAGTCAAGTATCCAAGAGCATGAACGGTCCAACATCAGCCGTTCAAGACTGGGGCGGTTGACCCCAGACCGTTCATACATTTTGGCTAATTTCTGAGGATTTTCTGAATATTCACCGACAGGCTTTTGTGCGGCCCTATCTGGCCCGTTCAAACCAATGGACGGGCGAATTCCAACCGCCTATATCTCAGAGTCCTACGCGTGCCAATTTTCTCAGATAATTATCCAATTATTTGAATTATCACCGACAGGGTTAGAATGGTCGCTGGTTGGCCGCTCTACATTTGAACGGTCTTATTGGAACCGTGCATCTTTGAGGGTCCAACGGCGGACGTTTCGGTCAGTTCGAGCGATAATTGGGCTAATTTTTTGATTATTTGAATTTCCACCGACGGGTTTGGACGGTCCAAATTTAACCGCCCATGCTTTTGAGCGGTCTATCGTAAGACCGTTCATCCTTTCGGTTGGTGATTTTTAACAGTTTTTTATCCCTTTCATGCATGGTTTTATCCCCAACTTCTTTTATCGATATCTCCGTGGATAATCAACCATTTTTGATGCCGTTTCGACTGGATGAGAGATAATGATAATATCTACGATTTATCTTTTATAATCTCGACCTGAAAATAGCTCTAAACCCTAGTTTCGGGGCTTGCTTTCTAGACTCTATAAATATACCCTAATGGCCGGACTTGAAAGGGGGGGGGGAGATTTTGGTCGACAACGAAGCCCTGCCGCATTCTTGAGCGACCTAGCACCAACGAGGGAGGCTTTCTACGTCCATACAAGCCTCCGGTTCAAGGAGTAGTTTGGTTTTGAGTTTTTTCGTTTATAGTTTTCATCACTTTCCCTTCATTGCATGCATCACTTCTTCTTTGCGTTCCCTTCTTCCTCATTACCATGCACACATCCACCCACGTTTTGTCACCCTAGGGGTTTAAAACCCCCCAGGTACCCTCCTTTCCATTCGTTAATGTTCATCTCTTATCATTTTGGCATTTACTACACTGTTTAGTTCTAATCTATGTCTTTTCTGTGTGTTTCTTACGTTATTTCACAGGTCAGCAATCATCAGCACGAGGCCCATCCCCTCTGGCTAGCCGGAGAGGGTGGAGGTTGGACCCCTTGAAACTTACTGCGTGGTAGACTTGTGCGGTTTCGTTATCGCCGTTCTTCCTGTTAGTGCGGTCAGCATAAAGCCGTTCATCTCTCGGCAGTAGTTCCTCCCGCACCTTCTGCAACGCACTTAGGCGGTCTATCGTAAGACCGTACATCGTAAGGCGGTTCTTCAGGAGCCGTTCATCTCTCCAGCGCTGCAACTTAGGCGAGTACTCCCCCTCTTTCCAAGGTACGTCGTGTCCATCACGTACGGCACCCTGGTGGCGATCACGGTCTTTTATTTTCTACTCTCCTCTGAACGTCATTATTTGCTCATCGCATATTGTTCCATTCATGACGCATATTGATCTTTAGTAGGAGGAGAAAAATATATCTACACCCGTCAACCCAAGATCGGTCCTCCCAGGCCCCACTTGTAGCCCGTTACCTCCCTGCGTGGAGTGGATAGTAGAAAGTATTTCTATAAATTATTGAAATTGTTTGTACCGGGAGTTACCGTACTTGGCCGGGATCGCCCTCCCCACGCCCGGAGCGTGGAGATATCGTGTCCACTCCTCTCTCGACATTTTATTTTACTCGTATTTACTTTTATATACCGTTGCTAGAGAGCATGTTAGGATGCTAGCTCGTTATATTTTTATATCGCCACTGCGAGAGAGAGAGCGAGACCTGTCCCGTGACCCGATCTGGGCACGAGAGAGAGCCAACCACCCTAGCTCACTGTCGGTTTCTCAACTGCGCACGTACGTACGCTTCCCTCGCTAAGGGACGATCGCGAGCTTGTCTAGAGTCCAAGGATCGCATATCAACTTGGAGTCGAGTCCGCTGTCCGTCTCGCATCAACCATTACATGCCGTGCCCTCAACTACGGGGGATGCCGAGCTATGGGGTCACCAGCTTTAGCAAGCACACCGACCCGCAGATTGGCTCTCTCCTTTGGTCGAACGACATCAACTGCCTACAAATATCCCTCGGTGATGGCACCCCGCCCCCCTCGATCAAGTCTCCTTCGTCAATGTTGGGGACTCCCTCCAGGTAATTGCACTGGCGAAACGATGGTATCTTTTTTATAGTATTTTCTTGCATCTCCAGCGGGATCCCACCAGGCCAATGGCGGGGAGGAAGTCCTCAATGGTTACCTTGGAGACTTGGACACTACAGAGAAAGCAAGCAGGTGAGAGATACTTGGAGAGGAGGAGATTAGTGGCCCACTAGATGCACAGTCCAAGTGGCCCATCGAGAGATCTGCCTAGCCCAACAAGTGACAGCCCCCGTAGGACCCACTTACTCTGAGGCCTCATTTGCCCAAGACCTGCGTCACCCATCGAGCTTTAGCTCGGAGGCCGATCGATCGGTCTCCCTCGCAACTGATGAAAGCCTAGATCATACCGAGCGATCCCAAGGTAAGATGGATGCCCCCCGGAGAAGGGGAGGAGTGCCCTCGCTTATCCTTTATGAATTAGCTCGACCTCAGGACTCCTTAATAGTCTAGGGCTAAGTCCTCACTGCTAGCGCCTATCTAAGTAGAGATTACGCTAATATATGGGAACGAAGATAAGGAGAAGGGGAGAGTCCTTGACCGGGAAGAGTCCCGCACATGGACGCAGTGTCCTCTAGGCCCCATCCCTCTCCTACCAAGGCGAGGAAGCCCACTGCTATATAAATTCAGGGAATCCCTCTAGCAAGGTAAGTCTACTCTCAGCCACTTCAACTAGTGGAGAGTAATCTCGTGCATCTCTTCTCTCCTGTCTCCCTTCGCACCTCGCTTCTACCGGTCGCTGACTTAAACATCAGAGAATTTTCCTCGGGATTACAACTCTGGGCTGGAGTGATCGCACCTTATGATCGCCCTAGATCGGACAGCTCAGGACTTGACGCGAGATCTTACCTCTTCAGTACTGAAACAACTTAGCCCAAGTTAAACCGAGTCGGAAGCGACTCAACATATCATACCAGATCACCAAATCAAGGAACACCTAATCCAATACAAATTATCAAGTCGACAAACCTTAGTTACATCACTATTATAAGTCTATCCCGATATTTCCTTATTGATCCAGCCAAATACACCACGTGCAATCATAGTTGACAAGGTGACAGACGACCAAGGTATTTACGGGGAGCGCAAGCGCTTAGACGATAAAATATCAATTTAAGAGACACTTTAACATCTATTTAAAAAATATATATCTTCAATATATAAATTAAGAATAAGGTACCACTACAAAAATTAAGAATAAGGTACATAAAAAGTCATACATTTTAATATGTGAGAGAGAGAGAGAGAGAGAGAGAGAGAACTAAACAGCCTAAAACACCTCCGCTGAGCACCTTGACCCACCTGACTTGCCTGGCGGACACTTAGGCGAGCCCCTTGCTCATCTTTTGTTTTTTTTTTTTTTTTTTTTTGGGAGGGGGGGGGGTGCAAAGGTCCTCTAGACAACCAACTGCCTTGAGAACTACTGAGTACAATGTCATCAAGTGTGGTCAATTTTAAGTCATGTTTGGCACAATTTTCCATTTGAAATAACTCTGAACTTACAAATTAGAGAAATAATGAAATTATTAGGGGAAAACTTGGGCATTGTAACTGATAAAGGCTCATTGGAGCTTCTCCAATCTAATATTTCACGTCAAAACTTCCAAGAAAAACTTCTAACTAAAATCATGGCTAAACCTGACTTACGAGTCTTCCATGACTCGCAAATCCACAATACAAAACATTTTGGTCGGTGATAACTTCAATGAGGGTTCTGGTTTCTCCTCTGCTGAACAGGGGAATCAATAAACAGGTGACACTGCTCGAGATTGTGAAGTTTCGGGTAAAAAGAACACTTCGACGAGGACGGCTTCTGTTCATCAGGAAAATATCACTTCCATGATTGCTTGTCCACAAATTCCCTCCTGCGTTCTACCCACCTACAAACGAAACGAAACAAAAGGCCCTTCCTTCAGACTGTAAACCTTGGAGGCGTGGTCGGATTTTGTGTTGTTGTCTCTCCTGTTGTATCTGCAGAAGCAGTTGAGGAAAAATGTTAGCGAGGACCTAGACAGCCGAATAGCCCATCTTTTACCGGTGTCCTACAAATCCCACCACAATTTTGACCATTCTTAAGGACATTATAATGACAAAAGAACTATCAGTGTCTCAAAGACTATACTTGCCAGCATTGCAGCAGGATACAGATCGACCATGAGAAAATTGAAGTTCAATAAATGCAGTCATAAGTGAGCTCACTTGGAGATCGAGTTTATAGAGGCAATGTTTGCAAATGTGGAATCAATCTGACCGATGCCTCTCTCTTGGCTGATTCAAAAGCGGAATCGGGCGTCTACATCTTAATTTGAAATGGATACATGCATTGACGTCGGTTGGTGTTCTCAAAATGTCCAAGTATGCAGATGATTTGAGGGAAAAAAGACAAAAAGTGTATACCATCCACAGATTTCATACCCATCATCATGTCAATAGTTGATAATACGAAGCTAGCATATCTTCCGGTAGGAATTCGTCTAATTCTTTTCATGTTCTGGTCAAACAGTCTCTTTTACTAATACATTGTGTAACATGGATATACAAGAATGGGTTCATGTATAAAGTTCGAATCAACATGTATCCACACTCTTCGTGTGACCATACACCCTATTCCACCAAATTCATGATCATGCAAGTCCTGTTAAAGATCAAGGACTTGGGAAAGTTTTGTGACTGGGTGCCTACCCAATATCAACCTTCTATAAGATTGGATCAAATACTCGGCAAAGAAATTTTTAGTAGAAACTGGTCCATCAGGAGTTCCGTGAAATCAGTTACTGAGTAGAAAACTACCTTCTTTGTTGATAATCTCATGCAAGAGCACTACCCTCAAATGTTCCTTGAACAATTAGAAACTTTTAAAATGAAGATAGACTAACTTTTCTGCAGTGTAAATTGTTTTTGCCATGCATATGTTCCCTGGCAGGGAGCAGACCTAGGAAAACTGGTTTGGCCTGATATTGCAAACCATGGTCAAAAGAAGAGGGACTCATAAGCTCTTTGGTGGTCGCTGGCCACTAAGAAGAACAGCAACAGTGAACATTGCAAGAGTGACATTAATCTCCAAGCAGAGAAAAAATAGATGAGGGAATACTAGAGTTGATTTAGTTGCACAAAATATTATAGAAAAGCCCTAATCCAATGACTTAACAGGCAATGAGATAAAGCATCAATGATAGTCTTCCACGGTCATCAACAATAAAAAACAACGAAGCTGAAAGTCCTTGATTTCTATAAACAGCATATAACCCTAGCACCTAAACCAAGAAATAATATATATTAACCCAAACATGAACATTTTGACAACTGGATGGAAGCACATTCCAGCAATTGGCTAGTATGGAGCATGAGAATATCTTGCCTTCAAATTCTGCCCACATTTTGGCAATCAGTTTGTGGGTTCAAAGAAGATCATCTATAGAGTTCACATGTCAGAGACTCAGGGGGGAGAAGAATCAGTTAACAGTGGAAGTCTACAGATTAAACCAAAACTGCTAGTCCATGGACACTGGAGGCTCTAAAATGGGTTGGAAATAATAATTATGTTAAGATGATTGATGATTTCAGAGTTTTTTTTTTTAGAAGTCCTGAATCTAGAAAGAGACAAACTGCAACGGAGCACTTAATTGAGAATGTCTCAAGTACGGCTACAGCAATGTGCACAAGGAAGAGAATTCTGTGTGTTTGTTTTCTAGCAAATGCTACGCTTCTAAATGATGGAAGGTCCAAATCACCACTCACACTGTAAAATATCTTGCTTTCTAAAAGTTGTTACAAAGTGAATTATCTTTTCTTCTCCAGGAAGAACAGGTTCACCTGAAAACTATACCAGTTAAGAACAACACCCATGGACAAGACAGACAAGGAGGACCATGTCACTTTGAGTTGATCCACTGATACTATACACATATTTAACAAAACTAAAACAAGCGAGTAACATGATGGCATTTATCAGCCAATCTAAAGACTCAAAAGTTTGAACGTAGTAACATGAGCTCATGATCATGCTTCCATGGCATAGTAAATGCCTGAAGTAGCACCACTTAGTGCTTCTTCTCCCATCTCCTCCACTCCGTCTAATGGCTTTGATAAGCACAAATGGCAGTCATCGGAGCATAAAACATCTGGCACTCCATTTGCCACTTCCTGACTGTTGAATCCACAAAACCGCGGTGTTGAGATACAAAGGCCCAAGGTCATAAGCACATGAACCACAACTCAAATAACCAATACGGGACTATGATCCGTCCAAATTCTAACACTCCCCCTCACGGCCAACATGGGCCGTGGACAATAATTGGGTGGAGTAACAAGATAAGAAATATATATAGTTGGGCCAAGAGCATGCTCCGATACCATGTTGAATCCACAAAACCGCAGTGTTGAGATACAAAGGCCCAGGGTCATAAGCACATGAACCACAACTCAAATAACTAATACGGGACTATTACCCGTCCAAATTCTAACACTGACTTTGACCCCAATTCCCAAATGTGACAAAGAATTCATTGTCTTGTTTAATAAAACTGCTAGAGCGGATGTAATAAGGCATGCATCCTACAATTAGGTGGAATCAAACCGGTGACAAGTAGTATAATTCGCAATTCAGGTTACTGCTAAAAACAAAATGAATAAGGGATTGGCAGAAGCAGAAGGAAAGACTTGGAAACGCCAAGGGCTCTCCCCCTAATTCCATGATGAGGAGGATTGCATACAGGTTTTGAAGCAATTTGACCAACAATAACAGCAGCAACACAAAGCAGTGAAACAAGACTCCACTATTAAGGGTAGGGTTTAGCAAACAGATACCTCTACTCTGAGGAGCAGGTGGAGGCGTGACGGCGGCGGTCGCCCCCGCCGGCGACGTGGAAACACCCGCCGCGTCCTCCTCGCCGTATACAGCTCGGAGCTTGGAAAGGGAGATGGGGAAGCCGGAGGGATCGGACTCGGCGAGGTGGAAGAGCGCGTGGCGCCAGTCCCACATGGCCTTCTGCATGGCCTTGTTGCTGCGTCGGAGAGAGTCCTTCTCCACCTCCAGGGCGTCGATCTCGTCCTGCTGCCCGGAGGAGCGCACCCCCAGCGCCACGAACGCCCCCGCCAGGAACAGGTGCACCACGTTGTCCTTCTTCCCAAGGAAGCTTATCACCCTGCTGCCCAGATCCATGGCCGCCGCCCCCTCCACCTCTCTCTCTCTCTCTCTCCTGTTCTCCAACGCACTCGTGAATAGGGGTGGGCACGGTTTGATTTGGTTTGAAGAGAATTTTTCTCAAACCAAATCAAATCGAATTAAGACTTTAACTCGAATCAAACCAAATCAAACTAGTAAAAAATTAAACCAAATCAAACCGAATTAATTCGGTTTGGTTCAGTTTGGTTCGGTTTGAACCATATTCATCTCCCATTTTATAAATTAGATTGGATTCAAACAACATTAGAGAAAGATATGGTAAAAGAATTTCTACCAAATAAAGTAAATATTAAAAAAATAACATATAAAGTTGTAACTTGTAAGAACAAGCTCCATAATATTTTCACATAAGAAATTAAGAAGTTCGGTTACAGTAAAATAGAAGGTGATTTGAAACCTATTTCATAAAGTCGGAAACCCCATTAGAATAGTGAGAATTGGACTTTTTAAATTCGGATTTATAGTTACAAATACATTTATATTAATTTGATAAAAATATTCTTAAATTCGGGTTATTCGGTTCGATTTAGTTTTGTTCGGTTTCTTGAACTTCAAAACCAAACCAAACCAAATTTTTTAATACGGTTCGGTTTGAACCCAAACCAAAAATTTTTAAATTTCAACTCAAACCAAATCGAACCAAATCGTTCGGTTCGGTTTAATTTTCGGGTTGAACCCGAATAATACTCACCCCTACTCGTGAACACACCGGAGCGAGTTCTTGCTTTCAGGGAGCTGTCAAAATGGGCCTGGCCCAGTTACGGGGAACTCTCGGAATCCAAGGTCTGAATACGAACAAAGTCATTTTACCCAAACAAGACATTCGTCAGTTCGCGTAAAGATTAAATAGTAATAATATTTTATGCAACATCTTCCAAAATTACACACGGAGTGTTATTATCCGTGTAACACTCAATTTTTTAATTATTTGGAATAACTTTCGTATCAAGTTAACTCAGTGTGTCGACCACGTCATCAAAAGACGTGACATTAGAGTCACACAAAAATAAAATCCTAACTCTATGAATAGTGAAAACTTATTTTCACTATTTATAGGGTAATTTTTTTCCCGACTCACAAGTCACGTCACTTAGTGACGTAGTCGACATATCAAACTAGTTTACTATAAGATCACTTAAAAAAAAATTCAAAAAAAATGTTGCACGTGCAACACCTCCCGTACGTGATTACCAGAGGTGTTGCACAGAGTATTATTAAAAAAATACTATCTGATTGTTATGAATTTTGGCTAAAATCGAACCCATTTATCGAATCAGTTATAATTTCAAGTAAAAAAATATTTCTTAGACTCGTATAAATCATCAAGCAAATAAGGAATAAACTCGAAATTTGATCCGCTTATGTATGTACCCAAAAGATGTATTGGGTGTGCCATTTTGGGTCCGGATGGGTCACGAATTTAAACTCTCATATCCCCCGCCCAAAAAATAAAATAAAATGGAAAATTAGTTGGTGAGTTCTTGCTTCACTTACTGAGAGAGGTGGTTAATAGTAAGATCTGAAAAATAAATCCCCTGCAAAGGTAAGAGATTCATCGCATTCTAATCAGGAAGAGAAAGTAATTAATATTTAAGGGAGTTTGACGCCACAAATTAATTTTCTCAAAACAATCTCTCTTTTATCTTTATTGATGCGGAAACGAAAACTTCATTATGAATGAACAAGATACCGTAGATTTTATTTTATTTTTGTATGTATGATAAAACTTATCGACATAATCCTTTTTTTTTTCAGATGAAAGAAGGGTACTTTGTTACAATAGAAACAAAAGTGAGGTGAATTATTGAAGCAGTACTATGGTTTGCCGTCCCGCCCTGACCCGCATCGACCCGCACGACCCGACCCAACCCAGGCAGGCGCCGGGTCGCACGGGCTGTGGGTCGTAGTCGGGACACACTGGACCGCATGGTCCCGTGCGTCCCGCAGCGTACCGGAGCGGGTCGAGGCGTGGTACGTGCGGGACGGTGCGAACGTGCCGGGCCGCCCATTTAGCGGGCCGGGGTGTGGGCGTCTCTGGCATCCGCAGTGGGCTGAAGGTGGTGGTCAGCGGGTGTGGGCGGTGCAGAGCGGCGGCGGACGGCGGCGACGACCGGCGATCAGAGGTAGGTGCCCTAAATTTTTTTTTTGAATTAATTGGGGAGGGAGAGGGGGCTGGATCTGGCCGGAGGGGGTCGTCCACCGCCGGTGGGGGGGTGAGGGAGAGGGGGTCGTCTGCCAACCGGATCCCATCGCCGGTGCGGGTGGGGGTGAGGGAGGGGGGCGTCTGCCAGCCGGATCTGGCCGAAGGTGGGGCGCCGGTGGGGGTGGGGGAGGTGGGGGAGTGAGGGGGGTGTCTGCCAGGTGGATCCCGTCGCCGATGGGGGGGCGGGGAGGGAGGTGGGGGGGAGGGTGAGGGGTGGAGGGCGGGGGCGTCTGCACCACCGCCGCCGCCGGTGGGGGGGCTGGATAGCGTCTGCCACCGAGGGGGTGGGGGAGGGTGGGGGGGCGTCTGCACCACCGCCGGTGGGGGGGCGGGGAGGGAGGTGGGGGGGAGGGTGAGGGGTGGAGGGGGGGGCGTCTGCCACCGGGGGGGTTGGGGGAGGGTGGGGGGGGGATGGGGGGCTCGGCCATGCCCGGTCAGGGGCGAGGGGGGGGGGGGAATAAAATAAAAAATATTTTTTAGTTTATTCTTAATCTAAAAAATGTAGGAAAAAATTTTATTAGATTATTTAATATTATTTTTAATGTATTATTTAATTCATATTATATAAATAATATAATTTTTGTTTAATTTATGTTGTAGAAATATCATTTTTATGATGTATTATTTAATTCATTTTGTAGAAATAATATAAATAATATTTAATTCATGTTGTAGAAATAAATTTATTTTTTGATGTGTTATTTAATTCATGTTTAAATATTAGATTAAATTGAGATGTATTAAATTTTAAATTTAGTCTTGCATGTTGTAGAATTACTGATATTAATATCATTATTAGTTGTAGATGTAAAATATTTTTAAATGCATAATGTATATTAGTTAATTTAATTGCATAATGTAATTTAAGTAGACATATTTTTAATGTAAATATAAATTTAGTATTGAATATTTTATAAATAATTTTAAAGTTCATTTATATGTATAATGTAAATTACTTAGAGATGTTTATAATTTATATGTATAATGTAATTTAATTAGAGATGTAATTTTAAATATATAATTAGTGATAAATAATTTTAAAGTTAATCTATATGTATTAATTATAAATATTAACCTTATATATATGTTTTAGAAATAATGATATTATTTAGAACTAAATTATATTAAGATGTATTAAATATTGAATTTAGTCTTGCATGGTAGGCAAATAATGAAATTATTTTCATTGTTAGTTGTAGATGGGAAATAATATATTTTTATAATTTATATTTCTTAATTTTAGGAGATAGCACTCTATGGCTCCTAAGGAACGAACAAATGATATTGGGTGGTCACACGGAGTTTTGTTGGATGGCAACCGTAGGTGTTGGCGTTGTAACTATTGTAAAATAGAACACCGGGGAGGAGGGGTGTCTCGGTTGAAGAAGCATTTGGCAGGAGGAGCCGGGGCAGGATACTCTGAGGTTGCTGGGTGTACCGATGTGCCTAGAGATGTGAAACTTGCAATGGCTAGGCACCTGCAGGAGAAGAGAGCTGAGATGCAAGAAAAGGAAAAAAAGAAGAAAATGGATCAAGCGGCAGTGAGCGGAATAGCAAGCGGCAGCAACGAGGAGGAATGTGCATGGACACCCAGTGACGAAGACGAACAAGCACGTACTGAGCAGGCTAATGTGTATGTCACTGTGAACGATCCATACGAAGTCGAGTTTCGTGAGACAATACGTCAGAGCAGGGAAGAGTCAAGACATCCCGAGGAGACGAGAGTCCGTAGTCGCGAGGCGGCGAGGACCAGAGCATCAGGGAGTGGTGGTTCATCTACGACTCGACAACCACGAGGCATAAGGAGTTTATTGACTGGTGACTCGGGGACACAAAGAAAAATGACACAATCGATCAACATTAAAGATGTGGAGCCCGGTGCACTATCCCGAGAGCATGGCAAGCAAACGAGGATGGACGATGCATATGGCCAGAAGGGACCTAAATGGAAACTTGGTCAGGCTGTTGCAAAATGGTGGCACCACGCGAGTCTGTCTTTCAATGCAGCCAATAGCCCTTACTACAAGCCAATATTTCAGGAAGCACAGGTCCTTGGGCTACACGTGCAGCCACCTACAACGAGAGAATTGGCTGGCGTATATCTTGATGAACAAGTTGCTGAGATCAAGAGTTACATTGACTCATTCAAGCAGAAATGGACAAAGTACGGAGTCACACTGATGTGTGATGGAAGGTCAGGTACCACAAAATCTAGCTTGATCAACTTCCTTGTTTATTGTGACAGACATGTATTTTTTCACAAATCAGTGGATGCATCTGGTCAAATTCACAGTCACCAATACATTTTGTCATTGATGACGCAAGTGGTAACTGAGATTGGGGAGGAGTACATTGTGCAAGTGGTGACTGACAATGGGTCAAACTATAAGAAGGCTGGGGAGGAGCTAATGAAGAAAAAACGGCACATTTTCTGGACCCCCTGTGCAGCACATTGTATAGATCTGATGCTGAAGGAGATTGGGCAGCTTCGGATGGTCAAATCTGTGGTCGAGGTGGCACAAAAAATCACGAAATATATCTACAACCACACACTTGTATTGGCATGGATGAGGGAGCATTGTGGCGGCGAACTGTTGAGGCCTGGCATCACACGATTTGCCACCAACTACATCGCATTGCAGAGCCTACTGAAGCATAAGGATGGGTTGAAGCAAATGTTTAGAGGTGAGACCTGGCCGAGTTCCTCTTTTGCTGCTTCACGTGAAGGGGCGGAGGTCGAGGGGATTGTCAACACCTCAAATTTTTGGGATAGAGTGAAGGTATTAGTGTCATTGATAGAGCCACCGTATGAGGTACTGCGATATGTGGATGGGGATAAAATACCAACCATGGGGTTGGTGTACAGCAAAATAGAAGCTGCCAAGCGGAAGATCCTTACATCGTCCAAAAAATATGGACCCACCATTCTAGAGATTGTGGAGGACAGATGGGACAGACAAATGAGCCGCGATCTTCACATGGCAGGTAAACACTTACATTCTCGTCCAATAAATGAGATGTGATTTTCAGTTGATACTAATATGTAATTCATTGTCTTATGATTGCAGCGTACTATCTACATCTGGCCTTCCAATATGCTCGGGGCCTTACTTATGACGATACGTTGATAGAATCGGTCAACATTGTGGTAGACCGATTATCTTTCACCCCAACAGATGTTGCTGATGCGTTGAATGAGGTATACTTGGATATTTTAGCATTGAGAATATGAAATGAAATATACACTTAATATTTTTTGATAATGTAGATGAAAACATTTAGAGAGACAATTGGTTCATTTGCGACACCTAATGCAGTGGCCAGTCGTGACAGACTCGACCCAGGTAATGTGTCTTCACAATGTACCTTCTATATCTCGAGAAGTAATTTTTACATCTAATTATTATATTGTACGTGATATATCTTAAACACAGCTGAGTGGTGGCTAAATTACGGCACAAGTGCACCGGTATTAAGGAAGATCGCAATGAGAGTTCTATCGCAAATATCCTCGTCGAGTGGGTGTGAGCGGAATTAGTCGACGTTCTCCTTCTTGCATACTAAGCTGAGGAATAGGCTGATACACCGCAGGCTAGACAAAATGGTGTATGTTCATTACAACATGAGGCTAAAGGTACGGCATGTGCAAATAGATACAAGGAGAGGAGAGGGAGATTACGACCCAACGGATGCTGTGTACTTGCGAGACGATGATGACCCTATGGTAGCATGGGTTGCAAGAGCCACAACCGAGCGTGGTGAGGTAGAATTGGACGAGGAGGCTGAAGAACCTGGCGAGACACCACGGCCTAATACTTTTCTCGCATCAGCTGTACAAGAGGCAGTGGGGGAGGGAGATGACATCCATGTGCAGTTGGGTGGTGACGAGTCAGCAACGGGACGTGATGATGAAGTTAATTTAGATGAAGACCTCGTCATTGGGGGTGGAGACACATCGTATGCGTACGATGATACAGCATGGGAGCACTTGATGCAACCTCCATCAATTGAGCGTCAAGAACCACCTCAGGTGAATTAATACATGAAAATCGAATCGTAAATTTCATTAGATAGCGTAGTCATATATTGATGTATGATGATGTAAGAAATATATTGCAGGTCGGTCCGACAAATGACAACATTACGGGAGAACAGTGGTCCCGAGTTGCTGCACCGCGACATTCAATATCTGCGGAACCAAGAAGGTTATCCACTTCAAGAGAGGCTAGGGGGAGCTCCTCATTTAGAGAGGTGAAATTATATTGTCATTTCTACATTTATATGTTGTATTTCATTGGTAATTGAATATATTATTCTTTCAATTGTGTAGTCTTCGGTAGCATCGAAACAACCATCTCAGTCTGCTGCGCCACGACGCTCAACATCTAAGGCACACAATCAGTCGTCTCAGGTATACGTATAGACTTACACAATAGAAAGTAAGTTGAAAAATTATCTAACCAGGCTTCTGCTTCTCAGGCATCTAGAGGGACACAACATGCAGCAGGTAAGCCACCCCCTGTTCCACAGAAGAAAAAATCATCATAGACCACATTATTCACCAGCAAGAAGGACAAGGGACCACCATTAAATCCGATAGATATTGCAGACATGGAGACATTAGATCCCAATGTAGATGACGACACTCCCGAGCCCTCTGTTGAGCCCCGCATCAGTGGGAGTCATGACTCCGATGATGATAGTACACCGACAGGGTCTTCATCCCATGGAGGTGGCGGTGGTGAAGGTGGTCAACGGAGTCGTGGTGAGGATACTAGTGCTGGTGGCAGAGAGTACAACAGTGGTCATAGTAGAGGTCATGGGGGCCGTCAACATGCCGCATGGACAGAGGAGCAGCACTTCACACATTGATGCGGGACAAAAAAATCCCGTATCTTATGAATTTTTTTTATTTTTATCAAAATATTTGCTATTTCCTTTTTATTATTTTTTCCCAATAAATTCTCATTTTTATTTTCTTTCCCGAACCATTTTTTTTAAACCTTTTTCTTTCTTTCACCATTCCTTTTTTTTACACCTTATGAACTAGAGAGAAAGAGTGAGAGAGTGAGAGAAAACCAGATAGAGAGAGAGTGTGTGTGTCACGAAGAGAGAGAGAGGGAGTGGAGGGAGGAGAGAAAACGGTGGCTGGGCAGTGGCGTGGGCCAGCGGCGGCTCTATTTTAGATAGAGGGATCGATGGCGAGTGCTGACCAGCGGCTCACCTGCATGGCTGGGGGCAGTGGTGCGAGCTCATACATGTTGCTGTCGAGCTGGGTGGGATGAGCGGTGGGTGGCAAGGACTCGGAGGACCCGGTGGTTATCGGCCATGGCTGCTGTTGAGAGAGAGAAGTTAGAGATAGAGAGGGAGTTGCAGCAGCTTGGTGTAGTGGGGGGGCAAGGGAGCACGGATGGAGATGGGGTGTGGTATGGTGGGTGGAAAAGGAGAATAAAACAAGAATTAATGGCTAAGTGGAGGGGAAGAGAAGAGATGGTGGGATAGTGGGATAGGGTGGGGCTTCACACCCCCTTGGGCATCACACCCATCTCCTTCTCGGAGAAAGAAAACAAGCAAAGAGGCATCACACCTCATAACTTTCCAATAAACTCATCTTAACTTCATTATTTTTTGAGAGTGGAGTTACAAGACCCTTTTATAGACATCACCCGACAGACAACATGTTCAAAATATCAGCACCTAAGACTTAATCTCAACACCTAACACCTAATCTTTTATGACTAACACCTAACACATAACTTTCGGTGGAAGACTAATGACACTCAAGACTATTCCAAGATGGTGACATCTTAAAAGAAACATACGCATAAAGGCTCACTATATGGCCAATTAACATAAAACACTTATAACACATATAATTTGATATTGACCCATGCTGTTTAACGATCCTCGTCAAACCCCTCCGCTTGGAGGAGATTCGACCTCGAACCTCGAATTGCAGGACCCTTGTGGTAGCGGCATCGGTGGAGGCGAAGACGGACGACAGAGGTGGACGGACTTGGAGCTTCAAGTGGGGTCTCTCACCCGTCCCCATCTCAAGGATGATGCACAAAAAGCTTCAAATTCGCCCTTCTTGGCGGAGCGGAGTAGGACGGACCTGGAGCTTCGAATGGGGCCTCGCACCCTTCCCCATCTCAAGGGCGATGCATCCGAAGCTTCAAATTCTTCCTTCGTGGTGGAGAGGAGGAGAGCAGATCTGGAGCTTTTAATGGGGCTTCGCACCCGTCCCCATCTCAAGGACGACACATCCGAAGTTTCAAATCTTGCCTTCCTGACGGAGCGAATTTGCCCAAGGACCCGACTTGTGAGAACAAGTGGGAACCGCTCTGATACCACTTGATGCGGGACAAAAAATCCCGTATCTTATGAATTTTTTTATTTTTATCAAAATATTTGCTATTTCCTTTTATTATTATTTTTTCCCAATAAATTCTCCTTTTTATTTTCTTTCCCGAACCATTTTTTTAAAAACCTTTTTCTTTCTTTCACCATTCCTTTTTTTACACCTTACGAACTAGAGAGAAAGAGTGAGTGAGCGAGAGAAAACCAGATAGAGAGAGAGAGTGTGTGTGTGTGTGTCACGAAGAGAGAGAGAGAGAGAGAGGGAGTGGAGGGAGGAGAGAGAACGGTGGCTGGGCAGTGGCGTGGGCCAGCGGCGGATCTATTTTAGACAGAGGGATCGATGGCGGGTGCTGACCAGCGGCTCACCTGCATGGCTGGGGGCAGTGGTGCGAGCTCATCCATGTTGCTGCCGAGCTGGGTGGGATGAGCGGTGGGTGGGAAGGACTCGGAGGACCCGGCGGTTATCGGCCATGGCTGATGTTGAGAGAGAGAAGTTAGAGATAGAGAGGGAGTTGCAGCAGCTTGGTGTAGTGGGGGGGCAAGGGAGCACGGATGGAGATGGGGTGTGGTATGGTGGGTGGAAAATGAGAATAAAATAAGAATTAATGGCTAAGTGGAGGGGAAGAGAAGAGATGGTGGGATAGTGGGATAGGGTGAGGCTTCACACCCCCATGGGCATCACACCCATCTCCTTCTCGGAGAAAGAAAACAAACAAAGAGGCATCACACCTCATAACTTTCCAATAAACTCATCTTAACTTCATTATTTTTTGAGAGTGGAGTTACAAGACCCTTTTATAGACATCACCCGACAGACAACATGTTCAAAATATCAACACCTAAGACTTAATCTTCAACACCTAACACCTAATCTTTTATGACTAACACCTAACACATAACTTTCGGTGGAAGACTAATGACACTCAAGACTATTCCAAGATGGTGACATCTTAAAAGAAACATACACATAAAGGCTCACTATATTGCCAATTAACATAAAACACTTATAACACATATAATTTGATATTGACCCATGCGGTTTAACGATCCTCGTCACACATGCCACGTAAGATGAGGACCACGGTGCTCCACCGGCAGGGACGAGACGGGCAGCTGATCATTGGGATCCCTACTATGGAAGTTCGGTTACAGACAGTACCAGCTATTAAGGCATGTTGTCTGATTTTGAGAGCATGAGCACACATGACTCCCAGGGATCTGGAAGCTCGTATGGACGGTCATGGCCGCAGCAGCCGATGTATCATGGCGACTCAGATAACAGTAGTTCATTTTTCCCATCGTATCTATATCCTTATGCCGCAGCTGCGCCAGTAGAGGTCGTGTACGCACAAGGTTCGCAGCAGTATGAATACTGCGTACGCATGTACTGGGAGAACTATTCATGTTCAATGCGCTATGAAGACTATCTGTCCTATCTGCGGACCACATTTAATGTCAAATTGTTTGGAGATGGGCACTGGCCCAGTTTGAGTCCATACTCTTAATTAGTATGTATCATTTGGTTATATTTATAACTAACTAATAATTAATTGTAGATTTCTTCATATATAGAGTTCTGTACTTATCATTGAAATCACTAATGTAAACTTTTACATCATTTGCAGGTCATCATGGACGGACGGCGTCACCCTGCGTGGGAGCATGGATACTTTGTTGATGGTGATGGACATGTGCACTGTAGATACTGCGAACATCGCGTCACCGGCATACACAGGTTTGCGGAGCACCTTGCGGGAGTGGGACGCGATGTTCGTGCATGCGACCGAGTTCCGAGAGATGTCCGACATTCCTTTCGGACACAGTTACAGGATAGATACGGTTCTCGTAGCACATCCAGGACATCTTCTTCTATGTCCCAGGTACCTCCACCACGAGCACAGGGCGAAGCAGAATCTTCCTCCACGTCTAGAGTTCGAGCAGCACCAGCACCTGCACCAGTCGCACATGATAGAATTGAAGGTATAGATGTAGTGATGACTTTTTTTTACAGATTTTCATGTATCCTCCACCGCAGCACACGACCCATCATTTGTGCAGATGGTTACATATTTTCAGTCCCACCTACATGTACCTCCACCCACTAGGATAGAGTTAGATTATACGGGTGATCAGTCTCATGTATCTGACGATGAGTTTTGGGATTCAGGCTTCACTGATGACGAGGATTAGTGAGTTTTGGGATTCGGCCTTCACCGATGACGAGGATTAGTGAGTTTTGGGATCCAGGCTTCACATATGACGAGGATTAGTGAGTTTTTATATTTTATACTTCATGAATGAATGTCATTATTATGTCATTGTTTACTTTAACATATTAAGTAATTTAAATAAATTTTTATGTATTATATATAATAGGATGTTTAATTAAGCGGTGTAATATGTAATTTTTATATAATTAATTATGTATAATTTAGTATGGATCTATTATCATAAAAAAGTTCTACATTCTAATATTTTTAAATATATATAACATTTAATCTTTCAAAAAAAGTATTAAAAATTTTAAAAAAAATTAAAAAATCACGCGCCGAGAGTCCGAGAGAGCGGACCGGGTCGCTGTGCGACCCGGCCGACCCGTCCCGCGCCATGACCGGGTCGACCGGGTCGGCCGGGTCGGCAAACCTTGAGCAGTACTGAAAGCAGAAGGCCTAATAATAAAATAGGATACCACCAAAGTTATGTGGAATAGTGTCACGGGATTATTTAGTTAATGATCACTCACTACCTTTATTCACAAATGGGCCCAAACTGTGGATTTTGGGTCACCTTCTAGGCTATCATAAATATAACATGACAGAGTTTTTTTTTATCTTTATGCAAATGCAAGACTAAAAAAAATGAAATAATTCCACTAGAGCATATATATGAGCTTACAATGTCAATGGCGGGTTCGGACATCTTGTTGGTTGCCTTGATTATATCTATCTGAGTCACATAAAACATTAATTTTTTTTATCACAAACCTCCAACCAAGTTCATTATTATGTTTGCATTCTCCAAATAATTAACAATGCATCGCTAAGATGAAAGAGAATGTGAAACATGGACATCCAATATTCCATAAACTTTGATATGGCCAAGAAGAGTAAGGCTCACTGCATATCTGGGTGCCGCACACTCTGGGTGTGCAGGATTTTTATTTTTTTTATTTTTAAAAAAATTTTAAAGTAGTCCTCAAGATATCATAATTTAGTGTGCATGTCACGTCACCATCCGATTATCTAAAAAATAAAAAAATAAATAAGATCAAATAAATAATGTTAGACACATTCTTTTAAAAATCGATATATTTTATTTTATTTAGATAATCGGATAATGATGTGACCTTCACTTTAAATTAAAGTACTTAAGGGGCCACTTTAATTTTTTTAAAAAATTAAACACTCTGCACAATCAGGATGTGCAGCAAGCCAAACTCGGCCAAGACATTGCCCAACTGTCTTTCTTGTCCACCCAAAATTCCTAGCTGGGTTCTTAAGTGGGCCGGTGGTGGGCGAACAAATTGGCACGAAGAAAGTCACTTGTGAATCCAAGCCCATTAGCAGCATGAGAAGATTTTAGGCAACAAACAGACCTTGAGACCAAAGTTCGAAGTGGCTTGAAGGATGATAACATCTATTTTCATCATCTTCCTGGATCTTATTTGGGAGAGTTTAAACTTTAAACATCTGAACGTCAAGTTTAAATGACAATTAAACTAACATTATCGACGCTCGTTCTGGAAAGTCCTTTCAGCCGTCGCAACTAAATATTTCGGTTTGGTTAGATTTTTTATTTGTACAGCTATATACGAAAGCAAGAGAAAATCTGAATTTTGTACATATACCTTTGAAGGTCACGATGATGCTCCTTCGAGCCAGCCATTCTGTGGTGTGCACTCTGATCCTCCTTGGAGAAGGCCGTTCTGTGGTGTTGTGCGTTGACAGATTTTTCTTAGAGAAAAGAGCAGTTTTTTTCTTTGTTTTTGTTTTGCTATTGCTTGTGTAGTATAAATATCAAGAAACAGCACTAGAGCTCTCGGTATGTATATCTACCGTGACCTCAGCGAAGCATGCGTTTTGAATGGCTCCCGCATGCTGCATTGCTCTTCGGTGAGGTACCCTAATTAATCCTACGGTGGTTAGAAGTAATGGCACTGGTTGGCGCAGTGTACGTATTCTATGTACAGCAGCACAAGAAGCTGCCGATCGACGTCGAGAATGGTGCTGGCCCGGCGGTGTGCGGCTATATATGATGATTGGTTCTGCGTGTGAGACTTGCAGCAGCCTTGCGCGTGGCGATTGTGCACGGCCAGATGAGCATGATTCTTTGGCTGTGCATGATTTGTGAAAGCGTGATTGGTGTCTGTTTGAGTGATCGGCTGTTTTGCTCGAAGAGGTTTGCATCTCCTCATGGGAGAGAATGAAGAGGTTTGCAAACCCCGTCACTTGTATGTATCTTTCTGATGTCCAGTAGAATGCGCAGCCGTACGTACGTAGGCAACATCCTTTCCGAACCAAATGTAAAAATGCTTCTGTTCTGAAGTGATTGATCCCCTTCTTCTCCACGTACGGTTTCTTGATCCTTTGTGATTATGTCTGAAATGGCACAAGAGCGTCTCAGGCCCTAACAATGCTTGCGTGAAGCTTAGAGTCCGAGAGTTAATGAGAGGAGACTTTGCACCTGGATAGCATAGCATCGGGAGAAGAGAAGATTTGCGGCCTAATATTTACACAGCCCAATGACCCACCAAGATCTGCGCAGTTCAATAAGTGACAGTTCCAACATGACTCACTTATTACGAGACCTCGATTAAGCGGATCAACATGGCTCACTGAGCCTTGGCTCGGTCACCCGAACGAAGGTCTCTCTAATGCTATGAAAAAGCCCAACAGCCAGCCAAATCGAGCCATCATAGGGTGGATAGATGCTCCCTCAATGAATGCCCAAGTCTCGGACTCCCTACGTAGGGAGGAGATATCTCTTATCTTTTATGGATCAACTCGTCATCAAGACTCCTCAATGAGCCAGGACAAATTCCTCGTAGTTGGACACTTATCCCTCATTATCTCAGCGGATGTTACGCTATCGATCCCCAGAGAGCTGGAAGCTCAAGAAGAATTTGTCCTGAGACCTTATTGAGAAGAAGACTCCTCGATGAGCCGGCCTGCTCTTTCCTTGGCTGGATCCCTATTCCATGGCCGCCATGTTTTTGTTGGACCGGGTCACATCCTGCTGGTTTTGAGCTCTCCGTGAGCTTTTGCTTCTGTTTCGGCATTTTTAATGGCAAAGGAAGAGCCTTTCCTTCAACTCGAGGGCATCTGACTGCAATAATCAAAGAGAGAATTAAGTGATGTTACACTACAATCATAAGAATGCGTACCGCACTAAAAGAGAAAATTAATTAAGAACATGCCAAACTATGAACATAATTAAGAAAGAGTACTGAGCTCGCTTCTTAATTAGAGCATCCTATATATCCAAAATCACGTTGGCAATTGATGAGTAGTAACTAATGTTATCAGAACTGGACCGGTGTCTGAACCGGACAATGAGCTGGTTCGATTCGAACCGGTTTGATCGTTGGTTCGAACCGGTTTGAACCGTGATGTCATTATAATATTGATATATGGTCCGACCCGATTCTATAACCTAATACAATAAGAAATAACTCGAATAAGATATAATGATCAAAATAAATAAACATACATGTATATAGAGAATAACTTGTAACTACTTGTTGGAAATAGAGTCTTTATGTTGATTCAAATATCTTCATTTATATGTTGGAAATAGAGTCTTTATGTTTAGTCCAATATTGGAAGTTAGAAAGACTTACTTGGCATTATATGTTGAAGAGCTCACCCTTGGTCCTGACCCAAGGGACATAGGATGTGGGCTTTACGGGCCGAGTGTACCGAACCATTTATTATTATTTTTTATTTTTTTTTGCGGGGGAATAGGGTCGAACCGGTTCAACGGTTGAACCGCGGTTCGGGCGGTTCGGACGATTTTTTACCATTTGACCGGACCGGTTCACGGTCGAACCAGTCCGACCGTGAACCGGGCCTAATCGGACCGGTTCCTGGACCGATTCATGGTCGAACAGAATCGGTCCGGTCCGATTCTGATAATACTGGTAGTAACACTTTCGTACAAATTCATAATTTACCTATGCACGACTGGCGGAGGACTTGGAGCTTGTCTGTTGATTCTCTTACTATGGGAAAACATGTGGGGAAAGTTGGGCATCATGATTTGCAGGGAAGCTGTCATCCAACTTAATTTTTAGTCTCTAATTACATGCTTTATCTTGACATGATCCCAGAAACCTTTTGATCGTTGAGCTTTCAAACTCAACATGAACACCCCCCTGAGCTTCCCCCCCCCCCATGCATGTCCAGACCAAGATTGTGGTGTACTCTGTACATCAACACAAGACGGAAATGGTTTGGAGCAAGATGAAAGCAAGAACACGTAAAATAATATGAAATAGACCCAATATTGTGCTAAAACATCTGACCTAAACCTAATTAACAATGAGCAGGGAGGTGCATTAATTTTCAAATATACACAAAAACCCACTCACACGTACACAACATATAATTAAGACTCAGAGGATATGTCAGCAACAGAAGATGGCATTACTCTAGATCATTAGAGTGATCAATTTTTCTTCCCTTTTTCCAAAGAACAATGGGCTAAGGTGAGGGGAACTAGCTAGAATAGTTACTTATCATATATATTCTTTAGAGCATAGAGATGAACATATATGTATACATCGAGAAATTCGTGCCTTATTTGAGCATGCATGTCCTCCAATTTCCCCTCTGAGTGCCTGATCGATCGCTCGTAAACCGGCCCTGAAAGTTGAATCTGTGTTATGTGCAAACCATAAATTTGCACATGAATCACAGATGAAATTTTCTTTCTTTAGCATCTGCTTCAAAATCCCTTTTGAGTGCCTGATCTCTAGCTAGTAAACCCTTACAATATATTGAATCCGTCTTAAGCCGCATCCTGTTACCTGCAAAGCATGAGTTTACACATGAATCATAGATGGTTTTATTTTTTTTCAAAAGAGGTAACTTGGACAAAAAAAAGAGAGTCATGACACAACTAATCAAGTTTCTCGAGCTAGAGGAAGATCATCATTGCTAATTATCTGCCACATTATCAGAGGAACCGTGACTTGTTTTGTATGGAGCTGTGAAGCTAGTTGTCCAACAGCCACTGATCGTGGTGAAATAAACAGAATAACATTCAGCAAGACGTTAGCAATCCCAATGCAAATTAATGATACAAATGTCGCTGAATCACATACCTAACTTTCTGCTGTATCTGCAACAGTTTACCAAAGAACTTAGCTGAGAGATAGTTTATGCAAGTGTCCATCAAACAAATCATTACCTTTCAATGTCATTCTGATCTTCTGGTTGGGATAACCTAAATTTCAATAGTACTTCCAAGATGTCTGGAGGAAGAGATGGGAAGGAGGAGAGTGGGAAGGCCTCCAAGGAACCTGGAGGAAGCAGTTGGAAGGAGGATGAGGAAAGGGGAATTGGGACCATTGTGAGGGGAGGGTGGCAAGGAAGAGGGAAGGGAGGATATATAGGTGTTTTCACCTCTCCTTCCTTTAATTCTTAAGGATATATATTCTGGTAATTAATTAAGAATGTTTAGAGTGTGAGTGACTGATCAGTGGCATATGAAATAACTAATAATAGTGCAAAATTTTAATTAGAATGCGGAGTAGTGGCACGCGAAAATAGGTAATAATAGTTTAAAAAAACGACTTACACATCCTCTTAATTAATTAGTTAGAGGTCCCTTTCGTGAGGAGGGATTCTTGACACAAGAAGCATCACGTTTAAGTAATTTTTGTGGCTTGCTAATTGCTGCTCCAAAATTTTCCAAACCTGACAATTTGGCATATATGGTGCTGTGGCTCTTGGTATAAATAGCTGACTTGCCAAAAATTTGGAAAGGGCAGTGCATTGGAGTTGGTTAATTAAGGTTATAATTTGACGCAGTACCCACATTCCGACAAAGTGCATGGTCACAATATATATATATATTAGTTCAATAATTGTACATGGTTCTTGGATATTTCTTATATATAATTTGCTTTCATCACGTGATAGTGGGGGTGACCCCGCAGGTTCCAGTGCTCTTTTGAAGAGCAAACAAGGAATACAGTCCAAGTCTAAGGGGGCTAAATCGATCCTCCTCCCACCTAGTACAGATTTGGATCCTTAAACAAGGCCCTCGAGAGAGACGTGGGGCACTGGCCCATTGGTTCTCTCGATTCTCTTGTGTAAACAGTGAGAATAATAATAAAACCCACCACATGCTGATATATAATAAGCAAAAGCACAATGGTTCAGTAACAGTAGGTTTTAACACATATATGTAGAACACTTTCTAAATGTCAATAATAGCCTCCCCCCCTCCACTTCAATTGCAATAGATTACACATCCACTCAACACATACCATGTCCTTTTTATCTTCATGAGTGTCAAAAGTTAAGTGGGTTATAATTAGCTTTTACTTTGGTGTTACAAAATTATAGTTCCCCAATTGGAAAACCCTTGTTACAGCTTTCAAGTCCGACCGTGGAATTGACATGGGCAGTAGGAATTATATATGTTATTGACAACTGATATATGACTCGACAATCTAACAGTCAACATATGTAACTTATTGGCTGATTAAATGGACTACTGGGCTTAATTTGATAGAGGCGTTACTTAAGGGATCGAAGCGATGACAGATACATATTTCACTAGTGATCGGCACCGTCTTTACGTACTATGATCTAGCTCGTTTACATGCCTAGATAATTGACAGGAGCTTGATCGGCCATGTCTGAAGTGTTGTTGGTTCAAATGGAGCTTTTATCGAAGTATCCATGCTTGCTTCCCAACTGGTTGTCGGAAGTTGGAACCCAACGCACGTCTTCACGTTGGCACCTAGCTAGCTAGCTAGTACTGCATGTCCGCCTCAAAGACTAACTACTTCCTTCCTCCTCACCGTCTCGAGAATGTTAGCAAAAAACCCGGCCACTTGCAGACACTCATCGTGCAAAACCTTCTAACCTCATCATGGCTAGGTTCCCCGTTCATCCTTTCCACCTTAATAACCCCACCCACCCCACCTTATTAATGCATGTGGACCTGCCCCCCGCCCCCCCCCAGGGCCGGGAGCCGTGTGCACTCGGATTCCAGCGGATAAGTAGAAGGATCCGTCCACCTCCGCGCCTCGTCGACAAGAAAAGTTTGACCACTAATCCCCACTCGAGACAAGCCTTCCACATCGACCCCGCGCGATAAAACCCCGACTGCGACCCCACGCACCTCAGCTCCACGTCCCCCTCCCACCTTGTACCCATGGAAGCCTCTGGATAGGCTCTTCTTGTTGTCCCCAGGGGTCACGCCGTGGGTAGTCCAACTCTAGCTTGCAGAGGATATGGGAGGGGAGGAGCAAGGAGGGCCTCCTCCCCCTCTCTGCATGACGCCGTGTTGATAAGCACCAACTTACGTTCTTTCTTCCCCCACCAAGCAAATATAATCAAGAAGATGGCAGCCCTTGTACGTGTGGTTTATTCCTGTAGCAGTCCGATCCTGCATGTCGCTCTCCTTAATTTGTGGTCGATCGGGCCAACCTCAGAAAAGGGACTGGCCGGGATGAGGCACCGGGGGCCCTCGCCGCCTCTGCTGCGCATGCATCCGGGACGTCACTGCCGTTCTCTTTCTGGCCGGTGGGAAGGGGACCCGCCGAGGTGCACCCTTGTGGCCATGGCAGGGTGGCAACCTCATCCACCTGGACTGGGGTTCCTGTTGAAGGCACAGTGTTATGCATAACCATGTGGGGGAGATGGAGACTCGAGAGGGGTAGGGAGAAGATTAATGATGGGCGGTGGGGGGGGGGGTGTCGCCACACATGATCTCAAACGACCGTATCCAAAATGTTGGGTGGCGACAGTTTGGATGGATCAGTAGGGCCATGCAAGACGGTGCGCTTTATCCCACCCGCAGCCACTGGTTATAATATATATATATATATATATATATATATATATATATATATATATCTTTTCGTTTTTTCTCTTTAGATATCAAGGACGAAGAAATTATCCATCTCTTTGATGAGGAATAAATTCCTTTCTTTTAGTGAGTGTTCTTCGGCGGTGGAATTAAAACGGGTCTAAAAGTCCCTGCAGCGAGAGCAACTAATTAACGCTACGCGCGTTAATTTGGTAGCTATTTGAGCTGTTTCGCTCGGACAGCTGGATCGAAGAGCCTGGTTCAAAATCCATTCAAAAACCTTACATAGGAGAGGAAGTCTCACAAATAGTATTCTTTTTAATTCGTACAAAAAAATAGATATTTGCCTCTTGAGCGAGCTAGGGAGAGCTCCTATTTATAGGTGAAGAAGAGAAAACCCATCCTCCGGTCATCGCAAGAGGGAGATTAATTTGAACCCTCAACCTCCTCTAGAACAAGTTACGATCATTCACACAATCATTTGTCTAGACTGATATCATACTGATCAGATTCTCCAATCCTAAAATCATTAACCTAAAAAACAGAAAAATTAAACAAGATTTTTGATCTTTGAACTCACGATTTGCCGAAGTGGTCTCACCACCTCCCCCTCTGGGGGACGTCCCGGATTCAATCTTGGGTTCCCCCTCCCTGTTTAAAAAGAAAAGGAGAAAGAGTACCAAGAAAAAAAAGATGTTTTAATATGTCACATCAATTCAAGCAATCGAGAAGAGAAACATAAGATAAAGATGCCCTTTGAATAAGAAAACCATAAAAAGACGATAGCGTTTGAATTCTGTCTATGACCTGCCTTGGACTAGGCTTTGCCAGCACATTCGACTTCATCCGGACGTTTTCTGAAGATCGCAAGTGAAGTACAAATTTCAAAGACTACACGATATCCACAAGAGGCCCACCATATTGAGAACGCGTTTTAAACAACCCATCACGTTGGGGCACGGCCAAGTCGGCCCGAGAAGCTCATGTCACTCAAACTATCCGATTACATTGATTGTAGGAATCGGGAGTCTTTGGAAATGGCTGATGTGAGATCCAAATCAACGCAAATATGTGACGCTGCTAAGATATTTAATGGTACTTCTTGCTTGTTAGTCTCGTCGAGGGATGTGAACACCAGCACGTAAGAAATTCCATCATTTTCCCAAGCATAGGAGAAAAGGACAGATGTGTTTATTTCGACATATTACACTAATATATATAGATATATGTAAACTTCTGCATGTAGAGCTAGCAGTTATGCACTGTACGAGTGTACGTAATTAATCCACCCCGCAGGAGCATGCCGATTGGATATATAGAGATGGAACAGCAGCAGGAATTAACGCCACTTAATTGTTGCTCACAGTTGCACCCGCAGGTTGTGATCAATTTGGATATATGTAATCTCAAGTACGTCATAGTCCTTCTGCAATGGAGACAAACACAAAAACAGAGAAGAAATTAAATAGGGAGGACAAAAGGCAGGCAGTCGTTTTTAACGGTTCTTATCCAAATAGATCATATAACTTGGGTTTGATTCAGTGCTTCTTGTCAGACTGGGATAAGCTCGGATGGCCTGATATGATGGCACATAAAAAACGACAAGTGGGAGGTTAATTATATTCTCTTTAGTTATCCTTGCGTATGGTGCATGGATTCGTTAGTTCTTCACAAAACAGGATAAAATAAGACCGAGCTTTCCACTAGTCGTAAAGTGGGAATGTGGATCAGCTATATGGATGCCCTTTTACAGTTTACGTACGTACTCTTTAATGACTCGATCACCCGTCGGAATTGAGTTAATGTTATTCAAACTACAAAGCTTGAGCTTCAGCTGGAATTTGCCAGAGACTTCAGTACCGTTTGATTGCACTAGATTAAGTTGTCTCAGTATGGAGAGACTCTGAGACACTCCTCCTGTCATCTCGCGTCCTCATTGAGCCGGAATCATGCACCTTCCCCAAGAGCCAGGAGAGAAAAAAAAAAAGGAACACTAACCTTAATTGCAGTGATGAACCCTACATATGCCCACTAAAAGAGAGAGAGAGAGAGTTTTCATATGAAGACGATGGATGATGCAACACGCACGTCTACTCTCCTCACAAGTAAGATAATGAAAGGAACTGAGAAGGAGGAAGCACATGGGTTACAAGAAGACGGTTCTTACGCGTTTCTACATGGATGGGTGGATGACGTAGACGGAGGAGTACGTCCCGGGACCTATACTCTCTTTTCTTTTCAGTTAATTCCAGAAATTTCTGCACCATGGATTCCTGCCGTACGTAAATTTCCGCAACTTATGTGATAATACGTACAAGTAAATGCTTATACTCCCAGACTACGACTGCGAAGTCAGAGGCATGCCGCGCGTGGACCATGCATGGTGATCATCTTTCCTCGACTTATCCACTTCAATTTGAAAGGATGACCTCGCAAGTCCATAGAAACAAATTAAGAAAAGAAAAGATTAGAAACTGGGGAGGCGTAGATGAGAAAACATTATAATCAAGGGGAAGCGTAAGACGAGAAGAAACGGTGGCCAACGTCTGCCTTTTCGACGGCTAGCTAGCTAGCTGTTTGGTAAAATTAATATGAAGTGGGACGATGGTTGCCGGAAGAAGTAAGAGGTTGCTTGCAACGCAGTGGATCAGGCAAAGGCGAAGGGATTTTGTGCATTGGAAGCAATAATGATAACAACAATAGCATCTCTCTTGCTTGAGTTTGAGTCCATCTTTGATGTGGCCGGTGACTCCAAGGATCCATCAATGGGTATACATGGAGGGAACTCATTAGGCTAGGAGGGAAAATTTAGCTGCCTTTGATATCAGCTGTACAAGATTGTCTTCATTTATTTTATTGGCAAAATCATGACAGATCACTAATGCCGATTATATCATTTAACGTCAAGTTCACTCTTCTATTAATGTCACTAGGAAAGGGATGGGACGATGCATGCTTGGTTAACTTAAGCCGGCTGGATCTGCACCCTTTCACCATCCTCGTTTAGGTATCAATCCTTCTCCTCTCTCCTTTTCTTATCTGGGTCGATGGCGTTCCTAATTAATCCTCCTCCAATCATAGAAGTAAACCTAACGTGTGTGCAGCTCATGTTTATGAGTGTTGACAAGATCAACGGGCCGGGGAAGTGTCTCGGCTGAGCTATCTCGACGAGTGGTGGCGTTCCCAATGCCATCTCCATCTGCGCGGCCATTGCAGACTAACTCTTTAAGGTGTGTGTCTGTGTGTGTGTGTGGGGGCGGGGGGGGGTTGTGGATGTGTTTCCTTTGAGAAAGCCATGCACGTCACTTGAGTGACATGCATGGGTTTTATCACCGGGCGAATAGACATGAAACTACACTTGGACAGATGTAGGCCGGCATGCGTTCATATGATGGCTAGCAAGTAGCACTCGCATACGTAGGTATCTTATGATTTTATATATCATATCCTATACTTTGTCATCAATTCAAAACAATAAACTCCCCACTGCTCCATCCTATCAATGGGCATGCAGAGAGTAGGGATATTTGTACGAACGTGGATCTTTACTATAAGCAAAAAGTTGAGATCATAGCATAAGATATATAGTGGATCTGTGGAGAACATATATATGCTGTACATATGTAAACATGTGTGTGTGCATGTATGTATATAAAATACATAGACGTGTGCATGAAGGTGATATTCTTGGACTTGGGTGGGGAGAGTGGAGTGAAAAGGGGCGTAGGTAAAGGAAATATTAGGAAGAAGGGGGCTTGGAAAGGGACCCATGCCGGCGAAGGTCAGCAATGGCCACCGAGCAGGTTTGGGGACGGTGGGTGCTTGTTGGTGGTTGTTTGTTTGGGAGCTCCCGGTTCTTAATTAAGTTCTTTACAATAAATATATATATGCTTTTGATGAGTATCGTGTGTCCTTTTACGACTCCTGCGCCATCAGTGGGATGGAGGGTGGCTGCAGTTTATTTGTCCGGCGGACAGCTCCTCCATGTGAGGAGACTGAGTGGAGGAAAGGTTGTCTCCTAGGTTTCTACTTATTAGTCATGCTTTGTTGCGTTTAAATATATATAAATAAACAAACACCGACGATTCCACCTCCGCCGCGTCTTCTCTACGCGGAGCGAGGCGGCGGCGTTTAGCGTCGGCGATCGAAACGGGACGTTGCCCAATCACGGCGTTCCGTTGAAACGCGCTTTTACATTAATTTAAGCTGTCGGAACACCATAATACATGGACCAACGACAACAGAGGGCTCCGAGCCCAATAAGAGACGGAGCCGGCCCAAGGAGCATGGAAACTCGCGGCACTCGCCTGCGCAGACGGTTCCGGTCGGTTGTCTCTGGGCTCATGGCCCTCATGATCTTTCACCTCGCATGCTTAATAGACTCTTTTAGATCTACCTGAGAGATTAAAGGGCTAATACGCCCTTCTACAACTTCGGGCGAGAAATACGTGGTTAATAATTATTCAAAAGAATAAGGCTATGACGACTTTCACATGTGGGGGATTAATTTTCTTCAGACTTTAAGGCCGCGTTTGATAAATGAATAGAATAAGGATCGGTTGCTACCTAAGTGGGATGCCGTATTCGATCTCTCCACGTTGTATACGGCATCCCGGATTGTGCAACGAAATAAGAAAGAAATGGCCTGTTCTCCCAGATATTCCGATGATCATCGAAGCCGATTTTAAATGTTACCGACGAATGCGCACGCGTGACCGACGCGCAATCGGCGAACGCCTGCCCTATTCATTTATCAAACAAGGCCTAAGAGTTTATTTCCAAAAATCTCCCCATCTTTACGTAATTAAACAAAAGATGTGGCTTGATCTTAAAAGGATACTACCTATATATATTTGCCCATCTAAAGTTGTAGTCATCTGACATTGATATTTTACAACTAGGAGTTCTAGGCTCTATGGGGTTATAAGCCAAAAAAAAACTTTTTATTGATTTTTTTTATTTCCATGAATCTAACTTTCATGTGTAATTGAGGGCTGTAACTCAGTTTTAGATGGGATATTAATTAATTTTTACCCACCCAAAATCCTCTGTATCATGTATATTAATTCCCGAGAAGAGAAAAAAACTGATTTAATTAGTAAAACTGGCATATGTGTGATCCAATCACAAGGACAGATCACTCCCAAAGGAATTGACCGGAGACAAAAGGATACACACAGGTACGTACAGTCTCACTCAAACCGCAATCTCTACATTTAAAATGTGAACTTTCAATAGGTAACCCGCAGCCGGCCGCCTCCTCATCAAACGGAATCCCCCACTCGCTTTCACTCGTTTGGTCGAGGCTCTGTTGGACCATGTTTAGGCCCACCGGGCGAGAATCAACGTGCCAACTTTGCACGAGCGAGATCGGGAGCCGGCCGCCGGTCGACAACTACTGCCCAGAACACCGGCACCGATCGATGCTGATGCAGCCAATCTCGGATCCAACGGCGACGGCTACTGGCTGGTTAATTTCCCTCCATATAATGTGATATAGTGCACCCACCATGGTCTTCGATCGAACCTAACCTTCAAATTTAATTAGGGCATTGCCGTGTGGATCCATCCCACCACGATTGTGACAGTATATACGGTGTATGTGTACGTGTGGGTGAGGTGACCCGGATGGGTTCTAACCTTGGAAAGAAGATAAGAGTTTGGTTTGATGCACGCGCACAGTGTGTTGCACACTCTAGGGGGATTTGATAACCGAGTCTAGTTAGCGTAAGCGACCCTCGGGGAACGTTTGCGTTAACCGAACTCAGTTAACATCGTTGTGTGTGAAGAGAGAGGTGGACCTTAGGTGTGTAATATTTTTATTTTAAAAAAAAATTAAAATGATTCTCAAGTTATTCTAATTTGGGGTGTAAATTATGTCACCATCTGATTATCAATAAAATTAAAAATAAAATGAATTAAATTTTAAAAGAATCGATCCAATACTGTTTATTTAATATATTTAATTTTTTATTTTTTAAATAATTAAATAATGACGTGACATATATCTTAAATTAGAATATCTTAAAAAATATTCTAAAAAATAAAAAATAAAAATTTTACGCACTCAGAATGTGAAGCACATTCAAATGTCCTAACCTAACTCCGAAGAGAATATTGGGCGAGAGCAAGCATAGAAAAGGAGTCCCAACACACAAGTCTAAGGAAACCTAACACACACAGGTTTAATTTCAACCCGCACCGTGGACGTGGTGAGTTCACGAATGGCGGCGACATGCAATAAAACCTAACCTCTACACCTTTTCAAACGTGATTACGTACGTACACCGGGTCGTCATGGGCACCGTGGGTTCTGTTGTGATCGATGACCGCTGCAATGGACCCAAAAAAATGCATGGGAGGCGTCTTGTTTGCGAGATCTCCATCGGTTGGGAAGTGAGAACGGCGACGAGGTGATGCATGCATGCATGCATGCATGCTTGCTTTCCTTGTGGATCAAACCAAGCCCAGACCACCCACAGAAGGGATTCCTCCCTTCCTTCCCTTCTCTGCCTTCCTCGTCTCTGCCGCCCACGACGCAAGGCATTGCCATCAATCCCTTTCTGTTATCCGCAGAAAGGCCAGGTGTCCCCAACTTCTCCTCTTCCTTCCCCAACCTTCCAATCGATCCCCGTTGACCCCTCTTTGAGCTGGCTAGTTGGGTGTGCCCACTGCCCATTATGGATTGCAGGTCCGGTAGTCACTCGTGCGAGCAATTAAAAGAGGCTCATGGGAAGCCTGTGAGCGTGACCGAGGTGGGTAAAGTTGCATGGTGGTTAAGGGGGGCCGGGCCGGGCCGGCGGTGGTTTGGGGTTAGGAGGGGTGGGGGGTGGGGGGGGGGGGGAGTTGGGGTTGTGTGGCTACCTACCGAGACCCCTTGCGAGCTGCTTCTACTCATACAGGGATCCCGCAGAAGTCGTACGCTTCGGTTGGGTTGGAAGAAGTCGATAGAGAAGTTTTTCATAACGTGGACTGTGTGGGTCGGGGAGATAAAATAGTGGGGAGGAGATGATCTCATAACTGAGACACAGGGATTTCTGTAGAGGGATCCTTCCAAAGAGGAGACTTTCTTTCTTTTTTTCTTTTTTTAAACCGGGACAGCTCGATCCCTTGAAGAGAACAGTTCATCGTTATAGGGACACAGCACCAGCCTCACTGCTGCTAGCTAGTGCATGTTTAGACGTGGGTTGGCCGGGCAAGGTGAAATCAGTGTGTGCCCCATGATCACGTCCTACGTACCTGATCAGGTGAATCAATCTAATTAACAACCCATTTAGCACCCTAATAAACAAAGAAGTAGCTAATCAGTACTAGCTCTCCGGAGTTAAAGAATTATGTGGCTGTTGCCGGATACGGCCCACCGACGAGGGGTTACCTTCCCCTTCCGCGGGGATGCAGTGTCCAGTGGCTCAGATTAGGGGTCGACATAGGTGCGCATCATTTGGTTTGATTTGATTTGGAGAGAATTTTTCTTAAATCAAATTGAATCGAATTAAAGTTTTAACCCGAATCGAATCAAACCAGATCAAACTACTTCGAAATCGAATTAATTCAGTTTGGTTCGATTCGAATTATATTCATCTTCACTTTTAGAAATTAGATTAGATTCAAACAAGAGTAGAGAAAGATATGATAAAAAAATTTCTACCGAATAAAATAAATATTAAAAATATAACAGAAAGGGAACCAAGAGATCGCTTCCTCCACGTACGCAGCAGCACCTGTCCCCATGGTGACGTGGGTCTTCGCTGTAATCCCCCGGCCACGGCCGAGTTGCAAGGTTGTAACCCGACACCACCCGCCATACATAGCTTCACGTACGTACCCTCCTCCCCCAGAGAGATGGGCAGTGGGCGCTGCTTCGGGCCGGAAGGGACCACCCACACCGTCATTGCTGACTCGATGATCAAACAAGGTTGGATCAGCAGGGATAGATGTGGCTAATTAATTAAGGCCGTAAGTTGAACAAGTGTGTGTGAGCAGACCCAGATCTAAAATATGTAAATTTATACCGTATAATTAATTAAGACACAATAAATTCGTAATTAGGTACATTGGTAAAAGCTTCGAGTTTCGAATTTACCTTTTAATTTTTGCTAGACATAAACAAAGTGTACAGTGGGGCTTAGAAAGGGATCATAAAATGTAGAGTGAACAGTGAGTGAGTTTAATTCCAAGTCCAGATTTACAGATATTGTTGCAAAAAAATTCACGGTGGTGTGTCGTCTGAGGGGGAGATAGAGTTAATCATCATTTCAAAACATAGGGTCTTAATTATCATTTCAAAAGACCTTTCTGAGTTAAGAGTGAAAGATCGACTCTATAAACATATTATTATCTTCTCGATAATTGACATGAATATATATTACTCTTGGGGCGCTACATTTAGGTCTCTGTAACTCTTTTTTTAGAACAAAAAATATAATAATTAAGAGTAACGGATCGTGGACTCGCATCTCTCAAAGATTAAACACGAGTCAGATATATTTGTTCGAGAGTCAAATTCGAGATTTTCTTATCACGGGACAAAATCATTTATCATCCTATCACTCATCTTAGGATTCCATAGATATTTGTTCATGATTTTATATGGTAGACAATAATAAAGTTGTTAATAGTATTGACTCTTATCGAGTATGTTAACGGGTTTGGACCCTTTTTCACGCAATCATCCGTTTGACACGTGACATTTTAGATTACAAGTAAGAAGTGTGTGTATACGTACATATGTACACACACACATATATATGTATGCGTACATATGTACACACACATATATATTATTCACATGGGGTCGATCCTGAGATCTGAGCCGTTAAATACATGGGACCGATATATAAGGAGATAATCTCCCATGCATTTAAGGGTCTAGATACCGGCACCATGACAATTAACCATGAGACCAGCACTATGTAAACATATATATATATATATATATATATATGGAGATGTTTACATAGGGCCGACACCATGACAAATTGTCATGGTGCCGAAATCTAGGCCCTTAAATATATGAGCCAATATATAGGGAGATCATCTCTCATGAATTTAAAGGTTCAGATGTCGACACCATGATAAATAGTCACGGGATCGATCTCATATAAATATTTCTCATATATATATATATATATATATATTGATCTAAGTTTAATTAAAGACAAAGTGCACCTGTGGGGAGCCAAATAAAAGGGGACACGGGAAGAAGACACCCATCGTCTTTGTAGCGTCGTACAGGTTTCCTAGTGGCCATTGACATATGTGGCGTGGCAGCCTTTTTTCCCCCAACCCACCCGGAACCCTTTGATGGAGGCGGGGGCCTGTGAATCCTACGATTTTGAACCATCCAATGGCCGTCGGACACGTCGGCAACCGAAAAAAAAAAGAGCAAACGTTCACGGCGACGTTTCCATCTGATCATCAAAACCTTGGAGACCCATCAAGTCAAGAAACCTACCCGCCAAAGTTTTAGGATACACCCAACACGTCATGGCCGTTGGATTACTGTCCCTACCCTTCCCGAAAAACTTACACGCAACTTTAATAACACTCCATTTCATATGAATATTCACGATGGAAAAAGATATTTCCCTTTTAAATTTTAAACTTTTTTTTGAAAATAAAAAATAATTTAGACTGTGTATCTCTGATCAGACGCCTCTTTTCAAAATTTACATGGAATCAGCGGTGGGTCAGGTGGGGGCACGTGACCTTCTCGGGGGGCGGGGGGCGTGGCCGATTCTCGTCACATGCGGGGTGGAAGAGACCCGTGCGCACTGCGCCGCGGCCCCGTCAGGTGCGGCGTCGCGCGCGGGGGCCCACGCCAAACTCGTCGCGGCGGGAAAGGCTCCCCCCCCCCCCCAAGACCTCTTTCGCTGTCCACTTCGTTCGAATGGGAATACCACCGTGGGGTGGGTGGCAGAGAACGGCAAACACCTGGTAATTTGGTAAATTGTGAATTAATTAGACAGTAAAAGGGTAATTAAGAGGAACAAATAAACAGATCTCATTTTAATGGGGGCCAAAAGTGAGAGCTACGAGTTCCGGGAGGGGGATCAGAGATGGATGACGATCCCACGTCAGACTTGGGTGGGGGGACGTGGCCGGGTGGGGCCTGCCTCTGTGGGCCCTCTCTCTCACCCCTCGCCCTATAAAGAGGGAGCCCTCGCGCGTTCCCCAGTCCCCACCTGCCACACCACCACCCATACCCACCACCCACTTGCGTTAACACGCCTTTTCACAGCCCTTTCTCACTCCACTACACCCACACAGTACACACACACACGCACACTCCATAACTCATCACTACCTTCTTCTCCTCGCGCTCGCAGACGAGCGAGTGCAACAACTCGTGCCCTTCTTTGGACTACCAGGAGGAAGGGAAAAGAAGTGAAAGGCGGTTTGGAGGGAGGAGAAAAAAAAGGAAGAGGTGAAGAGAGAGAGAGAGAGGTGCTGAAGACAGAGGGAAGGAATATTTTGCTACGGAAGAAGAGAACAGGGCGAGAGAGAGAGGGAAAAGGAGCAAAAAGGCAAACGCCCATCCTTGTGAAAGATCGAGGAGAAGGAAGACAGCTGCTTTTTTTAATTTTTGCTTCTCTTCTGCTGGTGCTGGAGGTCTCCTGTTGAGGCCCCGAGGCGCCGGGAGGGCCTCCCCACGGCGCTTGTCTCCTGTCTCTGATCGTACTGCGCCATCCTTTATCTTCTGTCAGAGGGTAGATTCTGGGTTTTTTTTTTTGCTCTTTTTTTAAGAGGAGGAAGGAATATAGAGGAGGGGGTGGAGGTCGGAGGAAGGGAAAAGGGCGACCTGCTTTCTGGGGAAGCCGGCGGTGGATATGGGCTCAAGGCCGGTAATGCGCCCCGCCGGGGCTGTGCCGCTGCTCCCTCTGGGCCTGCTGCTGCTGCAGGTGTGGCTCCTCCTCGCCGGCCTGGCCGCCGGGACGGTCACCTATGACCGCAAGGCCGTTGTCATCAATGGGAAGCGGAGGATCCTCATCTCCGGCTCTATTCACTACCCTCGGAGTGTTCCTGAGGTACGCGGTGGAGACCCCACACGGCACTTCTTGTCCTCGCTCCATTGCCCCTCTCGCCTGCGGAATGCAGGTTCCCGTTTCGGCGCTTCTTCTGGCTCTGGCTGTCTTTGCAGGATGCTAACTTTTCTCTGTTTGCTGTTTTTCCTTTTCGCTTGGGGGGCGTCCAGATGTGGCCGGATCTCATTCAGAAGGCCAAAGATGGAGGCTTGGATGTGATTCAGACATACGTCTTCTGGAACGGACACGAGCCAAGTCCCGGCAACGTATGCCCACAAACGAAGCCATCTTCTTCCCTTGTTTTGTTGCTTCTCCATGCTCTTGTTGGTCTGCGCTACTCGCGGGCTTGCTTTAACTGGGTTCCTTTCTGCGCCTGCAGTATTACTTCGAGGGGAGGTATGATCTGGTCCGCTTCATCAAGCTGGCGAAACAGGCAGGCCTTTACGTTCATCTCCGCATTGGCCCATATATCTGTGCTGAGTGGAATTTCGGGTAATGAATCAGAAACCATGTCCCCTGTCGAGAGCAATAAATGGAAAGATCGATTACAGTGCAAGCTCACAATTTTTTCTCTCTCTTTCCTTTTGTAACAGGGGATTTCCCATATGGCTGAAATATGTGCCTGGCATTAGGTTTAGAACAGACAATGGTCCCTTCAAGGTTGGTTTCTACATATGTTCTTCCGTCCTGGTATTTCCCCACATGATCTGGCTTGTTGTGATGGATTGTCTAATCTAAAATGGTTGTTTTTTTTCTGGGGTAAAAGGCTGCAATGCAAAAATTCACAGAGAAGATTGTTTACATGATGAAGTCAGAAGGGCTGTTCGAGTGGCAAGGCGGCCCCATAATCCTCTCCCAGGTCTCTCTACTCCTCCCCTTCTTTTGAAAACTGGGCTTTTGCTCTGTTTCTAGTTTTCTTTTTTATTTCTCTGCCTATTGTTGATAACCCATCTTCTTCTGCAAGGAGAATTGGGCGAACCGATTGCTAAGAAATAGCTTGGAGCTAGTGATATGTTAATATCTAACTTTGCCCTTGGCTTTGGTTTGTGTTCGATCGTGATTACAGATAGAGAATGAGTTTGGACCGTTGGAGTACAATGGTGGAGCTCCTGCCCGGGCTTATGCCAACTGGGCGGCCAAGATGGCAGTCAGCCTCAACACTGGTGTTCCCTGGGTCATGTGCAAAGAAGACGATGCCCCTGATCCAGTTGTAAGTCTCTCTTTCTCTCAGGAGTGTTTGGATGTTCCTTATTTTGTCTAATGTAAATGCTATATTGCATATGTTGTTTCGGATGTTCCTGCTAAACCTGCTGGTGAAGAGAATTCTTTTAAATGGGATCCGTCTTTTGCCATTTATACTTTTTATCTCTTTAGGACTTAAGGTTGAGAACAATTTTAGTTTTTGAATCATGTTATATTCTGTCTTTTGTCATTGAAATTAATCTTATTGCTAAGCATTAGACATCCACAATCTATAGTGTATTGCTACTTCAAGCTGTTCAGTTTCTGGTGCCTTTTCCTCTGTTTTTTGATGACTTGGAATGGATTTTTTTGATGATAGATAAACACATGCAATGGCTTCTACTGTGACTACTTCTCTCCCAACAAGCCGTACAAGCCCAACATGTGGACTGAAGCGTGGACTGGCTGGTAAATATCCTTATGCTGGCAAACCAAATTTAATTATTTGCTGGTTGAGTTTCACTTACCAGTTTATTTAGGATTAGGATTTCCCTTATTGTGGTTGATGTATTGTTGATTGCTCTGCTTATCCTTCCATCTGATTATTGGAATAATAGGTTCACTGCTTTTGGAGGACCAGTTCCTCATCGACCAGCTGAGGACATGGCCTTCGCTGTTGCAAGATTTATCCAGAAAGGTGGATCTTTTGTTAACTACTACATGGTAAGCCACTCTCTTTCACTGTCATTTGAGATGTTAAGGACTCAAATGGATCTTTCATGCATAATTTGGTGAAACTTATGAAGCTCCATTGACTCAAGGTCCATCTTTTGGGGCTTAGGTTGACAGCAGCATTTGATCATGTAACTCTGACACCCTCTATTCTGTTTTCCCACCAGTACCATGGGGGAACAAACTTTGGCCGGACAGCTGGTGGCCCATTCATTGCGACTAGCTATGATTATGATGCCCCAATTGATGAATTTGGTATGCATTTTTAATTACTCCTCTATCATGCTACTCACATTGGATTATATTATCTTTTTTTCCTGGAATATTTTTAAAATTTCTTCTACCAAACAAACTGTTTCCTTTTCAAATATCAGCTGTTTGATTTAAATCCATGCTTGGCGGGAACCTGTGGACACTTTTGTTTGTTTCTGACATACTAGGGCTTTCTGTGTAACGGTAGAAGATGAACCTAGCACCTTTATCAGTCGTACACCACTAGCATGCTTTAGTAAGAAAGTGACATGCTGCTTTCTTTTCTTATATAAAGAAAGTGACATGCTGCTTTCTTTTCTTATATTTCCCATCATTTCGTTATTTTTTAGTGTTTCTTGTGTCCCTTACTGTTTGCAGTAAATCAGAAAATGATACCATTTTTTACATTTCTTTTACTGTTAGTTTTGTTTTTAACCTTCGGGAAAACTGCCAGTAAAAGATTGAGAATGCTTCTCTTGGGCGTTTCATTAATTATGATGTCCGGTCATCATCAGAAGTGAGATTTTTCCATTCTTTCTCCATTTTGATACGATATGCCATTATCTTTTTAACTATTTGTAATATCATAACATATACAGTGTACTCTGCTGATATCTAACCATTTCACAAGAATACAATTAACAAGGGGACACCACACGTACAGATAATTTTCAGGACTTGGTTCAAAATGTAAAATATGATGCTAGCTTAAGCAATGGTTCTAAGGTTCCCCACCTCTGACACTGAATTGAGAAGAGTTAATGTAGTGGGGGAAGGGAGAGTGAAGAGAAAACAAGTAACAGCCTAGGTTGATTTACAACAAATTACTGTCTATATTCTTTTATTCCATTTTGCCACTGGGCATCGGTCTCACTGGCTTATGCAATCCTTTTTCAATGGCTTAAGCTATAAAGTAGGTCAAGGAATTGTGCATCAATATGCTGCCTTGCAGAAAAGATGTGTAAAATGTTAAAAATGGAAACGGTAAAGAATTCTATGTTATTTAAGTTAGATTAACACAGTTAGGTAGGTGGATATTTCTACCTTGAGAAGATCTTGAAGATGTTTGTTCTGATTATTATACTTTTTCTCTAATTGAAATATCAGTTACTTTCAACTATGTAAACGACCATGTTAGTTTAGTGAGATGACAATTACTTCGAAGAGTGGGATATATTTATTAAAAACCATACACCGAGCAGATTTTGGCTGATTCTTTGGACTAATATTTCCAAAGAAGTTGACCTCTAATCCTCTATGTATTGGCACAAAATTTTACTTTTACTCTTCCTCTGTGCAGGATTATTAAGGCAACCAAAATGGGGCCATCTAAGAGACTTGCACAGAGCCATCAAGATGTGCGAGCCTGCTTTGGTTTCTGCAGATCCCGTTGTGACATCTCTTGGAAGTTACCAACAGGTCTTGCTCTTGACCATATGTCTCTTTTTACCATGAGCTTGCCAGTCCTTAGTTCATCTGGAGTTGGGGCTAAATGGATTATTCTTTATTCAGGCTCATGTATTCAGGTCAAAGGATGGGTCTTGTGCTGCATTCCTTGCCAACTATAACTCAAATTCTTATGCAAAAGTAGCTTTTAATGGATTGCACTATGATCTTCCTCCCTGGTCCATCAGCATACTTCCAGACTGCAAGAATACTGTTTTCAATACAGCCAAGGTAAGGACTGTGATTGCTCGTATTATTTTTGAATCAAGCCTGTGCATGATGACAGAAAAGTAGCTTGCAATGCACCTTTTTTGGGAACATTCTGTCAAATATCATCGATATTTCTGATGAAATTTCATTTGTTATGCTTTTCCTTAAGTTATTGGTTCTCATGATTTTTTAAAGAAATTGGTTTATTCTTAGGGCTTTCAATTTTCAATGCTATTATTTCATCAATCTTTGTAAGAATTTTTCCCAAGATGTTATGTCCTACATGTGGTAAACTTCTTTTTAAGTTGGTGGTGGCCATTATTTCAATTATTTCAATTAGTGTTATAGGTTTTTACGTTTTCTTTTATGTTTCTGTTTCCTGTATTTCCTTTTTAGAAACAAAGGAAGATTGTCAACCTTGTTTGGTAGGAAGTACTTGTTATGGAATTTTTTTGCTTGTGGTAAGTGTCCCTGCCTTTGTTGTATACATAGAACTTTATTCCCATATGATTGCTATGCAGGTGAGCTTCCAGAGCACACAGATGAAAATGTCATGGGTGGGTGACTTTAATTGGAAGGCATACAAAGAAACCAATTCTTATGATGATAGGTCATTCACACGAGTAGGATTGCTGGAGCAAGTAAATATGACATGGGATAAGACCGACTATTTGTGGTACACAACTTAGTAAGTTGCTAGCTCCGACCCTGAAATATTTTATGCAAAACTGCTATATCATTGGAGGGTTTTCCATGACCTCTATTTATACGATAATTCCTTTAATTATGTCAGCGTCAACATAGATCAGAATGAACAGTTCTTAAAGAGTGGCAACTATCCAACTTTGACTGTGATGTCAGCAGGACATTCACTGCATGTATTCGTCAATGGAGAACTCTCAGGTGAGCTCTTGAATTGTAAATGGAATGCTTAGTTTTGGTCCATGTAAACTTTAATCCTTCTGACTTTCTGTTACCTTAATAATTTCATTTGCAATCCCTCAGGTACTGTATATGGGAGTGTAGACTACCCAAAACTTTCTTATAGTGGAAGGGCAAAGCTTTGGGCTGGGAGTAATAAGATTTCCATTTTAAGTGTTGCCGTTGGTTTACCGGTTGGCTCTCCCTTCCTGTTCTCTCTCGTCCATATTACAAAATCTATTGGATTTTTTCTAAGTTTTTTCCCCTCACCTCTGTGCTTGTCTAGAATGTTGGGGAACACTTCGAAACATGGAATATTGGAGTCTTGGGTCCAGTGGCGTTGAATGGACTCAACGAAGGTAGAAGAGACCTTACATGGCAAAAATGGACATACTCGGTCTGTCATCTTGGCATCTCCTTTATGTGTTCCTAAACACAATTCTTTCTTTTGAGTGACATGATTATTGCTTTTGCAGATTGGATTAGAAGGTGAGGCTTTGAGTCTACATTCGCTTAGTGGAAGTTCTTCGGTTGAGTGGGGTGATGCATATCCAAAGCAACCCTTAACATGGTACAAGGTGTGTCTTGGGAAAAAAAATTGAAAAGATATTAAGCAAGTGATTTCCCAATGAGAGTTTATTCTTCCTGAATTCCAAATCTAGCATTTCTCTGACCTATCTTTGTACGCTTGCTTTTAGGATTTCTTCAATGCACCACCTGGGAATGATCCACTGGCTTTAGATATGGGCAGCATGGGAAAAGGGCAGGTCTGGATAAATGGGCAAAGTATTGGACGATATTGGGCTGGTTACAAAGCATCTGGCTCCTGTGGTGGATGCAGTTATGCTGGAACTTACAATGAGAAAAAGTGCCAAAGTAATTGTGGGGAGGCATCCCAGAGATGGTAAAGCACTCTGATTTTATTATTTTAAATTGCAAAAGTTGAGCTCTTTTCAAGAATCTATAGAACTGAAGATGTTATATTGTAATATCAGGTACCATGTGCCCCGAGCATGGCTCAACCCAACTGGAAACCTGATAGTCGTCTTCGAAGAATGGGGTGGTGATCCGACGGGGATTTCCATGGTAAAGAGAACTGTAGGAAGTGCTTGTGCTGATATTGCTGAATGGCAACCGGCAAATTGGCATATCAAAGAGTATGGGAAACCTGACCCACCGCAGAGGCCAAAGGCCCATTTGTGGTGTTCCCCTGGTCAGAAGATCACAAGTATAAAATTTGCCAGCTTCGGTACTCCTCAAGGAGTGTGTGGAAGCTTCTCAGAAGGAAGTTGCCATGCCCACAGATCATATGATGCTTTCCAGAAGGTATTTGCCTTCTCTGTGAACTTATTTTCATCAAGACTTTGCAGTTCTATTTCCCTTCCAGGCTTTCATTTGTTTTCCTGTACCTCTAAGAATTTACACATTGTCTACTGCAGAACTGTGTTGGTCAGCAATGGTGCGCGATAACTGTTGACCCTGATGTCTTTGGTGGTGACCCATGCCCTGGGACCATGAAAAAGCTTTCTGCCGAAGCCATCTGTGAATAATGGCTTTGCAGAGTTTATCGATTGAACAAGATCGTCCAGTGTTCTTTGCTCTATATATACACATCCAATTCCCAACAAAGATTTTTCAGTTTCTAGTTGTGCACATCCAAGATCTGGGGCCCATAGCTTTTGACATGTAGGTGAAGTTGCGCGAACTGTGACACACCGGCTTGTCGGAAGCTCTGCTTTAACAGATTGCATGTGATGAGAGATATGGCAATATTTATGTACATAAGCTGTCCATTCAGTGAAGCCTGTCGATGATACAGGAATGTGGAGAGGCTTCAAGTAGACAATGCCTGACGGGACTCCTCCAAATATTTGGGGTGCCGGCTCAGAAGAAGATTTAATAGATGAAAGGATTATAGATGTAAGCTCTTGGCTTGCTGGGATAATTATGTTTCCATGTAGTAGGATGTCTATTCCGGTTTGAAGTACTAGTCTGTCACTTTCAGATCAAAATGTACTGTTGATACTATTTCAACCTACAAGATATTTGGATTTGTAATAAATCATGCAGTTCTTCTTTCAAATATACAGATTTTATGTTCAACTTTCTAAGCTTCTTCATGAATGAATGTCCACTGCTGGCCTAGCTGATGAGAGGACTGTTGCAGGGATATTACTAAGTACCTCAGGGTAACAAAAGAGAACTCACAGGCTAAAATAATTGTCCCTAGGGGAATGCTCACCCCCTCCATGGTAACGCAAGCACAAGGACACCAGAGGTACCCAATCTTATGTCATCATTAAATGTGGATAAGAGACAAGTAGTAGACATGGGAGCAGAGAATGGAACCACAACAAACCCCACGGGGGTGTTCCCCTTGAGACTGCTATAGAGTGAGGGCAAGGGGGCTGATGTCTGGGGAAGTTTACCTTCACTACCCAATCAAGTCACCCCATTAGGCATCAAATTAAAGCTGGGGGTCCTTGTTGCCCTTGGGAGATGGCCCACCATCCCTTTCTTTGCAGGGTTCTTTTTCTTCTTATGATTGGGTGGAATGTCTCCACCCTCCACCTTCCAGTTTTGTGGATGCCCTTCCCCTTTCTCACGAGTCACGACGGTAGCCCACCTGCATCACCTTCCTCTTATCATGTACAATAACACAGCAGAAGGCAAAAGATCAGGAAAGATTAATCCTCCTGCTGGCTCTTATTGGACTTGAAGGCCGACAGCCAGGCCAGATAAAGTGGGCCGACGTGGGCCTCAGTTTAATTTTCATGGCTAAGCAACTCACTATTTTCCAAGCAGCAATGGAATATGGCATAAAACTTCCTAACTTCCCCTAGAAAAATGCTTAAAGAAACGCCGGTAGAGTGCAGATTCCATGGCCTCGCTGAATAGACCTGCAGACAAAATGCTTGGGAGTGACTTGCAGAAATGTTCCTCTTGCTAATGTGCTAGAATTGGGAGGTCCCTGTGATTCTTGTTTGATCAGAGCTTTCTTCTAAGCATCAGCATGAGGATGATCTAAGAAGAACCCATGCGTTAAGACAAGAATGGTATGAGTCGGCAATATTGGATTGGTTTAACTTTCACATAATTCACACTATTTTAGAGAAAATCTCCAATCAACAGCATGCCCAAGGAGTGCAAACGAGGGGGTTACACTCTGGTAACTTGATAGATTGAGACATCATCTACTCTGAGGTTCTCAAAAAGCTCCATGTGGGAGGACCACCCAAGGGACCACGGATGACCTTTTCCTTGCATGCCCACACATCCTTCCACAAGCTGGCGAGGAGTCCTTGAGGCCACAGTGTATTCAACTGGTGGTTTCTTTAATAAACTGGGGCCATCACCCCGTTGGAACATCCCATCTAAGCAAGCATCACAGGCCAAAACGACTAATAAACCTCACCGAAGGGGTACCCCCCCCCTCCCTCCCCGGTCCCCCTCAATCCCAACAATAAAATCAAATCCATATTAGACGAACAAACAGCGCAAGTTTTTTTTTTCCCTCCTCCCCTTTTGGTGGTTGACATATCAGAAATCGAAAGAGAACAGAAGGGCTGTGAGTGAGTGGTGTTTTATTGTGAGCAGTGGGTGGGGTAAGTGGTTGTTGGGTAGCTTTCATGATGCCCACAACACCTGACCTTTGTGTTCTGTGATTGTTGGCACAGAAACATCGTGGCAGAAAATTTAGATAACACATCCAGCTATTTTGTGAAGGTGAGAGGGAACCGAGAACTGACCACATTTATTTCTGGATCCCAGTGTTCAATTATCTGTACACCACAGTGACAAGTATTTTTGTATGGGATGTGAATATGTGGGCTGTGTATATGGTGCTGTGCATTTGAATCGTACGTAAAACTCTTGGTAGTTACTTCTACTGAGAAATTTTGATGGGGACCGAAATTCCTCATGTTGTTGTCATGCATAGAAGTCTTGAATGGGAAGCTTGATCTCACTATTACTGTCATGGATTACAATTCCATAGATGTTAGAAGAAGAGTGGTTGGAGGTAACTGAAGTCTTTACATTGAAACTGGTTTCTGACCCAAAGGGATCATCCGGTGTCTTTACCATCTAAACACATTCCTCTATTTGCAGTTCCAATTTTATCGTTAACTCATGCTCTCCACTTAACCGCTTACTAGGCAAAACCCTAACCTGGGGTAGAACGAGAAAACCACGGTTTCCTCAAATTTACGACGGTTTGGGTGGCGTATTCGACCTTTTATCGAAGACCGACAGAGAACCGGCGAATACACCATCCCCGTGCCGCCTATTCCAATATCAAAGTGGGCCTAAGGCATTTCATCTCATGATAAGCTTAGACTTATAACGGGGTGGAGTAAGCTATTCTTACTTTTGTCTTATTTTGACCGGAGGTAGGGCTAGTTTATGGTTATCTTATGAGGTTATGGATTTTGTTTTCCATAATCTATTTCTTTCTCAAAAAAATAGGTACCGGGCAGCTTTCGGAGATTTTCAATGTGGGGCTTTCTTCTCTTTTATCTCTCTCTTCTTTCCATAATCCACCTTTTGACAAATAAGTCCTTAGGAAACACTTATGAGAGGTGGGGATTGGAATCCCCCTCTTTATATAAGCCTTTCCAAACGCGCCGTTAATCTAATCTCAGACGACCCCCCAATCATACAGGTCACAAAACTTTACATCAAGTAAAAATTCAAAATAAAATTATCAGATTTTGAGAATCGAGAGTGTTGTGTTTGATCGGATATAAAATGTGATCCGTATAAGGAACTAAAATCTGGGGACACCATAATTTTTAGCAATGTTAGGTTAAGAGCCAAAATCATGAAAAGGAGTGCCGATTTCGAAAATTGAACTAGAACACTTCAAAATAAGAAAAAATAACACCACGAGATAACGATTAAGATGTTACATACCGAACGACTGCTTGATAGTAGTGCTCTGTCAAGCTCTCGGTCCAAGTTGAGATCGATGATGGCGTCTTAATCCTCGGAGGTATCATCATATGTTACTCGTACTCTCTCGCCGAAAAAAAAAAGATAATAAAAAAACTCAACGTTTTTCTCCAGATTTTTTTTCTCCTAACATCATTGCTTCCTCTTGAAGACTTCTTACCTAATTGCTATTGATGCAGTCTTTTATTGTCATATCCGGGTCTTTTAACACCAAAGAGCCTGTGATTCAGCAGTACTAATATCTCTCTTACATGGGCCTTTGACCCAGGTTTAGGCCCATGTCATAGGTTGGTGTGCTTATGTGTGCAAATAAAGAGTTTTACTTGTTGCACTACGTGTAGTTAGTGTCTTTGAGATAGTGTAAGGATGTTTTTTACCTTTTTAATATTTGTAGACTTCAATTTCATCCAAAATGTATTACTGTACAATCTACGCAGTGATATCATAGTTTAGACCAACGTTTTAAAACCCAGATAAGACTGATCAATCTGATCGGTTGAATTGCGATCTAGTCTCAAAATTAAGTTGACCCATTATTTAGAAAGACGAGCACCCAAAATCCAATTAACCCGGGCGGGTCTTATATAACCCGTTCAACCGGATAAAATCCATATGACCCGATCGAGTCTAAATCTATTTCATATTTTCATTCTTTACGAAGAGGCGAGATCTCGTGCTAAGCCGTGGACCGTCGGATCTGAGATGATCGCGGGAGACAGCCACCTCAACGGAGAATTCTGCAAACAATGGGGAAGAAGTCAATGGCGACGATGATGAACTTCTTCTGAGCCTCGGCGAGGGGAAATGGACCCAGGATATCAATTCCCCACCTAGCGAAGGGGTACGGCTCGGTGAGCGATACAAGTGCTGATGCCGGTTGGTGAATCAAACGGTCGAACCGCTGACAGCGCTCACACCCCTGAACGTAGGTCGCGCAATCATGATGTAAGGTTGGCCACCGGTATCCTTACCGTAGTAGAATTCTTGCAACCGACCTTCCTCCTTGGTGGGCACTGCATATCCCTTTGTGAATCTCCTCAACTGCTCTCCGAGCTTCTTGATAAGCGAGGCACTTGAGGAGGGGTCCGGCAGAAGACCATCGGTAAAGCAGTCTATCGAGTAGAACAAATCTAATTAACTCAATCTGATCGGTTGACCCGCGACTCAGTCTCAAAATTGAGTTGACCCATTATTTAAACAGACGAGCACCCAAAATCCAATTAACCCAGGCGGGTCTTATATAACCCGTTCAACTGGATGAAACCCATATGAGCCGATCGAGTCTAAATCTATTTCATATTTTCATTCTTTTCATCATTATTTTAAGCTTTTATTGAATATGCAAAGAAAATAAAATATGAAGAGTCATGTTTGAAATTTTATCCTGTTAACATCAATTTTTGAAAATTGAAAATGCAGCTTGCACTGCAGCTAACAAGAAAGCAGAAAGGAAAATAAAAAAACACTCCAAGCTATCAAGTTATATCTTTTATTTAATATGTTACTTTATATCTTTCACGCTTCTAAGTTCCTACTTAAGTATATTAAAATTTTATAAATATACGGTAATGATGCGTGTGGTTTAGAGATAACGAGGCACGGGTTAACTTGAACAGTTAAATCATTGACTCGTAACTCATTAACTTATCGACATAAAAGAACGGATTGATTCTAAAATATTAACTTGAAAAAATTAAAAAAATAGAATAATGCTAACAGATTGATCATTTTCAGTCTATTTATAAAGATGTTTGGATTTTATTTTTTTAATTTTTTTAGCTGTCACATTATCGTAGGGGATATATATGATGTATCTTGGATAGGTCCCAAGATCTTCATACAGTAGCTCGCTTGGAATTCATATATATCTTATTTAACGAGTGAGCCAACATCTAAAGAAGGTCAAATACTACTTTTCATTTATTTAGTGGTTCAAACAAGTTTATGAGCATCGAATTTGGAATATTGAGAGAAGCATTTTAGTGTTCGACAGGTTCAAATTGATAGTAAAAGAACTAAACTTTGAGCATAGCAAAATTTCGATTGGCTCGGCTATTATCATGCGGAATCCTTGATGCATTCTTGTTTCTTCACATTTCACTTCATGATCTCTCTTCCCATCATCCGAGGCAGTTTATTGTGGCAAATACACGGTAAATAGAGATCTGGAGAGCACCCAAGGGAGCACTGCTATGCAGAAGCAACCCTTCAAGCTCTCTGGATCTTTTTGAAATGTTTCCAACTTTGGTTTGGGCCACCGTGGAACCTCGCCGCTTTTCGAGGCCCACTAACAAGGCCAGTCTAATTACATGGGTCGTCTCGTCAGCAGTATACTGGGCCTCTGTTGTCTGTAGGCCCAACTAAGACATATAAAATTGCAGTGTTTAGGGGTGAGCATTATTCGGGTTCAACTCGAAAATCAAATCGAATTGATAGATTTAGTTTAGTTTAGTTTAGTTTGGTTTAGATTAAAATTAAAAAAAAATAGATTCAAACTGAATTATATTAAGAAATTTAGTTTAATTTAAATTTGATTTTCAGGAAATCGAACCGAATCGAATAAATCAAATTTAAGGACATTTTTGTCAAGTTAATATAAATATATATATATAACTATTAACCCTAATTCTAAAAGCTCAACTTAATTTTAAGAATATTTTTATCAATTTAATATAACTATATATATAACTATTAAACGTAATTCCAAAAGTCTAACCCATGCCGTCCTGATGACATTTCTGAATCTAATGTTATAAAGTTAGTTTCAAATCAACTTCTATTTAAGTTCTTAATTTTTCTTTATGTGAAAATATCATGGAACTTACTCTTGTAAATTGTAACATTTGATGTTATTTTTTAATATTTATGTTATTCGGTAGAAATCATTTTACCCTCCAATTCTTTATTCCCTTTCAAATCCAATCCAGTTTCTAAAAGAGGATATGAATATGATTCAAATCGAATCAAATCGAACAAAAACGAATTAATTCGATTTGATTTGATTTCAAATAATTCGATTTAATTTGATTCGAATTAAATCCTTAATTTGATTCTATTTAATTTGAGAAAAATTCTCTTCAAATCGAACTAAATCAAACCGTGCTCACCCTTAACCGTGTCAAAGGAAGACAGCCGCACAGAGAAAGAGGATTTCATCGACCTCGTCCAATGTTATAGTTAAAAGAAGGTTAAATCAGCTTTGTTATTTTAGGATACAAAGGTTAAATCACTTGTTCGTCCAAAGTAACCCTTTACATCATCGGTTAGCCGAACCCATTTAAGAGAACCCAAGATCTTCCATTAACGTATGTACACATGAAGCAGATGTAAACAAGTCTGAACCGGCTGTAGCCTATACAGAGGTCACTAGTTCATCCCACAAGCAAACGTCCCGGCAACTAATCAAGGGAGAGTGCCGGAACCATATATATGGGCGATTCAAGTGATGTCGACATCATCTGATGTTATTATCTCTTTTCTCTCTCAACGTCATCTCCCCAATTATTTATGAGAAATTTATTCATGGAGAGAGACGTTGAGAGGGAGAGAGGATGATGATATCAGGTTATGTCGACACCACCTGAACGATCCCTATATATATATATATATATAGCTGACAGCACACATGTAATTAAACGACGTACCCCTGCCATTAATTTATTGCAATATGTAAGGGAGGAGGAGCAAAGCTAGTAATAACAATTTCTAGCGGGCCTATGCTTGGCAATTTTCCACAGAAGCTCCTCCTTCCTGGCCCCCACCATCCTGTCGACTTGCTTCCCTCCCCTCAACAACACAAACGTCGGCATGGCCTCCACCTCCCACTCCGTCGCAAGATCCTGCAAATCAAGTAGTTAGTGTTGCTCCATCACTAATTATTTAATTCACGCGATCAGATCCAAAGGTGCATGTATCTATCTATGGTTGGTTTTCTTAAATTACAAACGACACGAACCGTGGATTAGTTTATACATGCCCAAATCAATTAATGGCTGTTTAAAAGGGGGAAACTTAACAGAAGTGTAATTAATGTGATATGGGTGCCTTATATAATTTGGATGGATGCTTTACCTTAACTTCATCGACATCGACTTTCAAGAATATGACGTCCTCCAGCCTCTTGGCCCAGTCTGCCAGAAAGGGACCGATGGACCGGCACGGCCCGCACCAAGAAGCAGTGAAATCCACCACCACCTAACAAATATATTGCATCATATAGATGGTATCAATGACATACATAATAACGTACCTTGATCTATGATCATGTGCATAATCGGGATCAAACAAAGTAATTAATTAAAGAAGAACTCCACGCACCACTTGGATAATTAAGTTTAACATAGACAAAGGTACTTAATAATTAGTTTTATATATTAGCACCGTTTTGGTAGAGGGTTTGAGCAAAAGGTGATTTGATCGAGGAAGTCAGCTAATTAATCTCGACATAGATAACCCGGGGCGATTCACCTTTTTCGAATTAATCCCCTCAAAATTAAGCCCGAATAAGGTTAACCCTTGTGATAACCTCTCTATATATTATCAATCAAAGGTAATAGAGTCTCTATCTGAAAAACAGACTCTTCCGCAAAGATGAGTTATCCACATCCCAGAATCAAAGAGAGACTTAGGGAATGTTTGATGATTGGGTGAGTGGGCGCGAATAAATCACCTCACCCCAATTAGCAGGAGATGAGTGTGAGGAGAAAATGTAGAGCCCACAATTTTCTCTCACGTCTATTTCCTATTTGACCTATCTTATTCGGAAAACAAAGAGGAGGCCCTTAGGGCTGTTTTGTTAATCGGTTAAGATAGGCGGATACGGTACCCAATGAGAGAGAATTATGGGGGGCTCACACCTTCCTCTCACACACACGCTCTTTAACCGGAGTCAGGTACCCTATTCGACTCTCTGAGTCGAATGCGGTATCCAACCTCAGTTTCAAGGAGGGCCTTAAAGAACAAGCTGATATGGAATCCGAATAACTCTCTCTCCCTCTCTCTCTCAAACACACACAGGCTTGCACCCATATCATAACTTGGAAAAAAGGCTTTGATGGAAGTTAGCCACGGGTTATGTTGAGGACAGGAAATTAAGGGTGGAGGTGCATACGAGCTTGTTGGAGTCCTTGTACTCGGCGAATTCCTGAGAGTTGTGGCAGGCTATTACTGACCCACTCACTGTCGAGGCCATTCTTCTCCACCTGTATATATATATGTCTCACAAGGACGGTATCTTCTTCTTCTTCTTCTTCTTCTGATGAGTTGATGCAGCAGCAGCCGGCCCTTGCTTCGGCCACTTAAATACTCGGTCCTCCCCGCTCGCGATGGAAGTGAGCAAAATGACCTCTATATTCGCTTTCCCTTTCTTTCCCCGCTACTTGCTTTCATTTGTGTCCGTGAAGGCGTACGTCGACCTTTTAAAATGGAGACCAGCTTATAATTAATTACCAATATTTCCCATCATTCGACCTCTCGATCCGATGATAGCTTCGTTCCTGACGTCACAATCTGCATGTTTCACAGTCGTGTACGTCGTGAACCATTTCTCCTCTGGAATCCATACACTCCATACGATCGAGTAGTGGACCTAGACGCAGACAGGAGGAATATGTTCTTTGCCATGCCTGCCAGAAGAAGGGTGGGTGTGTGTGTGTGTGTGTGTTGGTGTGTGTGTGGAGGTGGATGGAGAGGCAGCGTGTGGGGCGCCTCTGCTTCGTCTCTCCCTCCCGTGTCCCATCGTGAGGTTATAGATTTTTGGATGTCCACGCGGATGATTACTGCAGAAACGATGGGCGGCGAATCGAAGAAGATTCCGAGCAGATGGCGAAGGTGAAGGTGTGGGGAATCTTAGTTATTACAGTTCGCCGCTACTACACATCAACCAGTTGCTCGAGCATATGATCACAAGGTGCGTCATGTTGATCAGAATTCAGATGTGCCACGGCGCCCACCACTCAATCCAAATGAATGATCAAGGTAATATGTGCATGGGTCTAAGCATATTTACATCTGTTACCGGCCTACTTGGTGATTACGGCCAGTTTATATATACCTGTTAGCTACATCCCTGTTACATATCGTTATTTTATGATGTAGTCATGCTTGGTGGACATCCGGGTCAATTACACAGTCAAGATATGTATCAAGTAAACTGATTCTTTTTTAAAAAAATTATAACGTGGGATTTACGTCCCCCTAATTTATCATACAAGATACACCTCTGAGGAGGGCCTATCTCGCCAGTCAATAAGCGCCCATCCTTCGGCCCATCACGGAAGCACAACTCTCCTAGTCCAGTACACCGCTTGACCTGCCCAACACGTCTCCTGCTCCGGCGCAGCCCCAACGCAGGCTCTGTACCCACTGTACCCACGTGCACCTTCTCCGGTAGCGTCCACGACACACGTCTGCTGCAGTACATTAATGACGAACGGCGCTCTAGTCTGATGACGAGAGGAGGACGCCGCCCACGCCACTCTTCCTGACATCACCGTCTCACATCCTCTCCGGCGAGTCTTGTCTCATTAATGACCGATAACCCTGCCGCATTAACGGTGGAATTACTCTCCCCGCATGAGACGACGAGTCAACACCCGTGCCTCCTTGTCTCGCCAAGCACGCGAGCTGGGTGACTCACGACTCCTCCGACTATAGCAGCCCAACGGTCAACTCTCCTGACGATATATGGTATAAGTAGGACCCTGTCCCAACAATAAGGAGGTGCGCAGACTCTTTCCTCGAGCTCACTCACTCTCTCTCTCACACTCTCTCTTCTTTTCTCAAGTGCTTAGCTCCTTCTATGCCGTTGTTTGATTTGACCATCGGAGGGTTATCCCCTAGGGTAGCTCCCATGGCTCCTTATGACCTCCCGTTGGTGGTTGCAGGTCCCTCTCCCGACGAGACTCTCCTTCCCCATCAAACAAATCTTTCGAGGTGTAGATCGTAAATTGGGTAACCACTTCTCGGATGCTACAACCTCCACTCGACGACCAAAAAAAAAAATCTAAAACAAAAAATGTCTATTCAAGAAAAATTGAGTCCAACAATATAATATTCATTAAATCTGATTTTTAGTTTTTTTATACTATAAAATAGGGGGTGTGTCTTGTATAATAAATTGAGGGGACGTGAGCCCCACGTCATAAAAAATTTTAAAAAATTAATTTGCTTGGTTCACAGCCTAGTAATTGAAATAGGGTGTGAGTTAAGTATTTTTATTTATGAGACGATAATGACGCTGACAAATCTTAAATAAATATTAGAACTAACTGACGTTTTTTTGGAAGTGAAAGACTAGGCTCGTATGTTTCACCTTAAAATACTATAAAACTTTCTAATTGTTTTCTTTTACAGAGTTTTTGATTGTTTGTTTGATTATCAAATGATGTAAATGTGATTATATGTGTGACACTAAGATTTTGTTGTTTTGATTTACAGTCCATACCTACGGGCTACTGGAAATCAAAGTCGAAGAAAAAATGAGTAAAAATTACAACAAATCAACAAAAATCTTGTTTTATTCTAGAGTTATCCAAACAAAATACTCCTAATTTTAAAATAAAAAATACACCAGTTTTAATTAAAACCAGAGAAATACATCGAAACATTAAACAACACCTAGAAAAAAAAGTCTAGACAAATCCACAAGTTCCTGAGCATTGAAATATATATGATTTGTCCTCTAATATGAGATTTTAAACATCCAAGTCCAAGATCAAGTTGTAGGGAACGCAGAGGTCCAACATCATATATAATAATCACCCGGCCGTGCGTGCGCTTTCGATGCCATCCTTCTGGTGTACTGGAGTACTCTCGGCATGACCTGATGGCTAGAACAAGGATCTCTTCTAGAGCGACCATGGGAGAAGGGGTCACCTGGCAGAGTCGTCCTAGGTTTAGAACTGCGTTAAACAATCAACCCCGAACTCACAAAATAGCTCGCCTTAACGTTTACTCGGCACAAGCCGTTGCTATCTTCGATGTTCAAGAGAAAACCTTGTGAGCAAGATGTAATATTAACTGCATAGTCCATGCACTTAATTAAATGCTTATAGGGTGAAATGTATAATAGTTTGTCCGAGGGTTTGCCGACTCGACTCGATCGAGTCAGGTTGACTCGGGCGGATCTACTTGAGTTCACGGGAATCCGAGACATGATACGGTAGATTCGGATCGAGTCGCTCCTCCCTAAGTACCTCTCCTTCTCTGCGAGATTCTAATGGCGATGGGGTCGTGCTTCGACGAGGATCCGACGGTGACCGACGAGATCCGATAATGCGCAGATTAGATCCGGTAGTGGCGGATGAGATTTGGTGGTGGGCAGACGAGATCCGGAGGTGCTATGCCACGGAGATGGAGGGGAAGGGGTGGGGGCAATGATGGAGGGGGGTGAGGCCGTCGGAGGCGATGGAGGGGGGTGTGGCCGCCGGCGACAAAAGGGGAAGGGTCTACGGCTCTGGCCTGGGAGGGTGGCTGCCGGGGTTGGGGGCCGGGAGGGTGGTCTGCGAGCAGGGGAGACACCGGAGTGGGAGAAGAAAGGGGCCGTTAGGGTGAGACTTTTACATGTGATATAGGGAGCGACTCGGGTCGAGTCGGACCGAGTCGCATGTGACTCGAGAGTATCATACAAGATCATGGAGATCCCGATCAAATACGTATCACCGAGTCGTCGACGAACCTTGGTTTCTCCTACATAAACCAGGACGGGAAGTCTAATGATCTCTGCTAATGCACTTCCGCCGAGGCTAATTTGGGCTGGGCCACTTACCGGTGCAGGATACGCCAGCCGAGGGAACAAAATGCAGCCCAGTTTGAGGGATTTCCTTTCCTGCAACTTCCTGTATTTCCTCGAGAAGAATAAGCATATACATATTATGTCCTTCAGAGGATTATCTAACAAAATTTCTTAATTAAACCATGGGGATTGGGTGTTTCGGTCTGGTCGACCTTGAGAAAAAAAATTTTCCTGAAACAACCATACTGAATTTCTCATATGCTAGTAAACTAAATCAGACATATTTTGCCTCAATTTAATTTTGCTTGACAACTTTGAATGATTTATATTTTTACCATACTTTGTGTATATTTTTTTTTGAAAAATTCACACATTAGAAAGGTTTCAGTGTTACTTAAGGTGCACTGTCACATGTCAACGCTCATCCTTTAGTTTGCAACTGAAAACTGTGAATTATAGTTTCCTAGATTAAAGAAGAAGAGATTATAGAGAGGTTGACCTCTGTGTCTGTCCAAAATTTATTGGACCTACTCTAGAGAGGTGAAAGATTGATGAGATCGATATGATTCACTCCAAATCATGTTAATTAGTAACCTGAAAGCGGGTTAACTAAGACTTGTTCTCAGCGTTGAGCCATATAATCTTTCTTGCAAGGTGATCATTCGCCAATTGCATCCCTAGTCCCTGATGCTTTGATAGGGATAAAACTAAAATTGACGGATAGTATGGAGTTCTTCGTCAACTAATAGTATGTATGATCCCTTTCCATGGAAGCGGTAGACAGAAACAGCTCTACATCCTTACTACACACATCACTGGTCATGGCAAAACATGCACACCTAACACTTGATAGGAAACTTAAGAGAAGCATATCATATGTCGTACGTCTAAACTGTTTCATAAAACAATTTGTTAACGGGCCTCGGTGCCCATTTGGGCCGAGCGTGGCCCAGGCGCCCACGCACGCATGCACGTGGGCTGCATGGTGTGGCGCCACCAGGGAGCCGCGCGAGCTCCCCCTTCTTCTTCTTCTCCGCCTCGTCGCGCTGCCTCTCCCTCCACTCTCGCTTTCCCTCTCGTTCACTCCTTCGATCTCCCGCCTCCTCTCCCTCTCTCGCTCCCACCTGTTCCTCCGCCACTGCCCTCCTCTCTTCTCCCTCTATACATACCCCCCTTAGGGGGTTGTGGAGTAAAGGGGATGCGGTGGAACACTGCCAGCTTGGTGAGGGGTGTAGACTCATGTCGGTGGATGGCGCCATGTTGGCAAGTTAGCCAATCGGAGGTCTGAGTGTGAGGGCACTGGAAGATGCATCATGGGGGGGGGGGGGTTCCTCTCCGTTGGAAAAAGTACGTGTGTGAGGTAAATTGAAGGGAGAGAGCGAGCCAGTGCATGTAGAGAGAGAAACTCAAGAGCATAGCGCCATTGATGGCCGCGGCATCCCCGCCTCTTTATCTCTCTCTACTCCTTCTCTCTCCTCATCCTTTTTTTTTCTCTGTGTTCGACGGAACGATGAGGGCAGTGCGTCGCTGAGCCGATAGCACTCATGATGGTAGTCACGAGTTGTCTCAGTCCTGTGACGGTTGTGGCATGTATCTCCGGGGGGAAGCATCACCATAGTCTCAGGATTTGAAGCATGGACCCTTGGAGCCGACTCTAGTACCTGAGAGCACGGGAACTATCTGTTAGGAAGAAAAAACATTTACTTGCATATTTTGTGAATAAGTGACTGGAAAAGAAAAATACGTGTTTCCGTTCTCATATGAGAGAAGAAAGTGAAAAATGAGTAGAGAGCACTATTTTAAAATCCGGCCCAACCCGGTCGGTCAGATCGGTTGACCTGTGACCCGGTCTCAAAATTGAGTTAAAATTTTACCTAGATCAGTCAAGACCTAAAACCCGGTTAACGTACCCAACTCAACCCGATTAACTCCGTCCAACCCAATAAACCTAATGTGATCTGGCCGGATTCAATACCTATTTCATATTTTCTAAGTTTTTATTATTATGTTAGATTTTAATTTAGAATGTAAATAAATATGAAAGATGAGGAGTCATCTTGAAATTATATCCTTTATGATGTTAACATTTAATGGTATTAACATATGCTTTTAAAATTGAAAAGATCTTGATTCTGTATCTCTTTTTTCCTATGCGAAGAAATAAACAAAGAAAATCTAAAAGTGTAAGACTAAACTTAGTGAACATCTATCATGATGTCATCCCATGAGACAACTTGCAGGCCATAAAGAATAAAGGAAAATTATAGAGTAGTGCAAAAAAGAAAGTGTATTTCATATTTCTTAGTTACTACTTAAGGTATATTAAAATGTAGAGGTAGACAAATTCAATCAACTTATGGAGGAAGCCAAGAAACCTCTTTATCTAGGTTGCAATAGATATTCCAAGCTTTCTTTCATAGTGCGTTTATTTCAGTTGAAATGTCTACACAAATGGAGCAATAAGTCTTTTTCTGATATGCTTGCATTGTTTAAAGATGCATTACCTGATGGCAACACACTTCCCTATAGTTAGTATGAATCTAAAAAAATGATGTCTGAGTTGGGCTTAAATTGCAAAAAAATACATGCATGTCCGAATGATTACGTGTTATTTCGAAATGAGTATAAGAATCTAAGCCAATGCCCAAAGTGCAATGCTTCAAGATGGAAGGAGAGAGGAATCAAAATAGGAGAAACGAAGAATGTGCCTGTAAAAGTTTTTCGTCATTTCCCATTGATACCAAGGCTTCAAAGGTTATTCATGTCTGATAAAACTGCAGACTTGATGACATGGCATCATACTGCTCTAAGAGATGAAGATGGAAAAATGAATCATCCTAGAGACTCTGAGGCTTGGAAAAACTTTCATCATAAACACCCAATCTTTAGTAGAGATCCTCGTAATATTAGACTTGGACTTGCTAGTGATGGTTTCAGTCCATTTAAAATAGCAACAGGTAGTAGCCGAAGCACATGGCCTGTCATCATAATTGCTTATAACTTACCTCCATGGTTGGCTATGAAGCAGTCATACTTCACGATGTCTCTTCTCATCGATAGTCCAAAATCCCCTGGTAATGACATTGATGTATTTCTTCAACCGTTAATTGATGAGTTGAAAATCCTATGAGAATATAGAGTAGAGACATAGGATGTAAATAGAAAAGAATTTTTCCAGATGCGTGCTGCTATTTTGTGGACCATCAATGACTTACCTGCATATGGTATGTTATCAAGTTGGAGCACTAAAGGATATATGGCATGTCCTATTTATCATGTTCATCACAGATCTATACATCTCCCTTTTAGTCGTAAATGTGTGTATATGAAACATCGTCGTTTTTTGTCACCTGACCATCCATGGAGAAATGACATCCGAACATTTAATGGCAAAGTTGAATATGAGTTGGCACCAATTCCCTTATCTGGAGAGGATGTGTTGAGGAGATGGGAAGTTTATAATAATGTCATATTTGGAAAGGTTCCCAATGTTGCATGCCAAGCTAATAAGAATCAAGCACAACAATTACCAGCTGATTGGAAGAAGATGGGTATCTTTTTTGAGCTCCCATATTAGAAAACTTTATTGGTGAGGCACAATCTAGATGTCATGTTGTGGACGCACTTTTCGTTTGACAGTTATTTTATTTCGTTCGTTGGTTTATTAAGTGCGTCGGCGTGCCAGTCACCAAGGTGACAATTTATTCGGGCTCCGAAGAGCCCATGGTGCGCTCGATCTGACTTCGTCAGACGATTGTGTGGTTCGTGTCGGGACCAAAACCCGTCGCGCCGTAAAGGTCACGACGTTATTTACATCCCCTCAGAGAGGGGACACCCTTGATTAATCGCCGAGAAAAAGGGGCCTTATGGCCAGAAAATTAATTGCATAAAAATATATTAAGAAACACTGACGTCCTCACACGAGGGCATGAAGAAAGTATTTGAGCTCATGTCGATCGTGTGTTTGACCGTTTAATGTTCGGACGAATGTCCGACTCGCGAGTATCGTAATCGTTGCGGGGAAAATCGGAGCTTATGTATGCCGGGGTATGGCAGATTTATTGTTTGGAGGGACGAGAAATATTCAGTTAAATCCCGGTTAAAGCGGTCAGAAACCAGTGAGTTTGTTGGCCCGGTGCAAGATCAAGCTACGACCATACTGCGGTGGGCCCTCCGCGGTCGAAACAAGACTTGCGTGAGCGTCATTAATCTTTCCGGTGCCAAGAGGCAACGGGGGAGTGTCTCGGGATCAGATCCCAGAACCAAAGATGTGTTCAAAGGGAGCGGGCTATAGGCCGATGATGTGGGTCAGACAATGGCCATAATCGGGACGGACCCGAGGTCTAAGCGTGACCCATGAAGGCCTCATTGATATTCTCATGCGTAGGGTTCGGGGATGATGAGAGCCGCATCGTTCTATTCATTACTGTAATCATTATTCATTTATTTAGCTATTTATTTTTTGTATTGCTCATTGATTCTCCTTTTATTACCGGTGCGTTATATTCTCCTTTCTTTATTTATTTTATTATCGTTCTTTTATTTTTTTTGTTATTTATGTATTTATGTATTTAATATTTTTTTATCTTTTTATGAGTTTTATTATTATTATTATTGTTGTTGTTGTTGTTGATATTACTTATTATTGTTATTATTATTTGTTGCATTTGAAACGTGCGTGGGAGGGTCTTCACGCGATGTACAAGGCCCTATTTATGCAGGTTTTAATGCTATCAGATTAATGCATGCATGGAGGAGGAGGGGTGCTTTCTTTTTTTATTTGTTAATTGCACAAGGGAAGCTTGCATTATTTCCTTTTATCTCTTTTTATTTTTTTTATTATTATTTCATTATTATTATTTTATTACTATTATTATTATTATTATTATTAATTTATTTATTATTATTATATTAATCCTGGTGAAAATGCGGCATTGTCTCCCGTGCACCCGAGCGCTAAGAGAGGGTGGTGAAGGCAAGCTAAGAGTGTGCCGGAGAAGGGTGGATGGGTGTGCCGGGGAAGGGATAAAAGAGTGTGCCGGGGAAGGTTTGAAAAAGTGTGCTGGGGAATGGCTAAAAGAGTGTGCCGGGGAAGGTTTGAAAAAGTGTGCCGGGGAAGGGTGGATGGGTGTACCGGGGAAGGGCTAAAAGAGTGTGCCGGGGAAGGTTGTTAGTTATTAGAGTGCACCGTTAAAGGGCCAATCAGAGCGTAGGGGTTCAATCAGTCTTTAATTATGTGTTTTAAGGCTTTTCTTTTCTTCTTATCTTAATTTTCATGTAGCTTTATACAAACTTCTCCTTTGCTTTGTTCTGTTCAGCCTCTTTGCCGTGAATCGAAGTTCGGTCTGTCGTGCCGTTGATCGGTTCGGTTCTTATCATAGTACCGACAGTGACTTGCTTAGTTGGAAGGTTTCATCGTTGATTATTCTGCTCGTTTGTTGCTTCCTTTTGCCTTCTTTAATGTGTTGTTATTTTCTGACAAAAATTCGGCAGCATCTCCCCTTGACCCGGGACGTAAGGGAGATACAGGGAACGCGCCCACACGGAGTGGCGGAACCCGACAACTGGAGGTGGGCACCCGAAGGCAGCAACACCTTTACAAAACCTCGGAAAACCCGGGGAAAAACGATGAATGGAAAATCTCCAAGGCTGGACACTGGGCTGGGGTTAACCAAGGTGTGCCGGGGAGGGCAGGATCAAGTGTGCCGCTGAGGCATGGAAGGATAGGTGTACCGCTGAAGGCCAAAACGGGGTGTGCCGGCCAAGGATTAGAAGAGTGTGCTGCTGAAGGCCACCGTAGGGTGTACCGGCCAAAGGCCAAAGGGGGCTAAATGTGTCGACTGGGAGGAGGGTTGTAGATCATTCAAAGAAAAGGAAAAAGGGTTAAGGGCCAGGGGTAGGCTGCTAGTAGTTGGGTGTTCAAGGGGAGAAAGAGGGTCTAGCTACCTTCAAGTAAAAGGGCACGACAGATAGCCATAGAAGGGAGTGGGGAGTCCGCGGGGTCGAGGATCACACGGGAGAAACCACATCGCTACAGGGACTCTACAACACCGGAGAAGAGAAGAAAACAAACAACATCCCATGCAGTAGGATAGCTCGGGAGAGGTTGGGAAAGACCCAAAAGAAAGGGGCCGTAGACTTTCATTCATAAAGAAAGATGACCGTGATCGGCCATACACGCTAGGGTATACATCAAGGCCGAAGCCAAAGGAGAGGGGAGAAGAAGAAAAGGAAGAACATAGAGAGGAAATAGGAGGGGAGCTGGGGTCAAGCGGAGGCGACGGCTCCCTGCTCTTCCCCACTCCCCCTGCTACACCGACCCTCCCTCTCTCTCTCTTTCTCTTACTCTCTCTCTTTTCTCTGGCCTCCGGGAAGCCTCCAACGTCGGAGCAGCTTCTTCTTCCTCTTCTCTCTTCTCTCGGTGGCAGGCTTTGTTCGTCTCTGTGGGTGTGTCCTCTCTGTCTCCCGGTCTTCTCCGGTCGCTGGAGAAGAGGGGGCTTTTTATACTCCCAGTGGCGGGAGCCTTCGAACACGAACGGCAGAGGCAGGAAGTGACGGGCATTGAATGGGGATTTGACTTTCTCCGTCCTCGGTGGCAGGAGGTAGCCTGCGTGCCTTCATCTCCGGTTGACACGTCAGACAGCCCACTGCGCGCCAAGGATCTCCAGGGCATGGGCGTTAGATTTCTTTTGCCGGACCGGGTGGCAAGGCATGCTGCTGAGAAGCCAGAAGGCTGTGCCGTTGGAAGACCCAAGAAGTGTGCCGCTGTAGACTTGAAATAGTGTGCCGTTGGAAGGCTGAAAAAGTGTGCCGTTGAAGGGCGCAAGATAGTGTGCCGTGGAAGGCTGAAAAAGTGTGCCGTTGAAGGGCACAAGAGGGTGTTTGGACTGCACCGGGTAAGGTGGCAGGAGGTGTACAGTACAAGGCCCGTTCAGGGCGTGTCGGGTAAAGACCATTTGAGGGCGTGCCGGATGGAGCGGGTAGCAGTGTGCCGGTGGAGACTCTTGCGGGTGTGATACGACGTGCGGGCGGAGCATGTTTGAGAGTGCACCGGATCAAGAAGCCACCGTTTGGATGGGGTGGGCAGCCGTTTAACTAACGAGGCTGCTGGATAATCCATGTTGCTGCCGTTTAAATCTCCTAGCTGCCAGTTAATGGGGGAGGTCGCCATCGGGTGCGGCGCTGCCCCTCACCGTTTAACGATTCTCCACCGGGTGCAGTGCTGCCCACCGGCAACATTCCTGGAGAGGATCAATAGTGTTGGATGGATCTGGCAACTTGTATCTACTGTCTTCTCAAAGGTAGCTGCATCCTTGATAGGACAGGAACCACCAGTCAGATTTGCTGAATTCACTGTGCAAAGTCTAGGGATTGTATTATCTACCCCCTCCCTTGGTGGCCAATATGCTAATTATATCTGGAAAACAATCTTCAGTTGTTGTTGGTCGCAGAACAAGCCTATCAGTGAAATTGTTGTAAGTGCCCTGGAATATGTTCATTAGGCTATCAATCTGAGGACAACAAATCACATTCCCAACTAGTGCCGTTAATGGTGCAGAATAATCTGTCGCTGTTTTATCTGCAATGCTTGAGATATCAGAGAAGCTTAAGGGCATCTGCCCGTCAATACTGGCTCATATGTGCTCAGACAAGAGGGATACATCGGTGGTAGTGGCTCCCCATACATGAGATCAGGCATCACAGTATAGCATTCAGAAGCTGCAATTTTGCTAGCAATTTTCCTTAAGTTTGGAGCTTTAAAACTGTAAACGTTGGACAAGAGGACGGCGGCAAGGCCGGCACCTTGCTGCCAAATCTCGGTGCTTGAAAATGGAGAAGGTTTTGCCATTAGTTCAACGGGCGTCATTTCTGCCTTTACGATGCTTCTTTACATTTAATGTTACATATGCTGCAACACAAGGTGAAGCCGGCCAACCTCCAATGGTCATAATACAAATTCTAAGCCCAGCGGATGTGGGGACGTCCCTCACTGCCAGAACCATTGCCACCAGGGAGGGAACTTAGAACAAGAACAATGGGAGCCACCTCTGGGTGAACCACGTAGCAGACTCGAAGAAATCCATTATCCCCTTACCCGCGGGATGAAGCAGAGAAGGGGGGGGGGGGGGGGGGGGAGAGTATGCAGAGGCGGTGTGCCGTCCGATGGAGGGTGTCATCCGACGCAGGGGGGCTATCCGGCACAGTGGTGTGCCGGGGAGAGGGAGTGTGCCGTGGAGGGGCCTGCCGAGTGCAGTGGCTGATCCGGTACGGCAGTGTGCCGGGTGCAAAGGCGGCTGTGCCGGATCAGCACAGGCTCTGTCGGATGGGGGAAGGAGCCATGCTGCCGGATTATTCTGCTACTGGGTGGAAAGGGGATCCACCGGATGGACCCTGCCGTCGGACGAGAGGGGCCCTACCGGATGGGCAGAGCCCCGTCCGTTCGCTTGAGGGGTGCTGGCTGAGGCCTTCAGTATAATCTGCTACACATTGTAGTGTATTGCTGCTGCCACTGGTTTCAGCTTCAGTTCTACCAATCTGAAATGACTGCTGGCACCCCCAGTCTGAAGGCATTGCATCATTTGTCGGCTGGAACTTTATTAAGCTTGCCATCTGGCAAGAACGGTGGAGTGCGAATGTTTTCTTGCATTCCTGAACCGTTCACAACATTGGGTGAGTTTAGCTGGCCGCGTTGCTCTTCAGCATCTTGTTGTATATACTAGATGAAAGCATCTGCTGAGCTTTTGGAAATTGTTCACATTTTCATGTTTTCCTTAAGCAGATGAATTCTTGGAAAGGCTATCTGTAGGAGTCCATGGTGGCATACTTTCTCCCATGTTGCCACTTCTATAATTCTGACTTGATAATTTGAACGCCGTTGATGTCTCCAATTCCATCAGTCGTCCGATGAGCCCTTGAACCACCAAAAACATGCCGAGTGTAGCTCACCAGCATTTCCACTGGAATCTTCCTTCCCCTGGAAACGTGAAATCCTTCATCTCCATGTGCGATCCATCCTTGACTCCCAATTGGTTATGGCGCAAGATACGCTCCTTTGAGGAGTGGATATCGTAGAAAGCTTTTGGTTCCACCTAATTTGCAAGCTTCAACAGAGCATGCTGCAAGGCATACTCTTCCACATTATTGGAAAAGAAACATCACCTACTGAGTTTGGTTCCTGCTGAGTGGAAAGATCTTCTAAGCCATCATATACTCCATTGCCATCTGACGTAGTGGCTTCCTTTGCAACAGTGAGAATCTCATCACCATTATTTTCTTGCATAGCCGATGTATTACTGTCATCTTTCTTCTGACAATTCTTGCAATAGCCTATTGAAGTGCACTATCTGACAGATTCTGTTGCAGGTTTGATGATTTTATTGGCAGTTGAAAGAACCAAGGCAGAGGACTTCGAGGGAGGAGAGATTGGCGAGACATATCCGGTGCAGTTTATGCTATCCGGCACAGTGGTGTGCCGGGTGTAGCAGGGGTGCGCCGTGGAGTGGCACGGGGTCACCCGGTGAGGTGCATGGCTATCCGGCACAGAGGTTTGCCACCCGGCACAAGGGTGTGAGCGAGATAGTGTGCCGGGGGAGTTGTCATGGTGGGGGTGGTTCTCTGGTGCAGTGGGTGCACCGGGTGAGGAGCGAGTGGGCTATCCGGCACAGTGGTGTGCCGGGGAGAGGGGGAGTGGTTCTCCGGCGCGGTGGGTGCCATCCGGCACAGGGGTGTGCATGCCGGGTGCGAAGGCGGCGTACCGGTGAGACGGGGAGTGTGCCGGGTTGCCACCCGAGTGAGGGAGAAAATGAGAGAGAAAGAGAGAGAGAGAGACCTGTTTTATTTTATTATTATTTTTATTTATTATTTATTATTTATATATATTATTATTTTTATTTCTTTTCTTTTCTGTTTATTCTCTTTTCCTTTTCTTCTTCTTTTTTCTTTATTTTCTTTATTATTATTTTTTCTTCTTTTATTTTATTTAATTTTTTTTATTCTCCATTTTTTTATTCTTATTTTCTTTCTTTCTTTTTTTTTGATGTCCACAAATGCCCCCCACCTGCGGGTGACGCGAGCGATGGATGAGCAGAGCGGGACGCGCGGGTGCAGCCCGTTTGAGAAATTCATTATCGTGATTAGGAGAGCGGGTCCACCGACTGAGGTTGAGGTCGAGAAACTAGGCGACATGGGCCAGAATCGGGCAGTAGGCTATGAGAGCCGAAGTCGAGATCGGGCTACTAGAGCCGGGAGGTATCAGAAGCGCGCTGGGACGGGGTATCGGGAGCTGACACGGTTTGTTGATCTCTTGGTCTCTTCGCCAATACCGATAGGGCACCGGCGGCTGACATGACTTGTTGGTCTCTCTGTCTCTTTTCTTTCTTTTCTTCTCTATTTTCTCTTCTTCTCTTCTTCTATATTCCCCTGCACGTAAACATGAGGTGATGATTTGTTTAGTGTCCACAAATCAGGAAAACGGACTGTGAAAGTCGGAATTTGGGGGGGCAAGCTACCAGAGCCAAAATTGGGAAAGCGGGCCCTGGGGGCCGAGGTAAGCAGGCTACAAGAGCCAAAGTTGGGAAGCAGGCTATGGAAGCCGAATTGGGGAGTCAGGTCATAAAAGCCAAGGGTATTAGAAAGCGGGCTGTAAGAGCCGAAATAGGGAAAGCGGGCCGTGAAGGCCGAATTCTGGGGAGCAGGCTACGAGAGTCGAGTTCTGGGAAGCAGGTTGCAAGGGCCAAAGATATCGGGAAACAGGCTGCGAGAGCCGAAATTATGGGAAGCAGGCTGCGGGAGCCAAATCGGGGAGCAGGCCACGAGAGCCGGAATTGTGAAGCAGGCCGCGAAGGCCAAAGGTAAGCAGGCTGCAAGAGCCAAAGATATTGGGAGGCAGGCCATAAAAGCCAAAGGGAAGCAGGCTGCAGGAGCCAAAGTTGGGAAGCAGGCCACGAGGGACAGAATTGGGAAGCAGGCTGCGAGAGCCGAAGTTAGGGAACAGGCCACGAAGGCCAAAGGTAAGCAGGCTACAAGAGCCAAAGTTGGGAAGCAGGCCGCGAAGGCCAAAGGTAAGCAGGTTACACGAGCCAAAGTTACGGGAGGCGGGCCGTGGAGGCCGGATTGGGGAAGCATGCTATAAAAGCTAAAATCGGGAAGCATACTGCAAGAGCCAAAGTTGGAAAGCGGGCTGCAAGAGCCGGAATTATGGGGAGCAGGCTACGGAAACCAAATCAGGGAAGCAGACTACAAGAGCCAAAATTGGGGCGCAAGATGTGAACGCCCAAATCGGGGAAGCGGACTATTAAAGCTGGAGTTGGGAGATTAACGAGCCGTGAGGGCAGGAGGTAGGCCATGGGGGCCAAGACTGGGCTCTACGAGCTAGAGCTGGGGAAGTAGGCTTTGCTAGCCGAGATTGAGTTTATCGTATACACATATTTTTATTATTTATTTTTTTTATATATTGTAAATTTTTTTTTTACTCGAGCATGCAAGCATTCATTAGCAGACATAACATAAATATAAGTAAGACAGCTCCCTCTATAGGGGATAGGATAGGGACATCGCCCAAAATTCGTAGACACGGTGCGGGCCACGAGGCATAATTGAGGGGTTGTGCACCCGTCAAGAGGATATCGCATGTCTTGCACGCATAGCCCTAATTCACGCATTTCACCCGAGATAATTCTCTGTGGCGTGGAGGTGCAAATGTGTGAACAAAGAGCCCTAACCATAGGGATACGCAGGTTTTCCTAGCGACACTCGAGGATTACCCTAGCGCCTACACATAGGTTTCAGGCTCTCGATTTTGATAGCTTCGCACAGCCCCCATCTGTTTATTTTGGTAGCGGACTTCATCGTTCGACGCGAGTCTCCTCATGTGTCTCAATGGGGATTCCCGGCTACTAAGATTCATCCTTATTGTAATTCTATTACGAATTTCACCGTTTGACGCGAGTTTCCTCATATGTCTCAATGGGGATTCCCGGCTACTAGGATTCATCCTTATTGTAATTCGCTTCACCATTTCGCGCGAGTCTCCTCGTGTGTCTCAATGGGGATTCCTGGCTACTCGGATTCACGTTTCTCTCTTTTTTATTTTTTTTTATTTTTTTTTCTTTTATTTTTTACAGTGGGGGTAGGTAGCTTTTTCCTCACGATCACCTTTCACGCGAGTGCAGGAATTCAAACATCCGTAGAGTGCTAAGAAGGAATTCGGGCAATCCCTATGGTTAAAAGCTATTGGACACATTAAGTGCTAAGTGTGGGAGCGTTGCCTCAGGTTTATTTTGTGAGTTGGGCTTAGCGATTCAGCCATGACTCTTCCCCTTGACGTGTGCACCCGCCATAATTGGGTTCCCTTCGAGCATGTGCCGTGACGCACATGCATCCGGAATCGGGGTATTATTATTTAGCAAGGAAACATGGTCCTAGAAAATTCAAGGGAAGTGTCTTATTCTATATTATAAGCAAACATGCAAACAGGGTAGCCAAGCATCAGAAAACTCTTTTTTTGTTCATTTCCTGTTTGTTCTTCTCTTTTTTTTTTGCGTAAGAACATATAGTCGTTATGTATAAATGTAGTGGTAGTAAAGGTATTAGGGAAGCAGACCACGAAGGGCCGAAATGAAATTAGGGAAGCGAGCTGCAAGAGCCGAAGCTGGGAATCAGACTACAAGAGTCAGAATCGGGAGAGCGGGCTATAAGAGCCGAGCGATACTAGGAAGCATGCTATAAAAGCCAAAATATGGGAGCAGGCTTCGAGAGCCGAGATTTGTGAAGCAGGTTACAAGAGCTAAAATTTCGGGGAAGCAGGCTCCAAGAGCCAAAATTTGGGAAGCGGGCTGCGAGAGCCGAAATTCTGAGTAGCAGGCTACAAAAGCCGAGATTGGGAAAGCGGGTTACGAGAGCCAAAAGTCGGGAAGCGGACTGCAAGAGCCGAGATTGGGAAGCGGGCTACAAAGAGCCAAAATTGGGAGAGCAGGCTACAAAGCCAAAGTTGAGAGAGTATGCTACAAAAGCCAAAGTTATTGGGAAACAGGCTGCAAGGAGCCGAAGTTGGGAAGTTGGCTACCAGAGCTAGAAATTCTGGGAAGCATGCTATGAAAACCAGAGTCAGGGGAAGTGGCTGCAAAAGTCGGAATTGGGAAGCAGGCGACAAAGGACAAAATTGGAAAGCGGGCTGCAAGAGCCAGGGTCAGGAAGCGGCCTATGAAGCGCCGAGAGATGGGAAGCAGGCTGCAAGAGCCAGAAATTTTGGGAAGCAGGCTACCAAGAGCCGAAGTTTGGGAAGCAGGCTACGAAAGCCAAAGTATGGGAAGCGGGCCGCAAGAGCCGAAGTCAGGGAGCGGGCTGCAAGAGCCGAAATTAAGGAGAGCAGGCTACGAGAGCCAACGCTCGGGGAAGCAGGCTACGGGAGCCAAAATCGGGGAAGCATGCTACGTGAGCTAAAATCAGGAAGCAGGCCACGAAGGCCAAAGGGAAGCGGGCTACGGAAGCCAGAATGTCGGGGAAGCAGGGCTACAAGCCGCAGTTGAGAAGCGGGCTGCAAAGAGCCGAAGTTGGGAAGAAGACTACAAGAGCTAAAATTGGGAAGCGGGCTGTGAAGAGCCGAAGCTGGGAAGCAGGCTACAAGAGCCAAAGATTGGGAAGCGGGTCGTGAAGACCAAAATCAGGAAAGCGGGTTACGAAAGCCGAAATTTGGGAAGCAGGCTACCAGAGCCGAAGTTGAGAAGCAGTCTATAAAGAGCCGAAACTGGGAAGCAGGCTGCAAGAGCCAAAATTAGGGAAAGCGGACTATCAAAGCCAAGAGACATCAAGAGAGCAGGTTGTGTATGCCAACGAGCCTTGAGAGTAAGCTGTAAAGCCGAAGGATCATTGAGAGGGGGGGCTGATGAACACTGTTGACACCTCCCTTCTGTGTACTTCTGTTCATCTTTTCTCTCTTCTTTCTATTCTCTTTTCTTCTCTTCTTCTTGTTCTTCTCTTGCTCTTCTTTTCTTTTCTTTTTTTTTCTCTTTTCTTCTCTTCATTTTCTTTTTTTTTTGACATAAAGCATGGCGAATGATCCCTGCGAATGAGGGATTCAAGTCGGCTATTAGACGTACAACACTCGCAGCGGGTTGCCACCCCACACATTTATAGACCCAGTGGGCCTTAAGCAACTCATGGTATTTCCATTTCTTCAGCTGGCTATTAAGCTGCCCAAGTGCCCTTACAGGTTCAACGGGGCATGTAGACACCCAAATGACATTACAGCTCAAGGCACCCCCAGGACAGGGGTGAATAAGTAAAGAAGCTGCTCGAAGCAAATCCCTGCACAGGGTGACTTGTTCTCCTCATGAAAAGTCATGTGAACAGATGGTAGAGGGAGCACATGGGGCCCGAGGCACCGTTTAGTGCTTGTGTTGCTCCGACCGACGCAGAGGGGCCTTGTTAGCCGCCGCTTTAAAGACAGGCATCTGGTGAGGGCACGGGGGTTCCACCTTATACTTGCCCATTTGCAATTCACCTGAGTTAATCAGGCCTTCTATGATGTCTTTGAATATGTAGCAGTCCTCAATAGAATGCCCCAGCCCTCGATGGTATAGGCAAAACTGAGGGTCCTCTTTTCTTTCTGCCTCATTCGGTCTCTTGGGCTCTGGGAGCATTACTTTGCCATATTCTTGGGCCCACTCAAAGAGAGCCCGAATCTTGTCCTTTGGAAAGGAATAGGGTTTCATCATTTTGCCCCTCAGTGAAAAGTGTCGCTCAAAGGGCTTAGGGGAGGGAGGGCCAGCCACCTCTTTCAATTTCTTCTGTCGTTGCCCAAAGGCCTCAAGGTCCGCAGGATTTGCCTCCATCTGTACCCGTGACTCATCAGTCGGCCTATGTTCACAATTCTGTACAGCAGTAGACGGGCAATGTTTTGCCAAGAGGTCTTCAACATCCGTCGCGAGATCATCCAGTTGCTTAAAGGATTTAATTTCGACGCCAATCGCATTCAGCAGGCGGTGCGTCTTCATGTTGTGCTGGCATATTTGGAGAGCATCCTGGTAGGGCGAGTGTCTGCACCTTGCATTGAGGTCCCTCCACCGCCGAATGTAATCCGAGGCAGATTCATCATTCCTTTGCTTGGTCTTACGCAGCGTTGCCTGGGTGATCTCTTCTTCGGCTATCTTTAGTTTAGCAGCACGCTCCATTCTCGGCTCGCTCATTATTGGCAGAGTCGAAAGGTCACGGCTCGAGCCAGTCGATTGTGGAAGCGGGGCCATGGATGACATGGCTCGAGCTGTGCCAGCTGCCCCCTGACATGTTCGGGGAGCCGGGAGATGCACGGGAGGCGCGTGATGGAGATGCTGAGAGGGGGTGCCCCCTGTATAATCATGTGTCATTCGGGGCTTAGCGCCGCTTTGCAAAACTTCAGGAGATGACCCGGCCTGTACGGGTATAGCTAGGTATAGACCCATTTCGCTTAATTTCCTTCTTAGCACTTCAGTCTCTTGAAGCTTTTGATATAGTTCTGCTATCATGGCAGGGTCAGGTTGAGGGGAGCTGGAAGTGCTGCCTTCCATGTGGATTCTGGGCGGGGCCAACAGCATCTCGTCATCATTGTTGGGGGAATCCCATGCTTCAGAAGTTGGCATTCTTGCCCCCATGTTCTCACGTGGAGAGGGAGTATGGTGGCGTGCCTCTCTGACGGGCGGTGGACAACATGGTTCTTCATTTCTTTCCTTAGCGGCTTGGCTCGTGCCGGGAAGGCTAGATAATGTATCGCAAGAGAGGGTAACCCCCTTCCCTTTGACCTTCAGCTTGCTCCTTTCATTCTTCTTTGTGGAAGGCCTTGGCCCTTCTGGTGGTAACGGGTGCAAAGACACCATATTGACGGCCCTTTTAAGATCGGGCAACTCATGAGGAAGTGGAGGGTCAACCTTGTGGTCGCCCATCTGGAGCTCCCCCCTCCTGATCAGCCGTTCAATGGCATCTTTGAATGGATAGCAATCTTCAATAGAGTGTCCGATCATCTGATGATATGGGCAGAAGCGGGGATCGTCCTTTTTGCTAGCATCCGTCGGCCTCTTTGGCTCTGGGAGGGTGACTTTGTTGCACTGGGTGGCCCATTCAAATAAGGCCCGGGTCATCTCCTTGGGGAAGGAGTATAGCTTCTTCATTTTGGTCCGCAAGGACGGGCCCTCTTGTGGTTCATTAGGTTCAGCAAGGGAAGGGCTAACAAGCCCCTTGCCTCTGTTCTTCTGGGGTTCAAATTCCTTGAAGTCGACCGTGCAAGTTTCCTTTGGCTCTGGTCGCTTATCAGCAAAGCAGGACTTCTGGTTTGCAGAAGTGGGAATGTGAGGATAGCTGGAGAAGAAAGCCTCAATCTCGGCCACCACATTGTTTAGCCGGTCGAAAGTCTTAATATCACTCCCGATCATCCTCTCGAGGATATCCAGCCTCAAGTTCTGTTTACATATTTGAACTGCATCCTCTTGGTGTAGCGGGCGTTTGCATCTCATGCTGAGATTTCGCCATCTTTTGATATAGTCCAAGCCAGTCTCATCATGCCTCTGCTTGGAGGTATAGAGCTCAGCCATGGCTATTTCTCTATCCGCTATATGGAACCGCTCCCGGAATTGGCGCTGCATATCCGACCAATCATTGATTGCTCCAGCTGGCAGGTGGGAGTACCATTCGAAAGCAAGTCCCGTCAGTGAGGACCCAAAGTACTTTAATAGGTAGGACTCGTCGGTCGCCAAATCACCCATCATGTTGATGTAATAGGCTATGTGCTCCTTTGGCGATCCTTATCCATTGAATTTATCAAATTTTGGCGGCTTAGTGACGCTGGGAGGTAGCTTTTTAGCAGCATGGTGGATCGGGTACGGCACCTTGTAGGCATCGAATGAGGCATAATCATCACCACCTCGATCTACCAGCTTCTTTTCTATCATTTGCTCTATCATTGTTTCATTTATCCCTGCCGGGTCGGCCGAGCTCGGGCAACATAGAGCTTGTTGAGTCATTGGTGGCATCAGCACCATTGGTTGAGGTGTAGTAGCCGTCCCCTGCAACGGGAGAGTAGGCTGTAGAGTCGGGGCCGTGCCCCCAGCATGATCAAGTGACGGCTGAGAAGCCATGGTTGGAAGGGCAGCTGCATGTTCATTAGCACCTCTCTGTGAGGCTTCAAGAGGGAGCTCGACCTGCCTTGAAGCCAGAGCGTGTACATTCATGCTGCTGAGTTGTTTCCTCAGCATCTCAATTTCTTGCTGGTATCTTTGCATCATGAGCATCATGGTGGCCTGATCGGGCATGGAGGAGCTGGGAGCATGCCCTTGCTCTCCCGCCGGAGCATTTGAAGCAGGCGCTGGTTCCTCGCCATCATTTCCAGTGGTGACCACATTCACAGTCATCGTGATCAGATCCGCATCGGGTGTTTCAGTATGGGCTTGCGCTGTAATCACAGCCCCTTGTCTTGCGATAGCGGGTTCTAGCCCTTTAGCGAGCCTAGCGGCTTCATCATAATCTGGGGGCGGAGCCCCATAGTGGCCGGCCGTTCCGGCTGTGTTACATGAGCAAGCCTGGGGACTTCCATTCTTCTTTGCTTTTCTAGTGGATGGTCTTCGGAAAGTAGCTGGTTTCTCAAAGACAGGAATCCTTGCCCCCAGCTTGGTGTGGTGGGACATCTTCCCCGACTGGGCCTGGGTAGCCAATGCTGGCGAGGGATGAATTGGGGCTATCACCTCAGCCTGTGCATCTTCCTTTGGTCCTGCTTGGCGGACCCTCAGAAGTTCTCCATGGATGGCGGGGACAGCATGGGCTCTCTTGGGCACCCAGATTTGCTTGAGCTTGGTTGGCTTTGGGAGCAACCGACCCCTTGTCTTGGACTCGGCACGGTCCGTCTTGATGTGGGCCAATACTTTAAAAGAGTTGCGCACTAGCACTGTGGCGATCACCCTCTCAGGTGTAACCCTGGCCTGGCGGCCATTCAAGAACAGTTGGACCCCTCCGATAAGAACGGACTTGCCCGAAGCAGATAACCGGCCGTGCAGTATGCCGCTGTTCTTCTTGGCTACCCGCCTGGTAGCCGGTGAGCACTTCCGATTGACGGAGGCACAAGGAGCAGCTTGGTGGACATAGCGGTCCATCACCTTAGTCTTGTCTGATGTCATCGTTGCAGTGGCGATGCAGTCCACCTCCTGGGTCTCCAAGAGTTCTATGAATGCGACCCCCAAGAAGTTGGGGAAGCCGACGATGGGCGGAAAGCTGCCGAACTGCATCGGTACGGCCAAGTAGCCGCGGGTGACATGGCTGGCAACAGCAAGCGGTCCACAAGAGACGACCATCGTGATCTCAGGAATGCAACCCTCTGCGATTGAAGATCAAATAATTAGTATTTTAAGAAGGGGCCATAAGGCCCTTAATCCCGGCGAAGAGATGAAGGGTGGTTTTGGTCCCACCGGGCGTGCCAGAGTTGTGGACGCACTTTTCGTTTGACAGTTATTTTATTTCGTTCGTTGGTTTATTAAGTGCGTGGGCGTGCCAGTCACCGAGGTGACAATTTATTCGGGCTCCGAAGAGCCCATGGTGCGCTCGATCTGACTTCGTCAGACGATTGTGTGGTTCGTGTCGGGACCAAAACCCGTCGCGCCGTAAAGGTCACGACGTTATTTACATCCCCTCAGAGAGGGGACACCCTTGATTAATCGCCGAGAAAAAGGGGCCTTATGGCCAGAAAATTAATTGCATAAAAATATATTAAGAAACACTGACGTCCTCACACGAGGGCATGAAGAAAGTATTTGAGCTCATGTCGGTCGTGTGTTTGACCGTTTAATGTTCGGACGAATGTCCGACTCGCGAGTATCGTAATCGTTGCGGGGAAAATCGAGCTTATGTATGCCGGGGTATGGCAGATTTATTGTTTGGAGGGACGAGAAATATTCAGTTAAATCCCGGTTAAAGCGGTCAGAAACCAGTGAGTTTGTTGGCCCGGTGCAAGATCAAGCTACGACCATACTGCGGTGGGCCCTCCGCGGTCGAAACAAGACTTGCGTGAGCGTCATTAATCTTTCCGGTGCCAAGAGGCAACGGGGGAGTGTCTCGGGATCAGATCCCAGAACCAAAGACGTGTTCAAAGGGAGCGGGCTATAGGCCGATGATGTGGGTCAGACAATGACCATAATCGGGACGGACCCGAGGTCTAAGCGTGACCCATGAAGGCCTCATTGATATTCTCATGCGTAGGGTTCGGGGATGATGAGAGCCGCATCGTTCTATTCATTATTGTAATCATTATTCATTTATTTAGCTATTTATCTTTTTGTATTGCTCATTGATTCTCCTTTTATTACCGGTGCGTTATATTCTCCTTTCTTTATTTATTTTATTATCGTTCTTTTATTTTTTTTTATTTATGTATTTAATATTTTTTTATCTTTTTATGAGTTTTATTATTATTGTTGTTGTTGTTGTTGTTGTTGATATTACTTATTATTGTTATTATTATTTGTTGCATTTGAAACGTGCGCGGGAGGGTCTTCACGCGATGTACAAGGCCCTATTTATGCAGGTTTTAATGCGATCAGATTAATGCATGCATGGAGGAGGAGGGGTGCTTTCTTTTTTTATTTGTTAATTGCACAAGGGAAGCTTGCATTATTTCCTTTTATCTCTTTTTATTTTTTTATTATTATTTCATTATTATTATTTTCTTCTTCTTATTATTATTATTATTATTATTTATTATTATATTAATCCTGGTGAAAATGCGGCATTGTCTCCCTTGCACCCGAGCGCTGAGAGAGGGTGGTGAAGGCAAGCTAAGAGTGTGCCGGGGAAGGGTGGATGGGTGTGCCGGGGAAGGTTTGAAAAAGTGTGCCGGGGAAGGTTTGAAAAAGTGTGCCGGGGAAGGGTGGATGGGTGTACCGGGGAAGGGCTAAAAGAGTGTGCCGGGGAAGGTTGTTAGTTATTAGAGTGCACCGTTAAAGGGCCAATCAAAGCGTAGGGGTTCAATCAGTCTTTAATTATGTGTTTTAAGACTTTTCTTTTCTTCTTATCTTAATTTTCATGTAGCTTTATACAAACTTCTCCTTTGCTTTGTTCTGTTCAGCCTCTTTGCCGTGAATCGGAAGTTCGGTCTGTCGTGCCGTTGATCGGTTCGGTTCTTATCATAGTACCGACAGTGACTTGCTTAGTTGGAAGGTTTCATCGTTGATTATTCTGCTCGTTTGTTGCTTCCTTTTGCCTGCTTTAATGTGTTGTTATTTTCTGACAAAAATTCGGCAACATCTCCCCTTGACCCGGGGCGTAAGGGAGATACAGGGAACGCGCCCACACAGAGTGGCGGAACCCGACAACTGGAGGTGGGCACCCGAAGGCAGCAACACCTTTACAAAACCTCGGAAAACCCGGGGAAAAACGATGAATGGAAAATCTCCAAGGCTGGACACTGGGCTGGGGTTAACCAAGGTGTGCCGGGGAGGGCAGGATCAAGTGTGCCGCTGAGGCATGGAAGGATAGGTGTACCGCTGAAGGCCAAAACAGGGTGTGCCGGCCAAGGATTAGAAGAGTGTGCTGCTGAAGGCCACCGTAGGGTGTACCGGCCAAAGGCCAAAGGGGGCTAAATGTGTCGACTGGGAGGAGGGTTGTAGATCATTCAAAGAAAAGGAAAAAGGGTTAAGGGCCAGGGGTAGGCTGCTAGTAGTTGGGTGTTCAAGGGGAGAAAGAGGGTCTAGCTACCTTCAAGTAAAAGGGCACGACAGATAGCCATAGAAGGGAGTGGGGAGTCCGCGGGGTCGAGGATCACACGGGAGAAACCACATCGCTACAGGGACTCTACAACACCGGAGAAGAGAAGAAAATAAACAACATCCCATGCAGTAGGATAGCTCGGGAGAGGTTGGGAAAGACCCAAAAGAAAGGGGCCGTAGACTTTCATTCATAAAGAAAGATGACCGTGATCGGCCATACACGCTAGGGTATACATCAAGGCCGAAGCCAAAGGAGAGGGGAGAAGAAGAAAAGGAAGAACATAGAGAGGAAATAGGAGGGGAGCTGGGGTCAAGCGGAGGCGACGGCTCCCTGCTCTTCCCCACTCCCCCTGCTACACCGACCCTCCCTCTCTCTCTCTCTCTCTTACTCTCTCTCTTTTCTCTGGCCTCCAGGAAGCCTCCAACGTCGGAGCAGCTTCTTCTTCCTCTTCTCTCTTCTCTCGGTGGCAGGCTCTGTTCGTCTCTGTGGGTGTGTCCTCTCCGTCTCCCGGTCTTCTCCGGTCGCTGGAGAAGAGGGGGCTTTTTATACTCCCAGTGGCGGGAGCCTTCGAACACAAACGGTAGAGGCAGGAAGTGACGGGCATTGAATGGGGATTTGACTTTCTCCGTCCTCGGTGGCAGGAGGTAGCCTGCGTGCCTTCATCTCCGGTTGACACGTCAGACAGCCCACTGCGCGCCAAGGATCTCCAGGGCATGGGCGTTAGATTTCTTTTGCCGGACCGGGTGGCAAGGCATGCCGCTGAGAAGCCAGAAGGTTGTGCCGTTGGAAGAACCAAGAAGTGTGCCGCTGTAGACTTGAAATAGTGTGCCGTTGGAAGGCTGAAAAAGTGTGCCGTTGAAGGGCGCAAGATAGTGTGCCGTGGAAGGCTGAAAAAGTGTGCCGTTGAAGGGCACAAGATAGTGTGCCGTGGAAGGCTGAAAAAGTGTGCCGTTGAAGGGCACAAGAGAGTGTTTGGACTGCACCGGGTAAGATGGCAGGAGGTGTACAGTACAAGGCCCGTTCAGGGCGTGTCGGGTAAAGACCGTTTGAGGGCGTGCCGGATGGAGCGGGTAGCAGTGTGCCGGTGGAGACTCTTGCGGGTGTGATACGACGTGCGGGCGGAGCATGTTTGAGAGTGCACCGGATCAAGAAGCCACCGTTTGGATGGGGTGGGCAGCCGTTTAACTAACGAGGCTGCTGGATAATCCATGTTGCTGCCGTTTAAATCTCCTAGCTGCCAGTTAATGGGGGAGGTCGCCATCGGGTGCGGCGCTGCCCCTCACCGTTTAACGATTCCCCACCGGGTGCAGTGCTGCCCACCGGCAACATTCCTGGAGAGGATCAATAGTGTTGGATGGATCTGGCAACTTGTATCTACTGTCTTCTCAAAGGTAGCTGCATCCTTGATAGGACAGGAACCACCAGTCAGATTTGCTGAATTCACTGTGCAAAGTCCAGGGATTGTATTATCTACCCCCTCCCTTGGTGGCCAATATGCTAATTATATCTGGAAAACAATCTTCAGTTGTTGTTGGTCGCAGAACAAGCCTATCAGTGAAATTGTTGTAAGTGCCCTGGAATATGTTCATTAGGCTATCAATCTGAGGACAACAAATCACATTCCCAACTAGTGCCGTTAATGGTGCAGAATAATCTGTCGCTGTTTTATCTGCAATGCTTGAGATATCAGAGAAGCTTAAGGGCATCTGCCCGTCAATACTGGCTCATATGTGCTCAGACAAGAGGGATACATCGGTGGTAGTGGCTCCCCATACATGAGATCAGGCATCACAGTATAGCATTCAGAAGCTGCAATTTTGCTAGCAATTTTCCTTAAGTTTGGAGCTTTAAAACTGTAAACGTTGGACAAGAGGACGGCGGCAAGGCCGGCACCTTGCTGCCAAATCTCGGTGCTTGAAAATGGAGAAGGTTTTGCCATTAGTTCAACGGGCGTCATTTCTGCCTTTACGATGCTTCTTTACATTTAATGTTACATATGCTGCAACACAAGGTGAAGCCGGCCAACCTCCAATGGTCATAATACAAATTCTAAGCCCAGCGGATGTGGGGACGTCCCTCACTGCCAGAACCATTGCCACCAGGGAGGGAACTTAGAACAAGAACAATGGGAGCCACCTCTGGGTGAACCACGTAGCAGACTCGAAGAAATCCATTATCCCCTTACCCGCGGGATGAAGCAGAGAAGGGGGGGGGGGAGAGTATGCAGAGGCGGTGTGCCGTCCGATGGAGGGTGTCATCCGACGCAGGGGGGCTATCCGGCACAGTGGTGTGCCGGGGAGAGGGAGTGTGCCGTGGAGGGGCCTGCCGAGTGCAGTGGCTGATCCGGTACGGCAGTGTGCCGGGTGCAAAGGCGGCTGTGCCGGATCAGCACAGGCTCTGTCGGATGGGGGAAGGAGCCATGCTGCCGGATTATTCTGCTACTGGGTGGAAAGGGGATCCACCGGATGGACCCTGCCGTCGGACGAGAGGGGCCCTACCGGATGGGCAGAGCCCCGTCCGTTCGCTTGAGGGGTGCTGGCTGAGGCCTTCAGTATAATCTGCTACACATTGTAGTGTATTGCTGCTGCCACTGGTTTCAGCTTCAGTTCTACCAATCTGAAATGACTGCTGGCACCCCCAGTCTGAAGGCATTGCATCATTTGTCGGCTGGAACTTTATTAAGCTTGCCATCTGGCAAGAACGGTGGAGTGCGAATGTTTTCTTGCATTCCTGAACCGTTCACAACATTGGGTGAGTTTAGCTGGCCGCGTTGCTCTTCAGCATCTTGTTGTATATACTAGATGAAAGCATCTGCTGAGCTTTTGGAAATTGTTCACATTTTCATGTTTTCCTTAAGCAGATGAATTCTTGGAAAGGCTATCTGTAGGAGTCCATGGTGGCATACTTTCTCCCATGTTGCCACTTCTATAATTCTGACTTGATAATTTGAACGCCGTTGATGTCTCCAATTCCATCAGTCGTCCGATGAGCCCTTGAACCACCAAAAACATGCCGAGTGTAGCTCACCAGCATTTCCACTGGAATCTTCCTTCCCCTGGAAACGTGAAATCCTTCATCTCCATGTGCGATCCATCCTTGACTCCCAATTGGTTATGGCGCAAGATACGCTCCTTTGAGGAGTGGATATCGTAGAAAGCTTTTGGTTCCACCTAATTTGCAAGCTTCAACAGAGCATGCTGCAAGGCATACTCTTCCACATTATTGGAAAAGAAACATCACCTACTGAGTTTGGTTCCTGCTGAGTGGAAAGATCTTCTAAGCCATCATATACTCCATTGCCATCTGACGTAGTGGCTTCCTTTGCAACAGTGAGAATCTCATCACCATTATTTTCTTGCATAGCCGATGTATTACTGTCATCTTTCTTCTGACAATTCTTGCAATAGCCTATTGAAGTGCACTATCTGACAGATTCTGTTGCAGGTTTGATGATTTTATTGGCAGTTGAAAGAACCAAGGCAGAGGACTTCGAGGGAGGAGAGATTGGCGAGACATATCCGGTGCAGTTTATGCTATCCGGCACAGTGGTGTGCTGGGTGTAGCAGGGGTGCGCCGTGGAGTGGCACGGGGTCACCCGGTGAGGCGCATGGCTATCCGGCACAGAGGTTTGCCACCCGGCACAAGGGTGTGAGCGAGATAGTGTGCCGGGGGAGTTGTCATGGTGGGGGTGGTTCTCTGGTGCAGTGGGTGCACCGGGTGAGGAGCGAAGTGGGCTATCCGGCACAGTGGTGTGCCGGGGAGAGGGGGGAGTGGTTCTCCGGCGCGGTGGGTGCCATCCGGCACAGGGGTGTGCATTCCGGGTGCAAAGGCGGCGTACCGGTGAGACGGGGAGTGTGCCGGGTTGCCACCCGAGTGAGGGAGAAAATGAGAGAGAAAGAGAGAGAGAGAGAGAGACCTGTTTTATTTTATTATTATTTATTATTTATTATTTATATATATTATTATTTTTATTTCTTTTCTTTTCTGTTTATTCTCTTTTCCTTTTCTTCTTCTTTTTTCTTTATTTTCTTTATTATTATTTTTTCTTCTTTTATTTTATTTTATTTTTTTTATTCTCCATTTTTTTATTCTTATTTTCTTTCTTTCTTTTTTTTTGATGTCCACACATGTATGTTGAGAAAAATGTGTGTGATAAGATTTTGCATACAATTCTAGAAAAGGATGGGAAAAGTAAGGATAATATCAAAGCACGTCTTGATATGCAAAAGTTGAAAATAAGAAAGTCTTTACATCCACGGCCTTCTAAGAAGTATATTGGAAAATTTATACTACCTCATGCTGTATATAATATGAGTAATGCAGAGAAGGAGAGATTCTTAGACGTACTTAAAAATTTGAAATTATCATATGGGTTTTCCTCAAATATTTCTCAACAAGTGCAGATTCAAGAACGAAAAATTATGGGAATGAAGAGTCATGATTGTCATGTAGTAATGCAACAACTCCTTTCATTGGCTATGAGAACTACACTTTCAAAATCAGTGGCTCTTGTTTTGAATGAGTATTGTATTTTTTATAGACAGTCGTGTGCTAAAGTTATTGATGTTAGGACATTGGTGAAACTTGAAAATTCAATCCCTGAAATTTTGTGTAAGTGTTGACGCCTAAAATAAAGATAATAATAATAGCAGTAATGAAATAATAATAATAACCCTAAAATACCTTTATAAAATGTCTTATTTCTGTTATCCTGTTTTCAGGAATAAAAGAAGAAAAGAAGAGACAGCCGGCTCTAATAGAGAACCACTGAAACGAGACACAAGACCTCGGAAGATACTCGGAACCATCCCCGAACGAGCAAGAAAGAAGCTCAGCCAACAAGATATGTCAGCCGATGAGTCAGCCCTCACAACTGAAGAAATGAACACAAGAAGCCCAAAAGCCCTAAATGGGCCAATACCTGTGGCACCGAGAAGCTGCTGAAGAGGCCCACTGCCACCAATAGGCGCACCGATAGTGGCCACGCCGAAAGCCCAACAAGGCCCATATGGGGAAGGGGCGCCGGGAAGCCTACTGCTTCTGCCTGAGGCGCGCCGGGAGCTCATCGAAAGCAGGCCGAGATGATCATGCCGATAGGGGGAGAGGGCTGTGCTATAAAAGCCCCTTCCTCTCGAGATAAAGGGGAGGATGGAAAAGAAAGAAAAAGAAAAGGATAGCCAGATAAAGAGACCAACAGAGAGAGAGAGAGAGCCTCCTCTGCTGAGAAAAGAGAGAAGAGATCGATCTGAAGAGAAAGAGAAGGAGAAGAAGCTCCAGGTGGGCAAGCAGCTGGGGGAGGGAGAGGAGTCAATGCTCCGCCCTCCCCCCATGTTTTCTTTTCTTATGTTTTCTTCTCTTCATCATGTAATCTTGCGAGCTCTATCTCGATTCACCGGATGTAACCGGGATTTCTCGGCCTCTGTTTTATCTCCTTTCCCTCACTCACTTCTCGTGTTTGATTTGAGTTTTGGAATGATGCAATGAAATGGAATGTCACGATGGCCCGTTTGGGCATTGAATGATTGAAATATCTGCTATCTGTCCCCCATTCTTTTCATCCGATGTTCTTCGAAGCGTTTGTTTGCTTAGATGCTCCGGATTTCCGGCTCGAGTCGTTCTCTCGTGAAGGATGAAGACGGAGCCCCAACCCTCATTCAATGGGTTATTGGGCTCTGTCCTCCTCCTTCCCTCCCTCTGATGATGGACTTTCCCGCATATTGTGGATTTCTGCCGAGCTCCCAGCTGGTTCGGGGTCAGAGACATCAATCTCTTGATCGTCTGAGCAGCAGGTGACCAGAAAAACACCCCTCATCCCCGAGGGTTTAATAATGGATGATCTTGCCCTTCGACTGATGTTAACCTCCATGTAATCCCCTCCTGCACTCCAGATCTTGCCTCAGTCCGAGCCAGAAATCCCAGAAGTCTCCTGAGCAGAGTATCGCAATCAAGCCATAAACCCTTTAGCCCCTTCCCGGCGTGGTCATTTCCCCGCCGAGAGCTACGCCGCCGAGAGGTCCCTTTCTTTAGCCCCTTCAGCAAGTCAATAAAGCCCTTCAATATAGCCTTCCCGGCCCGGGCTTCCCGGCGCCAGGTTCCCGGCGCGGTGACAGGCGCGCCGAGAAGTCCCCCCACGCCGGGAACCACCCCTTGCGCCTTCCACCCCTTCGAACTGTAAACCACACAGATATACCCCTCGAACCCCTGATAAACTTTCCTGCCACCAATGAAGAAGCCACACCGATAGCCCCTACAGTCCGTTCAGTGTGACCTTGAATTCGGTCGAAGGACGCCCCAGATCACCATATATACCTAAGGGATAAAGATTATTGGGGATAACCCCCCTACATAACCTTACGAGCCAAGGAAACTCTGCCACTGCATAAGTTTCAATGACCTCAAAGGGATATTAAGTTGGTGCTGTGATCACATACACGGGCTAGGGGTCCCACACCCCCCTTATTCTGGCTTTCATCCCGGCACTCCGTGGGTGATCGTCTATCACTCCCTGGCATACGCTAGGTACGGGGGAGGTGCTGCTGAAATCCTCCCAGGCCGATGAAAGATAACACTGAAGCTATCCTCGGGACTTCGCATAGTAATGGTGAAAAAGTTCTCTGCGTTGGACTCTTCTCCTCCAATCCCTCTCAGCTCTCGACCTCCTTTGAAACATATACAACTAAAACCAGTTGAACCCCATCTCTGAGTCCCCAGAGCCAATCTACTTTGATATAAATTCCCAGAAAACTCTTAAAACCCCAAAAACAGGGTACCGTAAAATCCTAAACTCCTCACGGCGCCCAAACACCAATACCTTCTCGGCACCGAACTCTCGGCGTGCCGAGAAGCCCACCTCCTTGGCCTCCTGCCGAGAACCTTGCTATTAGCGCGCCGGGAACCCCTGGCCGTTTGGCCCTTGCGTCGAAAACCCCCCCCCCTTGGCTTCCCTATGCGCCGAGAACCATCTCTTGGGCGCGCCGAGAACCCCATCTCCTGGGCGCGCCGGGAACCCCCCTTCCTGTGCCGGGAACCTTGGCCATTTTGCCTGCGCGCCGGCAATCCCCTGGCCATCTTGCCTTCGCGCCGGGAACCTATGCACGGTTGAACTGCAACGATAACCTACCCAAATTGTATTACTGAATCTTCAATCCAAATTTTGTTCCGGGGGCTCCGCCCCCGGAAACCCCCGCAAGGGGCGCTGCCCCCTTGACCCCCGCGACCCAACCGGGCAGGTCGATCCCCGCGACCTGACCGCGCAGGTCGATCCGCGTGCGAGGGCGCAACATTGAGCGTTCACTTACATTCCGTCGTCCCGCATCGGATTTATGAGTAACCCCTTTAGCTCGGGAGGGCTATGCCACTGCATGAGTTCCGCCGGCTTCCCTAAGGGAAAATCAAACATTGCCCCATGGCATATATATATAGGTAGGGAGGTTTGGCCTCTCTCTTTCTCTCGGCTTTCATCCCGGCACTCCGTGGGTGATAGCCTATTTCCCCCTGGGCATAATCCAGATAAAGGGGAAACGCTGTCGAAATACTGATCGATGCTTTAAACCTCCATCATGACCACGGCTCAGTCTTTGAACCGCTGACTTAACGATATCGTCTCTGAGCCGCTGACTTAACGATACCGTTTGCTTCTACAGCTGATGTTGTTATCTTGCCCGCCTTCTTGGCTCTGGTATGAAGTTCCATTTTGCGCACATGAATACATGTTTGCCTCTCGAGGCCTCCTATTTTGGCGTTTAATCAAGGGTTGTCCTTCCTTGGAAGGACGTAATTAACGTCATAGCCTTTATGGTATGACGGACTTCTGGTCCCGACTCGGACCTCACAATCAGCTGACCAAGTCAAGTCGAGCGCATAATAAAATTGTCACCCCGGTGACTGGTACGCCTAATAAATCAAAAAATCCAAATAAAAATATAAATAAATAATATAATGAAATAGAATAAAATCCGCGTCCACAGTAAGTTGGAGAGGATATTTCCTTCTGCATTCTTCGACGTCATGGTGCACTTAACTGTCCATCTTGCAACAGAGGTTAAACTTGCTGGGTCGGTATAATATCGGTGGATGTATCCAATAGAGAGATACTTGCTTACACTTAAAAATTACATACGAAACAGAAATCGGCCTGAGGGTTCCATTGCTGAAGGATATCTTATGGAAGAAGCAACAATCTTTTGTGCACGTTATTTGAATGATGTAGATACCAAATTGAATAGGCCAATGAGATTTGAAGAAGGTCCAATTGGAGCTAGGTCACAGGATTTATAGCTACTGAGGATGCTTATCAAGCACATCGTTTTCTTTTATTCAATACGGCAACAATCCAACCATATTTATTGTAAGTTTGTTATTTAATTTTGTGTATCATCTTTTCTTACAGGGTTTGTGCCTGTGTGTGTCTCGGCGGTTCTGTCCAGTTCGAGACATTGGTTCTGGATGCCTCGGGGTACTGTTTTACCTTGAGTTGCGTGTCCAGGCGTGTCGGAGGGTTCTGGCTGTTCCCTCAGGTCTCTGTGAGTCATTTTCTGTGAAGTGTCGTTTCCCGTGGCTTAGGATTAGACCGATTGGCGGCTTGTTCCGCTGTCAGTGACGATCTTACCTTTAAGTCGTCCGATTCAAGGATCGTTACGTTGTAGGTCTAGTTGCCTAATCCTTAGTCTGTTGGTAGTAGTAGTACTGCCAGTGGTGCCTAGTAGTACGTGTGATAGTGTTGACGCCTAAAATAAATATAATAATAATAGCAGCGATGAAATAATAATAATAACCCTAAAATACCTTTATTTCTGATAAAATGCCTTATTTCTGTTATCTTGTTTTCAGGAATAAAAGAAGAAAAGAAGAGACAGCCGGCTCTAATAGAGAACCACTGAAACGAGACACAAGACCTCGGAAGATACTCGGGACCATCCCCGAACGATCAAGAAAGAAGCCCGGCCGACAAGATATGTCAGCCGATGAGTCAGCCCTCACAACTGAAGAAATGAACACAAGAAGCCCAAAAGCCCTAAATGGGCCAATACCTGTGGCACCGAGAAGCTGCTGAAGAGGCCCACTGCCACCAAAAGGCGCATCGACAGTGGCCACGCCGAGAAGCCAATGGAATGGGCTTATAAAAGCCATTCCCTCCGTCAAAAAGAGGGAGAGAGAATAGAACAGGGGGGCGCCCAGAGAGGAAGAAGGGAGAATCGAAGAAACCCACAACCTCGTCCAAAAAAAAAAAGTGAGAAAGCCGAGAGAAGAGCTCAAGGTCGATCGAAGGTGGGCAACGGGGAGGGAGAGGAGTCAATGCCCCACCCTCCCCCCCCCCTTTTTTTTAGTTCATTCATCGTTATTTCCATTGTTTCCCCCTCTTTCTTCCTCTGATGTGTTCTATAACATCGTAATCGGCCCTGTGCCGATAGAATGATGCATTGCTTTTGCATTCCTTTCCATGTATCCCCTCTAATGTATGGGTCATCTGTAATATCAGTATTTGAATGAATGAATGGTACAGGCCGTAGTTCTGCCTGCTATTGCCTCTTCGAAGCTTCGTCCCTATCCCCCTATGTTTTCTTCTGGATTCAGCAGCGTACGATTCCTCTCCCCAGCTCGATGGCCAGTCTGCCATTCCAGTCCTTTCTCGAATGGGTTTTCATGCCTGTTCCAGAACCAGGGACAGACTATCCCTTGGTACCTGGAACAAGGAAGGACGGATCGGGGCCGCTGCCCGTGAGATTCCGTGGTTTTAGATGCTGTGATTTTATATAACGGCACCGTTGAAATCATCCCTGGGGCCAGAGACAGTCATCTCTTGGCTCCCAGGGTGATGAAAGATGACATTAAGTCATCCCCGGGACTCCGCATATCAGTGATGACTCGAATCCCTTCAGACCCTGATTTCCTTCAATTTCTCCCCGATCCTGGCATTCCCATGAAACCTAAGCTTAATCCAGTCGAAGCCTGATGAACCAATCCAATTTGGCCCTAAAGAACTCGCTCCCTTCGCCCTGAATCGCCAAAAAGAACCCAAAATAGGGCGCAGGAAACCCTTTGTAAACCTTCTCAGTGCCACTTTAGTTCCCGGCGCCGCGCACAGTAAAACCCATGAATAGTTCTCGACGCCTAACTTCTTGCGCTGAGAACCTTGCTATTAGCGCGCCGGGAACCCCTTTTGATCATTTTGCCTGCGTGCCGGGAACCCCCTTGGCCTCTTTGCCTTCGCGCCGTTAACCCTTTTCACCACCCTTCTACGCTGAGAACATGCATGCCAGCTTCCCCCTAGCCATTAAGCTTCACCACCCTTCCCGGCGCATAGAACAACAAGGCTTGAAGAACCTTCTCGGCACGAAGATTTCCAAGCCGAGAACCCCTTCCCGGCTCGGCGAATAGTGTTTTCAATGAATAGTTCTCGGCACGAAGATTTCCAAGCCGAGAACCCCTTCCCGGCTCGGCGAATAGTGTTTTCAATGAATAGCTCTCGGTGTGAAGATTGCCCATCCGAGAACCCCGTGCCGAGAACCTGTCCCGTGCCGAGAACTATCTCGTGCCGAGAACCCAGGGGTCCTGTCGCTGCATACTCTTTCATGGCTCCTCACAGGGGGTATTAGCAAATCGCCGTATGGCGAACATCGTCCCGTCGGCTCTAGTACTTCCAGCTCTCGGGCTCCGATATGCCCGTTCATTACGGACTCCGTCTCGACACTCCGTGGACGGTTTCCTATACACCCCTGGCATATTCTGGGTACAGGGGAGATGCTGCCGGATTTTTGACAGACATGCAGACTAGCTATTGAACCGTTAATAAAACAAAATAAACAATGGTAATAATAATAATAAACAGACATAAACAAATAAAATACACAATAATAATAATAAAAGAGAAATAAACAAACGAATTAATAACATGAAATGAATAAATAATAATAATAATAAATAAATAAATAAAAGAAAGTGCTAAACAAAATATAAAAGGGGAGTCAACGGGCTTTCCCCCGGCGCCATTACCTCTCGGCGCTAAAACCACGCCGAGAGATAGGCACGCCGAGATGAAAGCTCCTCGTGTGTTAAAAAAAAAAATACATGCCGAGAGGGTGTGCCACCGACGACACCTCGCTGGGTGCTCTTCGGCGCTGCCATTTCCCCCTCACATGTGAAGATGTAAATAAAACTAATAGGCATGCATTGAATCGGCGCCATCATATCCCCCATGCATCCAATGCAATAAAAAAAGGGGAAACACACTAAGCATCTCACACCCACCCACGAAACATGCACCACGTGCATTCACTCAATTAAACGCACTAAACAATGCACACATCACACACATGTGCGTGATATGCATCCACGTAACACACCCTCTAACATACTTTCACACCCATTAACTCCTAAATGCCATTAACACTAAACACATGTCAACATTAATCCATGCACCCACGTCATTTACCCCATCCCCTTTTTACATTATAAAGAGAAAACCTAAACAAAACAAATAACATTAAACCCACTTAACTTTGAGCACTCTTAACATATAACGCAAAGCCACACCATATGTACGCCCCCGTCCTATACGCATATTTACAAGGGAAAAAGGGGAGAATAAATAATAAATAAATAGCTCACTCACACTCAGAATGGGGAAATAGAAATGGCTAAGATAAAATAAACAAATAATGAATAAAAAGGTATAAAAAGAGAGAAAAAAATAAAAGAAAACACAATAAACAAATAATGGCCAAGTAAATAATGATAACAAAAAGAAAGAATAAAAGTGGTAAATAAATAATAAAAAATGATGAATACATAAATAATTATCTAATAAATACCAATAAAAGAAGTTAAAAGGTGCATGCATACGATGTAAGGAAAATATAAAACAAATAAACAATGAACAAATAGTGGATGAATAATAAAAAGAGATGACATAAGTAAAAAATGAGAATAAAGGTATTTATGCATCTAAAATAATAACAGAAATAAATGAAGAATAATGGCCATGTCTGTCCCGGTGCTCTCACCTTCCCTGACCCCCGGGTATGGGATATTAATGCCGCTCCGACGGATCGTGCTTGGTTCTCGGGACTCACTCCCGTTTGAGCCAAAGCATGACCTTGTCCCGAGCCGATAAGTCACTGAATTTGATTTGTTCCGATCGGGTTTCAACCACATTTTCTCTCTTCTTAAACATCAAATTTGCCGTGCCCCGGCATACATTGTCCCGATAATCTATGCGCTTGCCCGAATACGGTCACACTCAACTCACCTCATGGGTCTATGTGTGTGCACCGTAATGATATGCACAGCTTCAAAATAAAAAGGCCTCGATACCCCGCGGAGTAGGATGGCGCTGCCGAAATCTCTCTCAAAGTTATAAATAAATGATCAAACAAATAATAAATGATAATATTGAATACTGATTATCTTGCATGCTTGCATGATCCGATTCTCTGGTATATTAAATGGTGATTTGCGAAAAGTCGGGTTATGACCGATCGGAAGCTATCACTATGCGTGATGATGGTCCTCGGACCTAGGTTCTCCGCCTCGTACCGGGAGTCGATTTGATAAATAAGTACCACCATAATTGTGTGCTTGCATGCAGTTGCACCTTTAGTTATATGGGCCCCATGGTCTTTATTTTGGCGATTAATCAAGGGTTGTCTCTCTTTCGGAGAGGCATAATTAACGTCGTAGCCTTTATGGTACGACGGGTTTTGGGTCCCGACACGATCACTCATAATTGTCTGATTAGTCAGATGAGAGCATAATAAATTGTCACGACAGTGACTGGCACGCCTAATTAATAAAGCAAATAAACAAGCAAAATAAATAAATAAATATCAAATAAAATATTCTAATAAAAACTCATCTCCCACAAGCTGGCACGCCCGGTGGGACCCAACCTCCCTTCATCTTTTCGCCAAAATAAACAGACCATGGGGTCCCCGATTAATTATTCCAAATACTAACTATTCGTTCATCTTGTCTTTCCCTTTTGAAGGTTAAAGCAATGACGAACGGATTGTCCGGGCTTGTCTTCGGCACCCAGATCATAGCTGGTCATGTCGCACACGGCTATCTTGCCTTGCCAACCACTTTCGGTGACTTTCCTCCGGTTGTTGGCTGCCCCAGCTTCCTGGGAGTTGTGTTCGTGGATCTTCTGAGCAAAGAAAGTCCGAAGCCTGTAAAGCTGAAGGATGATAAAGCTGCTTCTTGTCAGAGCGAGGGTAAGATCAAGAAATCCCTACTCAAGAATCCAGTGACCGTGAGCTGTTATGTTCACCATGCTACCAGCCCGATTGAAGCACATGAGAAGGGGCCCACTGGGGGCAACAAAAAGAACTCCAGAAGAGGAAGAGCCTCTACCACTTCCCAATGTCGACTTTCTGCATCTGGAAGTCCATGATGATTGGGGGCGTTCGGATCTTCTTCAACGGCCCAATGCCAGAGCTCTGCCAGATCGGGTCATCCCGACCATTCCTACCCGCAATGCTTTCCAAGTGCTGGCTAGTCGGAGGGCGAACAGTGATGATAGCAAGCAAGGGAAGCCGACCTCAACATTGCCAAGACGCAAGCAAATGTGGGTTCCCAAGAAGACCCGGAGTGTCATGTCAACCCTACAAAATTATAACAGCTTTGTTGATGCCCCAAGAGAAGGGATAATAAAGTCATGAATGAGGAAGAAGTCACAGCCACAACTCCTCCACTCGCTGCCAGGGTCTGTGCAAGACATGCTAATATCTCCAAGAACTCAAAGAATCTCAACCAAGTTGCCAAGCTGACACGATTAGCATACATGCCACCCGCCCAAGACTGGACGCTGCCTCCTGCTATCTCTTCAGAGTACAATCAAGAGGAGATGGTTAAGAGGGTCTGGGAATACTTCCATGGCCTTGGAAGTCCTGTCATAGGCCGACAAAGGTCACTCCATGCTGTCAAGGCTGAAGGAGAAGGAGAAAATAAGATATCACCTGTTGGGATAGATAAAGAGAAAAAGCAAGCTGAGTTCAGAAGTTTTGAAAGTCTTTCACAGAGGGAAGAAATGAAAAGAGTTCTGACAAATGAAGGGCCAACTTTCCCTCGCCAGTCCCGAAGGAGAGTTAAAAAGCATGAAAGAAGAATGCAAGTCCTCGCGTGTAATATGACAGGAGTGATGAGCAGGCATGACGCCCTGCTAAATGGGCAAGAAGAACTAGCCAAGGTTACCGAAAGAGAAGACCCTGTGACAGGACAAAGCAAAAATGAAGCTGGGTTACTGCAGACCGCTAAGGGCAAGCAGGCTACCGATGAAAACAACACTACTCTCAGCACCAAAATAATGGCATCTGAAGAAGAAGGGGTGCCCCTGTCCGGATGCGGCTTTGGTGAAACACTTGAGACCATTACCAACAAAATAGCTATGGACCCTGCCATCCTAATAGCCATGCAAAGATATCAGCGGGAGGTAGAACTGCTGAAGAAGCAACTAAAAGAGAAGACTGAACATGATGTGGCACCCAAGCAACCGGGGGCACAAACTGACCTATCACTGGGAGGGTTTAACCCCTCGACTGCTCTTTCACAGACTGTTCTGCAAACTGACGGTCAGAGTTGGGTTGTTCCCCAGGATCATTTCCAGTCGCTCCAGCCAGCACAACTGAAGCTTCTTCAAATGCAGCGGCAGGTTCCCTTGTCGAAACCTCCGCCGTCTCATGTTGCAACTCCAGCCACACAAGAAATGCAGCCCACCCACCTCTGCCCTGAATCAGCGTGCCAGTCGTGGTGAATAAATCAATGGTGGAAAAGATGGTTGAAGAGAGGCTAGCCAAAAGGGGTAGTGCTAATTACGCCCCCTTTGACATGTATAAAGTGCCATATCCGGCCTACCATGTTACTAAGAGATTGCCGCCTAGCATCAATAAAATTCCTAAGTTTGACAAATTCAATGGGCAGGGCTCCCGAAGGAACACATTGCACACTATGTAACAGTCCTGGGTGACTTGGCGACAGATGAGTCATACCTATTGAAGTTCTTTGGGTGTTCTCTAACGGGACATGCCTTTGAATGGTATGATAGCTTGCCGGCTGGATCTGTCAACAACTGGCCGGATATGCAGCGAAAATTCATAGAAAGATTCCATGTCACAGAGGCAAGGGTGACCGTGGCTGAGCTGTTGGCAACCAAGCAAGAAGATAATGAAGCTGCTGCAGAATATATCAAAAGATGGAGGGATCTTAGTATGAGATGCTGGCACTCTCCACATCTAGAAGATGCAGTACAGATGTGTAAACAAAATCTGAAGAAAGAAGTCCTGGAAAAGTTAATTGGAGCGGAAGTCTGGTCTTTTGACCGATTGATTAATATTGCAACAGAGATTGAAGACTTCTGTGCAAGATATCCATTAGTTTCTATCAACTCAAACCATCAGGCTAAGCAAATTAATAAGAGGCCGATGTTGAAAGCTGTACATGCTATTAGCGTCGGGGCAAAAAGGCAGAAATGGGTACACCATTCTCCTCTCAATGGGCCTGCTGAATGTCAAGAAATGCCTCCACACCGGAATAAAGAAAAGAAGTCCTATGCCTTCCCAAGAGACAAGACTCGAACATTGTTCGAGTGGCTGTCAAACATGACAAGGTCATCCTGCCAAAGCCAAAGAGGCCTGATGATGCCAGGAGAAGAGATGATCCGAATTTCTGCCCTTACCACCAGATCCTCGGACATCCTATTGAAGACTGTCAAATATTCAAGGACATCGTCCAAGGCTTAATAAAAAGGGGTAAGCTACAAATAGGGGAATACAAAGTTGATCCCCTACACCCGCTTGAAATGTCTGTGCCAAGGGCGTCAGTCAATATGATATCTATATGTCAACAATTGCTTGAAGAAATGCCAGAGGCTTGTAGCCGGCACACCTATGAAGACAATATTCCTAAGCATGAAAAAGAACAAAGAAATTGGCAAGCCGTGTCAACGGGAAGAAAAATAAGACTGGTACCTCGCTTACCTCCAGAAGCCCAGGTTTACGGAGTTATGGCCCATCCCACTCTGCCAACAATCATTAAAAGGCCAATGGACAGTAAAAAGAGACAAACCCCATTGTGGGCACATGAAGAAGTTAACCCACAGCTACAAGCCATTACAAATGAGCCTGGTAACCATGAGCAGCCAAAGAATCAGCCTATATCGCTCAAGAAGCCTGCCCCTCAAATAGGCAGCAAGTCTCACCAATTAACAGAAAGAGCTGAAGAAAAAGTAGAAAAGCTGAATGCATCAAATAACCCACTGTGGGGGCGAGGGCCGACCATGAAGGGAAAGAGAAAGAAGAATACAAATACTGAAAGGAGGAATCTTATTTTCTCCTGCAACACATTGTCAGCATCCTCCAGTGAGGCACAAACCGCTGATGAAAAAGATGAAGAAATTTACTTTGTGCCAAAGGGAGTAGTTCCAGCCAATGCTTCTGCTTCTCTTCAGTCTATCAGGTCTGGGAGGATGCCAAAGCAACACTCACTAGCTAATAAGGAGGCTCAGTGCCATATTCCTCCTCCGCCCAGAGGCATAGAACAGAGGGGGTCTGTCCCAAAGAAGCTACCTATGGCCAGCAATGATGGCGAGAGGAAATCCATTCTGCACAAATCAGAGGCAGGGGGCAGTAGCACTCCCAGTCCCTTCCTACAAGACCCTACAATAATGGCACCACTCCACCAGAAGCAGCAGGAGATTGAAATGCTACAAGGGCAACTGAATGAAATGAACATAAAGTCACATACGTCACGACTGCCGAGGCGTCAATGCAAGGCATCGCAAGACAGTTCTAGCTCATCTGAAGCTTCAGCGCGGTCATCAATGCCCCGAACAACACATGATCATTCAGGGGGCATCCTCCCTCAATCATCCCAACACACACTCCCTTGGGCAAGTCAGGGGGCAACTAAAGTGTATCCGACAAAGACATCGACGACGCCTCATATGCAGCCGACTACCCTACATTCAAGATCAGTGGGTCCAGCCACAAGGGATAAGACCAAAGTAGAGCAAACAATGGATACAAAGATGGCCAAAGAAGAAGTCACTGAGGCCGAGCTGCAAATGACCAAACAAAATGATAATGAGTCCGTCGGGGACTACATAAGCAGATGGAGGAGCCTGCGTGAAAGGTGTAGGCACCCACCAAGTTACAGTGAATCTGTCCAAATCTGTAAAGAGAATATGAAATTAGAGATTCTACGATGGGTCATTGACTTCGAAGTCACGACCTTTGAAAGTCTAAATGACTTCGCAACTGAAGCTGAAGCAGTCATTGCAAGGATTTACCCATCCTCCACGAGCTTGGGTCAAAACTACAAACCAGCCGACAAGCAGCCAGCACAAGAAGTTTGCATTCCAAGCTTTGAAGCCTTCGAGCGACAGAAGTAGGAAAAAGCAGAGACTACTTGTATCACTTCTACCAAGCCGGACACACAAGGGTCCTCGTTAAGGGGTAAAATGATGAAGCCCTATTCATTTACAAAAGATATGACCTCAGCTCTCTTTGAGTGGGCCCTAGAATGCGGTAAAGTGGTGCTTCCAGAGCCAAAGAGATCAAGCAACTCCGCAAGAAAAGATAACTCGTGCTTTTGTCCGTATCACCAAGTAGCGGGACATCCTATCGAGGATTGCTACGTGTTCAAGGACATCATCGAAGGCACGATCAAGAAAGGTGAACTGCAAATGGGTGAATATAAGGTGGATCCGCCACGCCCTCACCAAATACCAGTCTTCAGGCAAGCAGTCTCGCGTGGCGTTACTGGCCTTGCTATCCCCCGCAAACTCGGCTAAAAGCCAGCATTTGAGCATTATCTCACAGCTTGAAGGGTTGTAAAAAAAAAGAGAAGAAGAAAAAAAAGGAGAGAGCCTGTTCTGGGGGCAGGCACTAAAAAAAAAAAGAGAAATGAAAAGATCATGATGGCCATATCTATTGAGGGAACCGACACTCCCTCTATATCCTAATTTGTACTAGATATAACTACCATTGTGGGGTTTATGTGGTGGAGCGAACTACTCATCCCCTCCCTGAGGAGGTGAGCGCTCTCCTACATCCCCGCCTTGGTCAATAAAAAAAAGAGAAGGGGGACGAGCCCTGAGGTAACAAGGGAGAACAAAATGTCCGTCCCGTTTATGGAGACTGGGATGATTTTATTATTATTAACATAAAATGGCCCACTAGGATGCATGGCGCATCGCCATCTTCCCATCCTATAGGGATATCTCCCATTTGTCCCACCGGGATTGACCATCTACCCTTGATACGGGTCCTGGGCCCCGGCCAACACATCTTCATTAGCTTCCGGCATTCAGCCAACAATTACACCAAATATCTCAACACATGCTGCATTGGCCCAACGGGGCTTTCCACTATTGTTGTCTCAGTCCCCCTGCCCAACGTGGGCTCATACAAACCTGTCCCTTGGCACGAGGCACTCCGCCCTTGTCGAGCTCTGAAAATAATTCCTTCTGTCTCGCCAGGCTGCATCCATAAAACCTTTTCTCATTGGCCTGAGGCACTCCGCCCTAGCCAATCTTAAAAAAAAAAAAATTCCTCTATCCCACCAGTCTCACCGGACTATCCCCATAAAGCCCTTTTCATTGGCTTGAGACACTCCGTCCTAGCCAAGCTAGTTTATCCCACCGGTCTGGGTCTATAAAACCCTTTTATCCCATTGGGCCAAGTTAAAAAATAATAAAAAATAAAAAATAAAAAAATAAAAAAATAATGATAATCAATCCAGTGAGCTCAACAAACATCATCAAACCAAATAAATCCTGATAAATTCAGTCAACTAATGAGCTCAATAAACCAAACAAACCTAATAAACTCAATAAAAAAAAATAAATAAACCTAATGAACTCAACAAAAAAAATCTCTAACAAACCTCAGTAAACTCAACGAAATAAACCTCAATGAACTCAACCAACCCAAGAGGCCCAATGAAAATGATGAATAAACAAACATCTCAACAAACTCAATAAACTTGATAAACTCAAATGAATAAACCAACAAAAGATCCCTTCACCTGGCATTAGACCTTCTGTCTGAGCAAGGTTTGTCGACCCCGATACCTCCATGGGTCAAAATCCATATTCTATCCCAGCTTGGACTTCACGTCTATGTTAGGCTGGTCAACTTCGACATGACGTAGGGCTGACATCCTTATCTGCACATTCTGCCCCTGTTGTAGACCTTCCGTCTGAGCAAGGTTCATTGGATCTGACTTTTCGTCAAATCAACATCAATACTTAGCCCTGGGTCTGGGCCTCTCGTTCGCCTATAATCTGATTTACCCTTACCTTAAACCTTCTGTCAGGGTAAGGGCTCGTTGACCTTGACTAGACGTCGTGTCAACACCTATTCTATATTCTGCCCTTGGCTTAGGCCTCACGCCTCTGTCAAGTTCGTTGACTTCGACAAGACGTCGAGTCAACACATATCCTATATTCTGCCCTTGGCTTAGGCCTCATGCCTCTGCCAAGTTCGTTGGTTTCGACAGGACGTCGAGTCAACACCTATCCTATATTCTGCCCTTGGCTTAGACCTCACGCCTCTGCCAAGTTCGTTGACTTCGACAAGACGCCGGGTCAACACCTATCCTATATTCTACCCTTGGCTTAGGCCTCACGCCTCTGCCAAGTTCATTGGTTTCGACAGGACGTCGAGTCAACACCTATCCTATATTCTGCCCTTGGCTTAGGCCTCACGCCCCTGCCAAGTTCGTTGGTTTCGACAGGACGTCGAGTCAACACCTATCCTATATTCCTCCCTTGGCTTATGGCCTCACGCCCTTGCTAAGTTGGTTGACTTTGACAAGTCTGTCAAGTCAACAGCCACCTCTGCCCTGGCCCAGACCCTTTGTCTCTTCCAGGTTAGCCATTTTGACATGGCATCAATACGACAATGATGTTTTACGTCTGCCCTTGTTCTGGACATACTGTCCAAGCAAGGTTTGTTGACTCTGATGTCCCGTCGGGTCGACATTAATATTTTATCTTCGACATGGGCCTCCTGTCCAGTCAATAAATGAAAAGAGCCTTCTACCTCTGACTTGGACCTTTCATCCAGTCAGTCAATAAAAGACCCATCTTCTACCTATAGCTTGGACCTTTCATCCAGCCAGATAAAAATATTTCATCTTGAGCACGGGCCTTCCGTCCAGTCGATGAATGAAGAGACCCTTCTACCTCTGGCTCGGACCTTTCGTCCAGTCGGTCAAAAAAAAAGAGAAACCCTTCTGCCTCTGGCTCGGACCTTTCGTCCAGTCAGTCACTAAGAAACTTTCACCTTTGACCCAAACCATCCGTCTGGACTGACGATGAAACCTATCTGGAATAGACCTTACGTCTATCCTGACAAAACCTGCATATTTCTATATGTCCCACCGACGATGAAACCCTCCCGTTGATTGACCGGTGCATTGCCTGTTCAACTATGAAACATGTCCAGGATAAACCTTACATCTTTTCTGATGAAACTCATATGTTTCCTTAAGTCCCATTGACGATGAAACCCGTATATACCCTCATGTCCCACCTGTGAAAAAAAAAAAGATGAAACTTACCCAGATTAGACCTTACGTCTATTCTGATGAAACTTATGGACTTCTTTACATCAGTATAAATCCAATAAAATGATGAAACCTACTATCCTACCTTGGCGTCATGGCCTTTCGCCTAAGCCAAGCTGTACGGCGTCACGACCATACGTCTAAGCCGTTAAAAATCCTACCTTGGCGTCATGGCCTTTCGCCTAAGCCAAGCTGTACGGCGTCACGACCATACGTCTAAGCCGTTAAATATCCTACCTTGGCGTCATGGCCTTCCGCCTAAGCCAAGCTGTACGGCGTCACGACCATACATCTAAGCCGTTAAATATCCTACCTTGGCGTCATGGCCTTCCGCCTAAGCCAAGATGTACGGCGTCACGACCATACGTGAAGCCGTTAAATATCCCACCTTGGCGTCATGACCTTCCGCCTAAGCCAAGATGTACGGCATCATGACTATACATCTAGGCCGTTAAATATCCTACCTTGGCGTCATGGCCTTGCGCCTAAGCCAAGCTGTACGGCATCATGACTATACGTCTAGGCCGTTAAATATCCTACCTTGGCGTCATGGCCTTTCGCCTAAGCCAAGCTGTACGGCATCATGACTATACGTCTAGGCCGTTAAATATCCTACCTTGGCGTCATGGCCTTGCGCCTAAGCCAAGCTGTACGGCGTCACGACCATACGTCTAAGCCGTTAAATATCCTACCTTGGCGTCATGGCCTTCCGCCTAAGCCAAGATGTACGGCGTCACGACCATGCGTCTAAGCCGTTAAATATCCTACCTTGGCGTCATGGCCTTCCGCCTAAGCCAAGCCGTACGGCGTCACGACCATACGTCTAAGCCGTTAAATATCCTACCTTGGCGTCATGGCCTTCCGCCTAAGCCAAGATGTACGGCATCATGACCATACGTCTAAGTCGTTAAATATCCTACCTTGGCGTCATGGCCTTTCGCCTAAGCCAAGCTGTACGACGTCACGACCATACGTCTAAGCCGTTAAAAATCCTACCTTGGCGTCATGGCCTTCCGCCTAAGCCAAGATGTACGGCGTCTAAGCCGTTAAATATCCTACCTTGGCGTCATGGCCTTCCGCCTAAGCCAAGATGTACGGCGTCACGACCATACGTCTAAGCCGTTTAAATATCCTACCTTGGCGTCATGGCCTTCCGCCTAAGCCAAGCTGTATAGCGTCATGGCAATTTGCCTAAGCCGTTTAAAAATTCTGCCTTGGTGTCACGACCATATGTCTAAGCCAAGTCACCCAACATCATAACCTTCAGGCTAAGACAACAAATATCCTACCATTGGCTTGGAATTGTTATCCTAACCAATGAACAAAAAGACCCCTTGGTTCCACGCCAGCCCTTAGTCCCTCCAGGGATTCGTCACAACATGTGACAACTTCTCCCTGTCACCATGGCATCGGTCGTCCACTTATAAGAAAGTCGACCTAAGGATGTATTCACTGAGTTCTAAAGATAAAAGAAAAAGAGGAAAAAGAAGAAGAAGATGAGAAAAGAAGAAAAAAAAAGAGATGAGAAAAAAAAAGAAGAAAAAGAAGAAGATGATAAAAAAGGGGGAGATGAGAAAAGAGAAAAAAGAAGAAGAAGAAGAAGAGAAAAGAAGAATAGAAAGAAAAAAAGAGAGAGAAAGAAAGAGAAAAAAAAAGAAGAAGAGAAAAGAAGAAGAAAGAAACAAAAAAAAAAGGAAAACAAAACACAAAAAAATAAAAAAAATAAACAAAAGAAAAAGAAAAAAAGAGAAAAAAATAATAACGTGGTTTGCTTGCTTGCATGTTTTACGTGCATGTCTGCTTGAAGTATAGTATTAATACACCTTCCTTCAAATTTCTATGACCGCATTCCCTTGCTAAAATAACGCTATCCAGATTCTACGACTGTGTGCGTCACGTCACATACTAAGAGTTGAAAAGCCAATTCCCGGTGAGTGCATGCGGCCAGGGGAAAGAGTCGTGGCCACGTTGCGTGCGCAATTCACAGAATACACCCTAGACGAAACTCCCACACTTCACACACGATATGGGCTATGGTCCTTAGTCATAGGGACATCTTAAATTCTTCTTAACACTTCTTGGAGGCTTAAATCTCTATACTCGCATAAAGGGTGATCGTGAGGAAAAAGCCACCTACCCAAAAAAAAAAAAAAAATATGAACAAAAGGGCAAATCCTAGTAGCTGGGAATCCCCATTGAGACACATGAGGAGACTCGCGTCGAACGGCGAAGCCCATGATAATACTCTGAATAATAGTAGGATGAATCTAAGTAGCCGGGAATCCCCATTGAGACACATGAGGAGACTCGCGCCGAACGGTGAAATCCGTTATGTCACTGTGAATAATACTAGGATGAATCCAAGTAGTCGGGAATCCCCATTGAGACACATGAGGAGACTCGCGCCGAACGGTGAAATCCATTATGTCACTGTGAATAATACTAGGACGAATCCTAGTAGCCGGGAATCCCCATTGAGACATATGAGGAGACTCGCGCCGAACGGTGAAATCCATTATACCACTATGAACAAAAGGACTAATCCTAGTAGCCGGGAATCCCCATTGAGACACATGAGGAGACTCGTGCCGAATGGTGAAGTCTATAAAAAACACTGCCAATAAAGGGATGAATCTTAGTAGCCGGGAATCCCCATTGAGACACATGAGGAAACTCGCGTCGAATAGTGAAATCTCAAATTAAGAATAAACAAGGGGGGTGTGCAAAACCACCAAAAATCGAGATCCCTGAATGTGTGCGTAGGCGATAAAGCAATCCTCTAGTGTTACTTAGAGCGTCTGCACGTCCCTATGACTAGGGTTCCCTACTTATATAATTGCACTTTCACATTAGGGAGGAATAGTCATGGGTGTGGATTGTGATTTATGCTATACATACGTTCTACGCGGCGTCCCCTTTACGTATGCACATCTCCCTTAGTTGTGCTCCGTGAGCTGCACTCCGTCCGTGAATCATGGATGCCACCCTTATCCTATCCCTAATATAGGGAGCTATCCTATATACATCTAGATGTGCGTGCGATCAATAAGTGCCTGCATGTTCGCATGAATGAAGAATAAAAAGACGTGTTCTCAGATGGGGGTTGCACCCGCAGGTCCCGCTCACTTGTCCCTCATTCGCGCCACCTACGGGTGGGGGGCATTTGTTGACGCCTAAAATAAATATAATAATAATAGCAACGATGAAATAATAATAATAACCCTAAAATACCTTTATTTCTGATAAAATGCCTTATTTCTGTTATCTTATTTTCAGGAATAAAAGAAGAAAAGAAGAGACAGCCGGCTCTAATAGAGAACCACTGAAACGAGACACAAGACCTCGGAAGATACTCGGGACCATCCCCGAACGAACAAGAAAGAAGCCCGGCCGACAAGATATGTCAGCCGATGAGTCAGCCCTCACAACTGAAGAAATGAACACAAGAAGCCCAAAAGCCCTAAATGGGCCAATACCTGTGGCACCGAGAAGCTGCTGAAGAGGCCCACTGCCACCAAAAGGCGCATCGACAGTGGCCACGCCGAGAAGCCAATGGAATGGGCTTATAAAAGCCATTCCCTCCGTCAAAAAGAGGGAGAGAGAATAGAACAGGGGGGCGCCCAGAGAGGAAGAAGGGAGAATCGAAGAAACCCACAACCTCGTCCAAAAAAAAAAAGTGAGAAAGCCGAGAGAAGAGCTCGAGGTCGATCGAAGGTGGGCAACGGGGAGGGAGAGGAGTCAATGCTCCACCCTCCCCCCCCCCCTTTTTTAGTTCATTCATCGTTATTTCCATTGTTTCCCCCTCTTTCTTCCTCTGATGTGTTCTATAACATCGTAATCGGCCCTGTGCCGATAGAATGATGCATTGCTTTTGCATTCCTTTCCATGTATCCCCTCTAATGTATGGGTCATCTGTAATATCAGTATTTGAATGAATGAATGGTACAGGCCGTAGTTCTGCCTGCTATTGCCTCTTCGAAGCTTCGTCCCTATCCCCCTATGTTTTCTTCTGGATTCAACAGCGTACGATTCCTCTCCCCAGCTCGATGGCCAGTCTGCCATTCCAGTCCTTTCTCGAATGGGTTTTCATGCCTGTTCCAGAACCAGGGACAGACTATCCCTTGGTACCTGGAACAAGGAAGGACGGATCAGGGCCGCTGCCCGTGAGATTCCGTGGTTTTAGATGCTGTGATTTTATATACCGGCACCGTCGAAATCATCCCTGGGGCCAGAGACAGTCATCTCTTGGCTCCCAGGGTGATGAAAGATGACATTAAGTCATCCCCGGGACTCCGCATATCAGTGATGACTCGAATCCCTTCAGACCCTGATTTCCTTCAATTTCTCCCCGATCCTGGCATTCCCATGAAACCTAAGCTTAATCCAGTCGAAGCCTGATGAACCAATCCAATTTGGCCCTAAAGAACTCGCTCCCTTCGCCCTGAATCGCCAAAAAGAACCCAAAATAGGGCGCCGGAAACCCTTTGTAAACCTTCTCGGTGCCACTTTAGTTCCCGGCGCCGCGCATAGTAAAACCCATGAATAGTTCTCGGCGCCTAACTTCTTGCGCCGAGAACCTTGCTATTAGCGCGCCGGGAACCCCTTTTGCTCATTTTGCCTGCGCGCCGGGAACACCCTTGGTCTCTTTGCCTTCGCGCCGTTAACCCTTTTCACCACCCTTCTACGCTGAGAACATGCCTGCCAGCTTCCCCGTAGCCATTAAGCTTCACCACCCTTCCCGGCGCATAGAACAACAAGGCTTGAAGAACCTTCTCGGCACGAAGATTTCCAAGCCGAGAACCCCTTCCCGGCTCGGCGAATAGTGTTTTCAATGAATAGTTCTCGGCACGAAGATTTCCAAGCCGAGAACCCCTTCCCGGCTCGACGAATAGTGTTTTCAATGAATAGCTCTCGGTGTGAAGATTGCCCATCCGAGAACCCCGTGCCGAGAACCTGTCCCGTGCCGAGAACTATCTCGTGCCGAGAACCCAGGGGTCCTGTCGCTGCATACTCTTTCATGGCTCCTCACAGGGGGTATTAGCAAATCGCCGTATGGCGAACATCGTCCCGTCGGCTCTAGTACTTCCAGCTCTCGGGCTCCGATATGCCCGTTCATTACGGACTCCGTCTCGACACTCCGTGGACGGTTTCCTATACACCCCTGGCATATTCTGGGTACAGGGGAGATGCTGCCGGATTTTTGACAGACATGCAGACTAGCTATTGAACCGTTAATAAAACAAAATAAACAATGGTAATAATAATAATAAACAGACATAAACAAATAAAATACACAATAATAATAATAAAAGAGAAATAAACAAACGAATTAATAACATGAAATGAATAAATAATAATAATAATAAATAAATAAATAAAAGAAAGTGCTAAACAAAATATAAAAGGGGAGTCAACGGGCTTTCCCCCGGCGCCATTACCTCTCGGCGCTAAAACCACGCCGAGAGATAGGCACGCCGAGATGAAAGCTCCTCGTGTGTTAAAAAAAAAAATACATGCCGAGAGGGTGTGCCACCGACGACACCTCGCTGGGTGCTCTTCGGCGCTGCCATTTCCCCCTCACATGTGAAGATGTAAATAAAACTAATAGGCATGCATTGAATCGGCGCCATCATATCCCCCATGCATCCAATGCAATAAAAAAAGGGGAAACACACTAAGCATCTCACACCCACCCACGAAACATGCACCACGTGCATTCACTCAATTAAACGCACTAAACAATGCACACATCACACACATGTGCGTGATATGCATCCACGTAACACACCCTCTAACATACTTTCACACCCATTAACTCCTAAATGCCATTAACACTAAACACATGTCAACATTAATCCATGCACCCACGTCATTTACCCCATCCCCTTTTTACATTATAAAGAGAAAACCTAAACAAAACAAATAACATTAAACCCACTTAACTTTGAGCACTCTTAACATATAACGCAAAGCCACACCATATGTACGCCCCCGTCCTATACGCATATTTACAAGGGAAAAAGGGGAGAATAAATAATAAATAAATAGCTCACTCACACTCAGAATGGGGAAATAGAAATGGCTAAGATAAAATAAACAAATAATGAATAAAAAGGTATAAAAAGAGAGAAAAAAATAAAAGAAAACACAATAAACAAATAATGGCCAAGTAAATAATGATAACAAAAAGAAAGAATAAAAGTGGTAAATAAATAATAAAAAATGATGAATACATAAATAATTATCTAATAAATACCAATAAAAGAAGTTAAAAGGTGCATGCATACGATGTAAGGAAAATATAAAACAAATAAACAATGAACAAATAGTGGATGAATAATAAAAAGAGATGACATAAGTAAAAAATGAGAATAAAGGTATTTATGCATCTAAAATAATAACAGAAATAAATGAAGAATAATGGCCATGTCTGTCCCGGTGCTCTCACCTTCCCTGACCCCCGGGTATGGGATATTAATGCCGCTCCGACGGATCGTGCTTGGTTCTCGGGACTCACTCCCGTTTGAGCCAAAGCATGACCTTGTCCCGAGCCGATAAGTCACTGAATTTGATTTGTTCCGATCGGGTTTCAACCACATTTTCTCTCTTCTTAAACATCAAATTTGCCGTGCCCCGGCATACATTGTCCCGATAATCTATGCGCTTGCCCGAATACGGTCACACTCAACTCACCTCATGGGTTTATGTGTGTGCACCGTAATGATATGCACAGCTTCAAAATAAAAAGGCCTCGATACCCCGCGGAGTAGGATGGCGCTGCCGAAATCTCTCTCGAAGTTATAAATAAATGATCAAACAAATAATAAATGATAATATTGAATACTGATTATCTTGCATGCTTGCATGATCCGATTCTCTGGTATATTAAATGGTGATTTGCGGAAAGTCGGGTTATGACCGATCGGAAGCTATCATTATGCGTGATGATGGTCCTCGGACCTAGGTTCTCCGCCTCGTACCGGGAGTCGATTTGATAAATAAGTACCACCATAATTGTGTGCTTGCATGCAGTTGCACCTTTAGTTATATGGGCCCCATGGTCTTTATTTTGGCGATTAATCAAGGGTTGTCTCTCTTTCGGAGAGGCATAATTAACGTCGTAGCCTTTATGGTACGACGGGTTTTGGGTCCCGACACGATCACTCATAAGTGTCTGATTAGTCAGATGAGAGCATAATAAATTGTCACGACAGTGACTGGCACGCCTAATTAATAAACCAAATAAACAAGCAAAATAAATAAATAAATATCAAATAAAATATTCTAATAAAAACTCATCTCCCACAGACAGCACGTTCTAGCTTGTCCGTACTCTAGCACTTGTGTTTTTGAGTCTGGTGTCTCGTGAACCTCCGCTTGTCGTGGCCTGTCGATGCACGCAGTCCAGTGTGTTGACCCACCTCAGAGGGGTGGAAAGGGCAGTTCCCGAGATACGGTTTGTAAGCTAGTTCCGTGGGCTCCCAGCCAACGGTAGCGTCCTACCGAGGGAGAAAACTAGCTAGAGGACCTGGCTTAGGCTAGAGCCAGTGTGTGCACACGTTGTCGGGGACTGAGGACTTACGTCGACGGGTGTGACCCTGACTAGTCTCTTGTTGCTGTTGTTCTAATTTGGTTCTGTGCGTGTCTGCGTCTCTGCCGTGTCTTTAGCGGTACCGTAGGCGAGACACTCGGGACGCAGCATAAGACGTCAGTGGACGCAGCTGGCTGTTCTCCTTGTGAGGGGGCGCTTCCGTCACGTGACACGTGACTTTCGCGTTTCTTGTGCACCGTGACCTTTCCGACTTAGCCCTCTCGTAGCCCTACTCGAGGTCAGTGTTGTGTTGTGTGCACGACGTTCTAGTCGTGTGTGCTCGTCGGGTCTGTCCGTCGTCTATCTAGATCTTTTCTAGACTTTTGTCTGTCCTTGCAGGTCTTTGTCTTAGGCCTGGCGTCGTGTCGGCAGATCGGTAACTCCTGACTTTGTCAGTTCAAAGTCGCCCTTCTGTCGCTGCCTGGAGTAGTTTGGGGTGTCGAGGTTAGTTCGGTAGCCGCTTGTCTGGTGCGAATTCTCCCCATTTCCTACTTGTTCCCTACTCTTACTCCCCGTCTGTTCTTTACTGCTTTTAGAGTAGTTTTACAGCTTTGTAGTGTAGTTTTTCCGCCTTACTACACCCGATGTTCTTCTTGTCGTTTTTGTTATTCCGTGTTACTGCGTATTTTTTCAGTGGGGATCTGCATGACCTCTACTGAGCCAGTGACACGAGGCTCACCCCTGCTTTTCAGGTGGGCTATCGTTTGTTCTGCTTCCGTGGTTCTTGGTGCACGTGCTCGTAGCGTGTCGTTGTAGCCAGCTGGTACCTGCGTCGGGCTTCTCCCGACTTCTCGGTACGTCTTTCTTTTCTGTCGACTGTACTTGCTAGACTTGCTGTCTTAGCTCTGGGCTTGACTCTGGTATATACTTGTTAATTTGAAACTGTTAATTAAAAAGTAATTTTATTTTTGTTACTTTAGCAAATTGATCTAATGAAATTTAATTGCTTACTGTTATATCTCTGTGACTTCAATGTACTCTACACATACCTTTTATCCCTTCGGAGCTTTACCGCTCTTGGGAGGCCTCGCGGGTTCCAAGTGGTATCAGGTATATTCGATAGTTCTATCGGGTATATCTGATATCCGGGATCTGGGTCGTCACAGCAAGTATCTCTCTATTGGATACATCCACCGATATTACACCGACCAAGCAAGTTTAGCCTCTGTTGCAAGATGGACAGTTAAGTGCTCCATGACGTCGAAGAATGCAGGAGGAAATATCCTCTCCAACTTATACAGAATTTCAGGGATTGAATTTTCAAGTTTCTCCAATGTCCTAACATCACTAAAAAAAATACAATACTCATTCAAAACAAGAGCCGCTGATTTTGAAAGTGTAGTTCTCATAACCAATGGAAGGAGTTGTTGCATTACTACATGACAATCATGACTCTTCATTCCCATAATTTTTCGTTCTTGAATCTGCACTTGTTGAGAAATATTTGAGGAAAACTCATCTGGTAATTTCAAATTTTTAAATACTTCTAAGAATCTCTCATTCTCTGCATTACTCATATTATATACAGCATGAGGTAGTATAAATTTTCCAATATGCTTTTTAGAAGGCTGTGGATGTAAAGACTTTCTTATTTTTAACTTTTGCATATCAAGACGTGCTTTGATGTTATCCTCATCCTTTTCTAGAATTGTATGTAAAATCTCATCACAAACATTTTTCTCAACATGCATGACATCTAGATTGTGCCTCACCAATAAAATTTTCCAATATGAGAGCTCAAAAAAGATACTCATCTTCTTCCAACCAGTTGATAATTGTTGTACTTGATTCTTATTAGCTTGGCATGCAGCATTAGGAACCTTTCTAAATATGACAGTATTATAACATTCCCATCTCCTTAACATATCCTCTCCAGATAAGGAAATTGGTGCCAACTCATATTCAACTTTGCCATTAAATGTTGGATGTCAATTCTTTATGGATGGTCAGGTGACAAAAAACGACGATGTTTCATATACACGCATTTACGACTAAAAGGGAGATATATAGATCCGTGATGAACATGACAAATAGGGCACGCCATATATCCTTTAGTGCTCCAACCTGACAATATACCATATGTAGGAAAGTCATTGATGGTCCACAAAATAGCAGCACGCATCTGGAAAAGTTCTTTTCTATTTGCATCATATGTCTCTACTCCATATTCCCATAGGATTTTCAACTCGTCAATCAACGGTTGAAGAAATACATCAATGTCATTACCAGGGGATTTTGGACTATCGATGAGAAGAGACGTCATGAAGTATGACTGCTTCATAGCCAACCATGGAGGTAAGTTATAAGCAATTATGATGACAGGCCATGTGCTTCGGCTACTACCTGTTGCTATTTTAAATGGACTGAAACATCACTAGCAAGTCTAAGTCTAATATTACGAGGATCTCTGCTAAAGACTGGGTGTTTATGATCAAAGTCTTTCCAAGCCTCAGAGTCTCTAGGATGACTCATTTTTCCATCTTCATCTCTTAGAGTGGTATGATGCCATGCATGTCATCAAGTCTGCAGTTTTATCAGACATGAATAACCTTTGAAGCCTTGGTATCGATGGGAAATGACGAAGAACTTTTACAGACACATTCTTCGTTCCTCCTGTTTTGATTCCTCTCTCTTTCCATCTTGAAACATTGCACTTTGGGCATTGGCTTAGATTCTTATACTCATTTCGAAATAACACGTAATCATTCAGACATGCATGTATTTTTTTGCAATTTAAGCCCAACTCAGACATCATTTTTTTAGATTCATACTAACTATTGGGAAGTGTGTTGCCATCATGTAATGCATCTTTAAACAATGCAAGCATATCAGAAAAAGACTTATTGCTCCATTTGTGTAGACATTTCAACTGAAATAAACGCACTATAAAAGAAAGCTTGGAATATCTATTGCAACCTGGATAAAGAGGTTTCTTGGCTTCCTCCATAAGTTGATTGAATTTGTCTACCTCTACATTTTGTTCTCGTCTTTGTACATCATCATTAACAGGCTGCCATATAAAAGCATCACTCAACATTCCAACCATGTCATCTACTGAGCCAACAATTGGATTATCTTCCTCTCGATGTCTCTTACGAGATTCTCCATGAAAATGCCATGTAGTAAATCCATGAGTAAATCCCTCTCTAATAATATGGAAATGAATTATTTCTTTATCATGATAAATTTTATTTTCACACTTCATACATGGGCATTTCATCTCCACAAGCTTTCATTAACATTCATATCTCTGAATGCAAACTGCATAAAATATTCAACTCTAGATAAAAAGTGCAGATTCACTCGATCATGTTTGGTCTTCTACTTATACATCCAACTCTTATCAACAAGATAATTAGACTCCATCTAAAAAAAATAAAAAATATTAATTTAATAAAAAATATATTATAAAATATGAGAAACATGACTCAAATGGAAGGAGATAAATACAACATGACTAAAGAGTACTTCTTCAATGTGTGAAACAACCACTAAAATAATCTTTCATTTAAATAGGAGATAAGAGACACATATAACATAGCTACATACTTGTTCTTGAATATGATGGGCAATGGATTTTCTCCAATTTATGAAAAGAAACATAACATGTATGACAAATAGCATTGTGAGCACCATAAGGCACCTGCGCTACTGTGCAAAGTGATCTTGGGATAGTTGGATACTCTAACTCATTGGAGGTGAATAGTTATTTATTAAGTTTCAATATTTCATGAAACATATAATAAGGGAATAACTCAAAATTAATCGCAGCAAGTGGCTTTGTCTCATAGAATAGCTCACAGTATAAATCTCAACAAGTTGATATATCATAAATGCAAAAAATTATGCAAAAAGTAAAATATACAAATAATTTGAAGAGTTAAGAAAAATATACCATGCATACTTCTCATATTTGAGTAGTACAGAAATTTCATCAGAGAAATATATTTTCAAATTTCAATTATGTACTGTACCTTGTTGAATGAGTAGGGGCAAGTTAAGCACCACTCGTGGTACTGCATGTCTCTGCAGAGTTTTATTGTTGACAATATCAGCTGTCTGATACTTGTGGTAGTGCTACTACTGACACTACTCACCTGTGTCCTATTATTATGTTCCCCCCTTCCTTTTCCTTATTGGGTTTACAGGGTAAGATCTATGTGATCATTCCGAATTCAGTAGAAAGATATGGTATACATCAACTATATAAGATACTTAGAAACTTGGTGTACATCTATTGCTAATACTTCCCAAACGATGATTCACTTTGGATATGCATACTTGGATACAAAACTCCAGTGGAGGATAAAATGTTTTAGGGTTATTTCTGGTTTCAAGGAGTTTTTTTCCCTTTTTTTCCCATTCTCTGGCTTTGGAAACTTCTGGATATTTGTTGCTTTTGTGGCTTTAAATGATTAATAATTGTTAACTTCAAATGATCAAATATAATAGCTCTCGTGGGAGCACCTACTTCAGCCTTGTTCCAACATGAATGGATTTGGGGAGACGGTGTGAAGGATAGCGAAGGTTTCGGAGGGTGTTTCAACATCCATATAGAGAGGGAAATGGAATGGACTCAGCAAGATGAAGAGACAGGATGAAGAGCAGAGGGAGAGAGAAGGAAGTGGAGGAAGAGAGAAGATTGGAGGAGGGAAAGGGAAGAGTAAGGGGGAAGACAATGGAGGGAAGACACTCTTACCAGATGATTGCAGAATTCCAACTCCCTTCCTCACTTGTTCCCACGGCGGAGGTGGCCCACCACACGGCCGTGGACGACCTCTAGAGCTTGGTCACGCAGATACCCGGCTTGGGAGGGCTGGAGCAGATGTAGTCATGCCGGAGGCATGCACAGAGGTGGTGGCGGCGGCGGCCTCGGATGCGCACTCGATCGTGGCGGGAGGGGGAGGGGTTGCGGCGTCGGGGGTGTTGATTGGAGGAGGGGGATGGCAGGTGGGGCGGAGGTCGTGATACCCTCGCCTGCTCGACGCCAAACGTATAGCCACAGCTACGCAAATAGGGTAGCGGCCTCGTATGCGCACTTTGGTGGCGGGAGGGGGCGGGGGTGCGGCGTCGGGGGAGGGAGATGGCAGGTGGGGCGGAGGCCGTGATACCCTCGCCTGTTGGACGCCAAAAACGTAGAGCCGCAGTTGTGCACGGTATTCGCGAACGGCGTTGGCAGCGGGAAAAGAAACGACGTTGGCGCGGCTACGGCAAAATATGTGGAAATTTGTTGACTTGCTGGCTGGGTTGTTGGCTTCTCCGACCCTTCTTTACTCAAAACCGTCGGCCTACTTCGCGTTTTTTTTTTGGTTTCGCGACATTTTGTGGGCTCGACGGTTTAAACGGCCGGGAGTTCTTTGAAACCGCCGACGGTTGTAAAACTAGGGTGGCATATACCCTGTTTTCTACTAGTGCCCAACCCCGAAATCTCCGTGTTGTCCACCTCCCCTTCCCCAGCGACAGCGACCCCTCCTTCCCAGACGGTTGCGAATCCACCGACCAGCTCCTTTCCATGCAGCTCTTCAACGTTCGCGCCGTCCAGGTTCCAGCGCCTGGAGGCCCCCATCAATTCCGCTCTCTCGACCGCATGTCCCCGTTGGGCGACCTCCCTCTCTGCGTCCTCTTCGACTTCTTCCTGTGGTGGACGCTCCCGGTCTGCGGCGAGTTCGGATTGCCCCGCCTCGTCTTCCACGGCATGGGCGTCCTCTCCATGTCCGTGCATGCTAAAGTCCCTCTTCGCGATCCCGGCCAACCTCAGGGCCGCCGGTGCCCTGCCCGGGCGCGGTGGGGATGGCTTCCACGTGCCGGGGATGCTCAAGACCATCTGCCTCACCGAGGCCGACCTGCCCCCGTCCATCACGGAGCCGGACAACGCGCTGGCCGGAGTGCACGATCGAAGAGATCGAACGGGTGGCTCGTGATCAACAGCTTGCACGGGCTAGCTGGAGGAGCGCTTCCTCCCTTTCTTGCGCCCCTTCTTCACCAAGAGCGACCGGGTGTGGCCGGTTGGCCCGCTCTGCGCCATCAACCCGGCTCGCGGGGAGCCCCCCGAGTGGCTGGACGCCATGCCGGCGGGGTCCATGATGTACGTGTCCTTCGGCACGCAGGCGGAAGTCTCCGACGCACAGCTGGACGTACGAGATCGCGCACTGCCTTGAGGCGAGCGGGCACGCCTACATATATCTAGGTCTCGAGGTCGCCGACGTGGTCCCAGCCGGAGGCCACGGGGACAAAGGGCCTGGTCGTCCGGGGCTGGGTCTCGCAGAGGCTGGTGCTGGAGCACCCGGCAACGGTCGGGTTCCTGAGCCACTGTGGGTGGAACTCTGTGCTGGATGTTGGGTTGAGCCCGCAATGCAATATGGATAATAAACAGAGCCTTAAACGAAAAGACATACCTTTACGCAGCGGAAATATATATATATATATATATATATATATATATATTTTTTTTTTTTATGTGTCAAGAATTTACAGAGTCGAAAGGCGGCTTCAAGAGTCACCTTCACGAGTCCACGCTCCAAATCCAAAGCCGAGGTGACGTGCTTCCGTGAGTGTGTTTCACCCTTTCTACGTGCACTTTGTGAGCAGCTGAGAGGGACGTCTCTCTTCTTTTTCCTTTCTGTTTTCTTCTCTTCACACGGCCACAGCCGTGAGCACAGACAGTAGCTCTCTTTCCCTTTTACTGCACTTCACCTTTTTTTTTCCTCTTCCCCTTTCACTCGAACGGTGGGGCATATAAATAGAAGGAAAAACTTGGAAGAGAAGGCATCGGGAGAGAGAGTAAGAAGATAACGGAGAGGAGGTGGAGAGGACACCGCAGGGCGCCACGTGGGGTGGTCCCTGCGGCTCCCCAAGGGACACCCCCTGGGGTCCCTCTGCGGTCGGCCTCAGGGGCACCCCCTGTCGCCGCGTCACGCGTAACAAGCTCCCACTTGCACCTCAGGGCCGACAATACTCAACGGTCATACAGGAAATGGAGTGTGTGACCTCCGCGAGATTCTTCGAATATTAGAAAGGTGTTCTGTTAAGTTGTCACCTAACTAACGGAGCACACAGAACATCTCGGTGTGTATCTCAGATATTTAATGTTCACCTGATTTGACACTCCGGATCTCTCGAAAACAGACAGTGTCAAACCGCCAAATACTAAGTGCCCATGACTTTATCATCACATAGACGGTAAAGCCTCCCGGGATATGAGCAACTAAGTATGGTGAAAATTAAAATGTCTTCCCTATGCTGCATATGTCACTCCAGTTCTTCTTGACCGCTTTCCTAGACATGTTCCGCCAGACGGTATTCATCATCGCCCTAAGAGACATGCTAAAGTAGCGATATCAAGTGTCCTTTTCATGACATAGCGCTGCAGGTCACTGGGGATACACTAGGAATCACACAACTGTGATCCATGAGCTCACACAATGATGAAGAGGGATCCATTCATCATTCTCATATGCGGTCAAATAATACACATGCGGTATGATACGCATGCCACGGAGTTCTTCCATTTTCATGGGCGTGTCATTAATATGATTATTAAAACATCGCACGGATACCAGTTTAGTTGCGACTTACGCATCTGAGTCACGCAAGCCAGTCGCTCTCACTCAGCGCCTTCTTGCGACTCATGTATCCGGCATTTACAGGCTCCATGAGATTACCGTAGAATTCTCATGGTCGATCTGCATCAGATCTCATCTTAGTCCTCAACTAAGGCGGCATATATAATCTGTTTGAGATATTCCCCTTATACCCCGACCTTCAGGGTGCCAGGAATATCAAATGCCTCATCTTTGTCGCTTTCGATAAGCGCCAAAGGCAAATCATCCGTGTGAGTGGGTGATTCTTAGCCTGGTGACACTCTGACGATGTGTAAGGCATTGACATAATGCACAGAACATAATAAGCAGACTTTAATGATGTCAAAACTTGTAACAATTACAATTTACAAAGGCCCATAGACTTACAATGGCCAACAAAACTTTCTCTAACTATTTACTTTGTTAGTGGATCAGCTACCATACGACCAGAACTAATCCGTCGTAGCACCACTAACCCTTTTACAAACAAATCTCTTATATAGTGGTAACGGATATCAATATGCTTCGTTCTGCCATGATATTTAGAATCCTTGGCGAAAGCAAGTGCGGAAGTGCTATCTAGATATAGCAATACACCTTCATCTGCATGAGGTGTAAGCGCCAAGCGCTTCATTAAATTCCGTAGCCATACTGCTTCTTGACTCGCCACAGAACAAGCCACATATTCCGCCTCCATAGTGGATAGGGCAATGCAAGACTGCTTCTTGCTACACCATGAGATAGCTCCTCCAGCTAATAGGAACATAAAACCTGAAGTGGACTTGCGCTCATCATGGTCACCAGCCCAATCCGCGTCACTGTATCCCACTAGCTTTAAGTCACTTCCATGGTAACGTAGGACATAGTCTGATGTCCCTCGCAAGTATCGAAAAATTCGTTTAACTGCCTTCCAGTGCGCGGGACCGGGGTTACTCTGATAACGGCTAACAAAACCCACTGCGAAGCTAATGTCTGGCCGAGTACACAACATAGCATACATTAGACTTCCAATTGCAGCGGCATAAGACACTCTAGACATTTCCCTCCTTTCTTCTTCATTTTTGGGACATTGATTAGCACTAAGGACACATCCTCTTTCAACTGGAGTATCAATGGGTTTTGAATTGTGCATTCAAAAATGCTCCAGGATTTTATTAATGTAGGTTTCTTGAGACAAACTCAATAACCTTTCCGAGCGATTTCGCACAATTTTTACGCCGAGCACATAGCTTGCTTCACCCATATCTTTCATCTCAAAGACAGAAGATAGCCATCCTTTGATAGCATTGATTAACTTCATATCATTTCGGCTATTAAAATGTCATCAACATATAATGACAAAATGAGGAAGCTCTCTCCCACTCGCTTGACGTACACACAGTGGTCCTCTTCAATCATCTCAAAATCATATGAGAGGATTGCCTTGTGAAATTTTAAATACCACTGTCTAGACGACTGTTTTAGGCCATATATCGAGCGTTTGAGGCGGTAAACTTTTTGCTCTTCACCTTTAGCCTCAAAACCTTCTGGCTGGAGCATATAAATCTCCTCGTCTAGTTCTCCATTGAGAAATGCAGTCTTTACATCCATTTGGAACAATTCCAAATCAAGATGCGCGACTATAGCCAGAACCAGGCGAATAGATGAAAATCTCACGACTGGTGAGAATGTTTCATCATAGTCTATACCCTCCTTTTGGGTATAACCCTTCGCCACCAATCGTGCTTTATATTTATCTATAGTCCCATCAGCCTTGCGCTTAAGCTTGAAAATCCACTTATTTCCAATAGCTTTGCGCCCAGACTGGAGTTCCACCAACTCCCAGACTTCATTCTGCGTCATAGACTTAATTTCATCTTGCATGGCAGCTCTCCACTCTTTCTTAGATAAGGATGCAAGAGCTTCCTGAACAGATCTAGGCTCTTCATCATCCATGGGCTCACAAATAATTGCCTCGTCTTCAATTTCGAAGAATCGACGCGGCACAAGCCCACGCTTGCTACGACGCAATGAGTCTTGATTTTCTAGTGGTTCAATTGGAGCACTCCCACTGGACGTACTCCCACTAGCCTGATCATCCCTACTATCTTTAGCAGACACAGGTTCGGGAACACATTCCCTTCCTGCGTTAGAAGATGGTGGGAGATCAGAGGATTCTTCCAACTCATGGAGATCAAGACTCTTTTCACTGTCGCCAATACTAGGAAAATCTGTTTCTAGGAAAACAACATCTCGGACCTCTCGTTCTGTCAGTCCTCCTTCTGGACGCTGTCCATACATGACATAACCCACAGAGCTCTCTGGATATCTAATGAATATAAGCTTTTGAGCTCTAGGGCCAAGTTTTCCAAACTTACTAGACATGTTATGGACATATCCTGCTGCCCCCCATGGTCGCAAATTATCTAAATTGGGCTTGTGGCCATGCCACAACTCATATGGAGTAGAAGGAACTGACTGTGAAGGCACACGGTTCAAGATATAGGCAGCAGTTAACAAAGCATCTGCCCAAAAAGAGATAGAAAGGTTCGCCTGCGCCATCATAGATCGAACCATGTCTAGCAACGTTCTATTCCTTCGCTCAACAATACCATTTTGTTGTGGCGTATAAGGAATAGTGAGTTGTCGCCGAATACCTTTTTTCTCACACAATGTTCGGAACTGATCCGACAAGTATTCGCGTCCACGATCTGTCCGAAGAGCTTTAATACTCCTTTCCTTTTGATTCTCAACCTCAGCTAGGAAGCGCTTAAAGCAATCCAGCGCTTCATAGCGGTGAGCAATCAAATAGGCATATCCGTATCGCGAATAGTCATCTATAAATGTGAGAAAATAGGTATGACCACGCCGCGCCCTCACACTCATTGGTCCGCAGATGTCGGAGTGGATTAGCTCCAACGGTGCTGATGCCTTTACAGCCTTTCCGAAAGGCTTCCGGCATGCTTTCCCAGCAAGACACGGCTCACATACTGGCAAGTCGACTTTAGTGAGTGATCCCAAAAGACCTCCTCGAACTAATCTAACCATTCTATCTTGCCCTATGTGGCCTAAACGAGCATGCCATGTCGCAGAATCTAAGTTTTTACTTTTCAATACACATGTCGAAATGGAAGAAGAATATAAGGCATTATCTATAGCAAGATCTAGTATAAAGAAACCATCATGCATCTTACCATGCCCATACATAATATTGTCTAAAGCAATATTTACACAACTGCTAGAAAAGTTCAAACAAAAACCTAGTGACAACAAGCTAGAAACTGACAGGAGATTATAATGGATCCCAGGCGCATAGAGTACATCATACAGAATCAGTGTTCGTCCTTTTTGAAAACGGAGTTGGTACGAACCGACTCCGAGGACTTCTTCGCTGGTTCCATTACCCATAAAAACTCTATGCCTGCCTACAGGGATCTTATTGTATTCTAGGAAGCCAGCTCGATCCATAGCTATATGTTTGGTCGCTCCTGAATCCACAATCCACACAGGATTAGGTTGAGCAGTTAAAACATGTGTACAAACATAAACATATGGACAGCTAGGTACGTTAATTACCTTCTTCGGCTCATGACATTCATTAGCGAAGTGGCCTCTTTTCCCGCAGTTGTAGTATTTTATCCAGCTTTTGTCTTTCTTTTTCTTCCCGCCACGGCTTCCACGGCGGTGCTTAAAGGACTAGTTTGCTTTGGGGCCAGGTGCGGCATCTCGCCCTTGCAGTTTCCTCTGTGGTCCCTTCCTACCATATCGGCGACTACTCTGACCGACATTGGCAGTAGCGCGATGTAAAATCTCGCGCTCAGCTTCTAACTCAACATGACGAGAAATATCTGAAAAGTCCTTGACATTCTCGTTATGTGTTAGAATTAGTTTCATTTGGAACCACGAGTCAGGGAGAGATCTGATCACGGCCTGCACCTGCTGCTCGTCTGTGAGATCATGTCCCGCCGCCTTCAAATCACGAATCATATGAGCCATAACCCTTAGGTGCTCAGTCATTGTGTGGCGCGAGTCCTTTCGATAGGTCTCAAATTTCAAAACAAGAGCCCTCAACCGGGTCACAGATGTCCCCCCAAAGGTAAATCTCAAGTGGTCCCACATTTCCTTGGCAGTACCAAAACGCTCAAATTCGCCAATGAGATCGTCCTCCATGGCGATAAGCATAGTAAAGCGCGCACTGCGATCTCTCTTAAACCAGGTCTTATAGGTTTCTTGGTCTTGGCGATGTTGGGCGGTGTTGCCCTCTTCGGGCGGTAACATAGTTATAGTAAGATGGTCGAGCAATTCCTGCTCATCTAACAAATATTAGATTTACGGTGCCACATATCATAGTTCGTGCCGTTTAATTTTTCACCCCTAGTGAGATCCGCGATGACATGCTTGGCGGCCATAGCTATAAACCACTACATAAATAGAGAAAGTAAGTGACATTAATTTACACATCGTCTCAATTTGCTAATAAAAGTCCAAACTAATTATATTAAACTTTCTTGTATGGTGAAATCGAAAGCAGAGTTAGACTACTACAATCATCTCCCACACACACAAGATCATTTAATAATCTTAGAATGACTTTGAGCAAATTCATAATTTATATCAGATATGCCAAACAAATTCGCACATTTTATATGCAAAATTAAATATGCACATATTAATGTAAAACAAATTTGCACAATTTAAACACAGTATCACATATGTAAAACTGATTTGCATTAACATGAAGATGCAGTTAACATGTTACAAAAATAGACTAAAAATACTATTTTAAACATGTCAGCGTAATATGCACAATATCCGCGGCATGCGTGTACACACACACGCGCAAAAGGCGGAACAAAAGTACACTGCATAAAGAAACTGTATCTAAGGTAAGTCACAACAACTGGACATATCCGTGAAGTATTACCAACATCCCATCCGGGGTCACAATCGGAATAGTCGGTATAATCGGTGGAGGTGGTACTTCCGGAGGCTCAGCTGGTGGCGACACACGCTGACCAGGAGGCCCAGGCTCCCACTCGGCCTGGACGGGGTCTGGAGACTGCAGTCGCGTCTGTGGACACGAGGGGGCTCCTCTGGCTGCAGACCGAACAGCGGCCTGCCAACTCCCTTCTCGATCCAGCTCTCCCCCCTCTGGGGGAAGTCGCGGTCCCTGGTGGTCGAGGCGCTCGATCTCTCACTGGTAAGGGGAGAGAGCTCGCCCGATGATGCGCGACCACCCTCGCGCCGTCCGCGTGTCTACTCCCGGCACGCCTCTGTGCTCGTCGTACTCGTGCAACTGGTGCAGTGGTCATACTCGCTGCAGTGGACGACCCCCGAAGCGCACTCTCAAAACCCTGCCGGTACTCTCTGGCTGTCAGGAGACGTCGTCGAGGGGGCAGCACCTCCATAGGGGCGCGCACAGAGGGACCCGGCTCCATGTCATTTTCTCCGAATGATGACGGTAGTGGCTCTACCTCTCTTTCATCCGGCACGGGTTGCGCCAAAGGGCCTCTGGGTATACCCAGCATTACCCGTAGTGGCGCTAAAGCCCTAGCAGGAGGGAAAGAGGGGAGAGAGTCACGTTCCGGGGACGATTCCTCGGAGTGATCGGTAAGAACAACGTCATCGTGGGGAGGAAATGACGGAGCCGCCATCACCTACAGTTCTTTAGGCATAGAAATAGTCAAATTATCAACATGAGTTTAGAATAAAATAGACAATATAATGTCAACATATCTAGGATGAACCTAGAAAAATAAACATGTTGTATTTGACCCAAAAATAAAAATACACGGGATAAACCCGGTATGACCGGGACAAATATAAATTAAATAAAATATTAACATGCTGCATCTAACGTGAAATAAAATAGCACTTAGTCATGCCAGCATGTCCGGGATAATTGTCAGAGTAAAGAAAAATTAAACGGGCAACATTTCAGCATCAGTCGGTCTTAATCCGACATAACCCGCACATCCAGACTAATTACCAAAATTAACGGGTATCATTTCGACATGGAGTGAAATTAGTCGAAATTAATCCTGACATATCCGGCATACCCCGAATAATTATAAAAATGAACAGGCATCATTTCATCATGAAATAAAATTATTCGGAATGAATTCGACATATCCGGCACACCCATAATAATTATAAAAATTAACGGGTAATATTTCAGCATGAAATAGGCTATTCGGGATCAACCCGGTAAAAAATAAAAATAGGAAGGAAGAACCTGGCTCTGATACCAATGTTGGGTTGAGCCCGCAATTCAATATGGATAATAAACAGAGCCTTAAACGAAAAGACATACCTTTACGCAGCGGAAATATATATATATATATATATATATATATATATATATATATATATATATATATATATATATATATATATATATTTATGTGTCAGGAATTTGCAGAGTCGAAAGGCGGCTTCAAGAGTCACCTTCACGAGTCTACGCTCCAAATCCAAAGTCGAGGTGACGTGCTTCCGTGAGTGTGTTTCACCCTTTCTACGTGCACTTTGTGAGCAGCCGAGAGGGACGTCTCTCTTCTTTTTCCTTTCTGTTTTCTTCTCTTCACACGGCCACAGCCGTGAGCACAGATAGTAGCTCTCTTTCCCTTTTACTGCACTTCACCTTTTTTTTTTCCTCTTCCCTTTCACTCGAACGGTGGGACATATAAATAGAAGGAAAAGCTTGGAAGAGAAGGCATCGGGAGAGAGAGTAAGAAGATAACGGAGAGGAGGTGGAGAGGACACCGCAGGGCGCCACGTGGGGTGGTCCCTGAGGCTCCCCAAGGGACACCCCCTGGGGTCCCTCTGCGGTCGGCCTCAGGGGCACCCCCAGGGGCACCCCCCTGTCGCCGCGTCACGCGTAACACTGGAGAGCGTGGCCGCCGGATCAGTGCCGATCTTGGTGTGGCCCATGATCGCGGAGCAGCACCTCAAAGCCAAGTTCGTGGTGGAGCAGCTGGGCACGGGGTTGAGGGTGCCGCCGACGGCGGAAGGCGGGTTGGTGGGGAGGGAGGAGATACGCGACGATGTGAGGGAGCTGATGGGAGGGGGCGAGGGGGAGTGGGCGAGGAAGAGGGCACCGACGAATACGCCGCCCTACCCCTTTGTCAAATTAACAGGGCGCCATGTATCCATACATTCAAGAAGATGATCATGACGTATAATAATTTGTTCAACATGCATGTCTTCGATATAATGAGATGCATTTCTAATCCTCATTTCTTTCCCTTTCCAATCCCAAGCATGCAAAGAAAATAATAATGTTATTGAATCTTTATTTCTTTGGAGATTCTAGCAAGAAATTAGCGATGCTCCTCAAAAGTCGCCTGCAAAACAATGCTTCTCAACAACGAGTATATATATAAATAGTTGGATTTTTATGATAGGAATAAGAGGAGATAATAGAGTAAAATACGGGAAAAATTATGAAGGTATATAGAAAATCTTTCTTAAAAGTGATAGGATGATAAATTGGATGACACCGGATCATCAAAGACCATGTACGTACAGCATCAATCATTTCATGAAAAAAAATGCAACAAGATTGCAAAAATTCTTGCCTGTTGAACAGATTATAAGTATTCATGTTTTCATTGGATAGAATATTTACCCCACCGGTACTGATATCGATCCCTTGTTAGTGAGCAACCAAATCGATATGGCCCGATGATTGAAGAGGCTAGAAGTGATCTCAAACGCCATTGTTTATGGATGGCTGGGTAGGAGGGATAAGTTCTTTTGTTTGCAAGCATACATGTAGAGGCGAGAAAATAATTTCTCGAACCTCGTATCATAATTTTAATATTTATTTATTGGGGAAGATCATCCGATCACCCGTGGAAGTCTGTAAACACCAGGAACAGCGTCAGAAGGAGCCCTAGGTGTTACCCCAGGGGATAACCCTCCGATGTTTAAGTCACGACCTTGTTATGAGGATCAAGGGAGGACGGAGGAGAGAGAGAGAGAGAGAGATGAGTTGAGAGGTGATCGATTAAGCCTAGAGTGAAGATCGGACTTCCGAATGAGTGCTTGTCACGCCCAACGGGTGCTCGGAGAGTGTTTGCTAGGCTGGAAGGATGCTCGGAAGCGAACCGGGGGTCTCCTCTGTAGAAGGCGGTCTCCGTAGTTGTCGGTATGTCGTAGCGTGCGTAGGCGTCTATATATTTCACCGTGTCTCTATGTCTGTGTGCGTGTGTGTCCTCTCCCTGGTCCCTGATCGAAGGTCCATTTATAGAGGTTGTCTTAGTGGTGGAGGCCTATCCCTTAACATGGAATGGCATGAGTCGTGTGATAACGTCTCCCCGCGATCGTGGGGAGTTTCCCGTTGAGCATCCGTTCCTTCGGAGTCGGGCGGCCTTTAGGCCAGTCTTATGGCATCGGTGGGGCATGCTCGCCTTTATTGGAGTCTAGGCCGATGATGGCAGGAGTAATATTCGGTCATCGGAGGGTCATCTGACGTCCGATATGCCTGGGTCGATACCTCTCGTGGGCTGACGAATCCAATGGCCGGCCCTATTGAGCCTCCTGGCGTGGGCGGTGGCTGTCAGGGGCCCGTTATGCGCGTCGTGGATCTTGGGCCGACGCGGGCCTGGTGTCAATGGGCCGCGCATGGGCCATATCGATTTTACCCTCCTCAATACCAAAACGTGAATTAGCATATCCACATATGCATTATAGTTTTCTTTTAATCCGGAATCTAGCACACAGATAGTCTAAGACTTAGTCTGGGCATATGCCGACGTTTTGAGTTCAAAACTTAATTATAAGACTACTAATATGAGTATTATCTTTTCACAACCAACGTGTCGACAAGTCGAAGGTGTACAGATAGGAGCTGGGAACTGGACAGCAGGTAATTTTTCACCCACCCCAGTTTCAAATTCGAACACACAATCTTTCGACTATGTGAGAGGGCGCGGAACCACTCAACCACGGGACTGTTCTCTTTTTTGTGACAGAGAAGTTAGCAACGTTTGTAAACTTCGGGCTCACATCCCTTGGGCCCTCTTTGATTGGAGAATAGGTTAAGGGGGATATCATAACCCGGGTTAGGGTGTATCAAAAAATAAATAATATTACTTTGATTGTATTCGGGTTAACTTATTCCACCCTTTTGCTAGAATATGCTTAACCCACCTTTTTGGCCCTTAACCCACCTTAACCAACTTTTTTGTCGGAATACCTTATTTCTGCAACCAAATCAGTTAGCGTGAATAAGGATGGGGTACCCCACCTTATTCTTCAATTAAAGAGGGCCTTGAAAATTAAATGTGAGTCAAGTAAGTCTCTCCGAGAGTTGAACTCAATACCTCCACGTTAAATGCATTGCATTAAATGCAACATTTTAAAAGTGATTTAAAACCTTTTCAACATACCTCCGTTTGAGAACATATGTGCGCGTGTGTTGCGATATAAACACCCATATATTTGCAGATATATATACCCGAAAACGTGTTTCTCACGCATGTTTTGGAGTCTGACCAGTGGTTTTCTCAATTTATATATATCTATTGGCCGACCCTAACAACATTCTTCCCCTACAATATTCTTTATTTTCTCTTTTGGTGGATTTCTGAAAGTAAGGTTGAGATTCGTCATAGCTCTCTTCGAGGACGTTCATAGTTAGCTCTCTTCGTAGACGTGCCGACGAGAGAGAGAGAGAGAGAGAGAGAGAGAGAGAGAGAGAGAGAGAGAGAGAGAGAGAGAGAGAGAGAGAGTCTACTCGAGAGTCATCATATCTCTAAGAGATTACTTCGCGACATCCGCAAGTCGGGTGGCAATAAAACTCTTGATTCTAACGATTACGTACTTCGACCGAACGTACCATGTTTCTAACTCTTTTATTTATTCAGATCTAATTATTTATTATTTTTATTTTTAGTAACAATATTATCTCCAACATCAATCGCGTTGGTGAAAAAAATCATAGATTTGTCCCTAAATAATAATAATAATAGCATAAAAATATAAAATAATTGATTCGTCATTAATCTCGCACACTTGTTGGGTTCCTTTCTCTTGTTTTACGTACTCGTCATTAATCTCGCACGCGTGTATCCAGTGCCTCCCCATGTTGGGTGGCGCTTCTTTGGGGCACCTTTAGGTTTCGATCCCCTCCCCGATTCCCCTATCCGACTCTGGCTGCTGCGTCAAACTGATAAGAAAAATTAAAATGTTTCCATATTTTCAAATGAAGAATTATATATCACTACCCATGAGGCACGACTTAATTTTGCACCTTGATCTTCATGTCCCAGTGAACCAGGCATGGTCTTGCCGGATGTATAGGCCCTGAAATATTTCCTTTAGATTAGCAGATAATCCACATATGCTGCTTCAGAAACCTATGAAACAGAGGTAATTAACTAGGTATTTGCATAAATAGACAGCAATATAACATGCTGATTATCTCTGTTTTATTTCAGATCATCTTGATTAATTCTCTGTAGAATTCTGAAAATCATTTACCTTCACTGAAATTAATTATTTCTTGTCACTAAAACTAAAACTATAAAAATCATCCCTGTTTACCGAAAATTATTATTTCTGTTTCCTGAATATAAAAATCCTAAAAAAATATTTTTTTATGTTTCCCAGAAATAATTATTTCTATTTACTGGAAATGAAATTCTAGGAAAAAACATTTCTGTTTGCTGAAAATAATTATTCCTATTTGCTAAAACTAGTTGTTTCTGTTCACTGAATATAACGTTCTCTGGGATTTATTTCTGCTCATTGAAATAACTATTTCTGTTAATTAATTCTGTTTGCTAAAATTAAAATCCTGAAGATAATTTTTGTTTACAGAAAATAAGTATTTCTATTTGCCAAATTAAAAATTGGAAACTAATTATTACTGTTTTTCTGAAAATAAAATTGTTACTCGGTGAAATTGCTTATGTTCCGTTGAAAAACATAATTTAATTTCTATTTTCATTAAATTGTGCGTTCACCCGTTACTTTGTGCTAGTTCTAAAATAAATTAAAATAATTAATTATATGATTTTTGAAATTATATAACTATTCAATTGTGTTCACAAAAATAATCATTTCACTTACTGATCGTGTTATTACCTCCGTTCCCTCTATGGTCACCCTTATAACTAAAGAAACTCTTCTGGCCAAACCTGAAACATTCGAAGGAAGGAATTTTAGGAGGTGACAAAATCAAATGCGATTTTGACTAATCACTCTCGGTCTTATCTCAATAATTAGTGAGAGTATAACCGAAAGCCACAGTGGATCGGATTCTTCCCAAAACACCTCTCCTCGTATGCAAACTCGAGGATCTTATATACAAGTTGAACATGAGTCGTCTACCTCCACGATAAGATCCGAAGAAATAGATTATCATTGCCTTCGTAACATCCTAGGGGCCTTATCCAACAACCTTTACGATCTATATTATAATTCCAAGAATGCTAGTGAATCGTAGGATGTCTTAGAAGCCAAATATGGATTTGATGATACCGAAGTTAAGCGTTTCAAAACGTCTAATTTTAACAAATTCAAATTCCCAGACAGCAAACTCATGAATGATCAAATACATGATTTTTAGAGTTTAGTCTATGATTTAAGAGCGTGCCATTATATCACAATTAGATGAAACCTTCTAAATAGCTTGTCTATTAGACAAGAATTATCTCCATCTTGATCTGATTTTACTAAAACCCTTAATCACACTCAAAGTAACATAACGTTAACCCAAGTTTTGGTGCAATTAGCTAGAATAGAAAAATAACAATTAGTCTTCCACTCAAAATTATAAACACAAAACGAACATGGTTGAAACCAAACATTTTGCACCACATAAGAAATCTTTTCTCCTAAACATAACCACTTTAAAAAAGAACGTCGACCATTCCATAGCCAAAAACCCGAAAATAAAAAACCTCAAAAGGAGCCAAATGAGAATAATGAGATCAAGGCAACTGCTATGTGTGTGGACGGACGAACCATTTGACATATCAATATTACTATCAGAAGAAGCCTGCGCCAAATAGGAAAATGAATAGTCCTCCTTCAACTGGCCCTCAAGTTAACAAAGTGACTTCATGTCCTAGTGTATCTGAGCCAACATTTAGGTCAATTCTCTTAACCCCTGAGGTGAACTTGACCAATTTGTCTATTGATTGGTGGATTGACACTGGAGCTAACATTCATGTCTGTGTTGATTGCTCCTAATTTTTCACTTATTAGGACTCAGGTGCAGGAGATGTGATGATGAAAAATAATGCTGAGACACAAGTACTAGGGTTTGGAAGAGTGGATCTAAAACTTACTTCAAGTAAAATTTTGACCCTTCACGGCGTCCATCATGATCTGAAGTGGAATAATGAGTCTCTTGATGGCTATAAGTAAGTATTTTAAGTCAAATAAAGCTGTAAAAACTAGAGGGTTGTCTTTTATTGAAAAATGTTTTATATGTGATAACCTTTTCAATGTTTTTACCCCTTCAATTAATGAATAATTAGCTATTTTAAATATTTAATCTTATTATATATGACATTCAAAACTAGGTCATTTAATATTATGAAAGGTACAAAATTTGTGTTGAAATCAAATTACCAAACAATCATGTAAATTGGTTGATAGAGATTGTGATGCTCAAGAATTTGTAGAAGAAGACCCTTATGATTGCTTATTATATATTAAATAGAATTTATTTTAAACGAAATGACTCAACTACATATGAAACTTAAAAAATCTGGGGGTGTCTTGCAAAGTTAAGATACCTGAAAATATTGTTTCTTATACATTTATAATTAATCTGATGTAGGTGTGTATCCCTGTGAGATGGAACTTTCCTTTCCTTTTTATTAAAAAGATTCTTTTTGTTTGGGGTGTATGATATTTGTTTATTATTTCATATGCGCAGGTGTGCCAGTCACGAGGTGACAGATTAGTCGGACTCCAAAAATTAGAGGGCTTGAAGTTGCATAAGTGTGCCGTCTGACCAATCAAACAAAAGGAGATATCGAGTCGAGACTCAAAACCCGTCGTACCATAAAGTTATGGCGTTAATTATATTTCTTCGAGGAGAGAAAATTCTTGATTAATCGTCACGAGAATTGAAAGGGCCCCGTGGCCTGAAGTTTATATTAATGCATGTATGAATATGCAGGGATTTTTATTATTTATAACGAGGGATGGAAATTGTCTATAACGAGGCCTTTTGATTAACGAGGAAGAAATCACGTGTTACTCCTAATCATTTCATTCTGATCATTGTTATTATTTATTTTAGTTATTTTATTATTCTTTATTATTTTGATCTTATTATGTTTTTTTGTTGCGACTCGAGTAATGAAAATCTCGAAAAGCAAATTTGCATCTAATTATCTAAATCAACTTTTTCGGAGATGTTTAAACCCAGAGTTGTAGTAAAATTTCAGCAGCGTCTCTCCCTATCCCGACACATGTTGGGGGGGGGGGGGATGTAACGGGCACTCGTCCATAGAAATCTGAGACGGTCCATTAATTATTCAGATGCGCACGAAGAGACGACACCGTACCCATATCGTCGAATGAGAGGGTCGGAATCATCTGGGGCTTCTGAAATTGCATTCGCATAAGCCGTTAGACTCGTTCTTCCTGCCACTGATCACACATTGAGGCTCAAAGATCAACCGGTGGGCCCTTGGAGCAGTTGGGTCTAATACCTGAATGGTCAGCGGGAAAATCACCTCGAATCGTTAATTGGGGACCGATTTGGGATAAGGATGCAGTAGTGACATGGATGATCCTCTGGACATGAATTAGCCTGGGATCCGACGTCACTTAACGCTCTCAGAATTCGACTTCGGAGAAACCTGCATCAGGATAGCCAGAGGGCTTGGGGAAGGTTGGCCAAGTTTGGTTGCACATTGGGCCTAAAGGGGAGTTCGAATCTTGGCCACGATGGAATAAACTCGGGCACCCAGAGCTCGCCCGTGATGGGCCTTAATTCTGACCCTTGAACTTACTAATTTACAACGTTCTGCGTTCTTTTTTTTTTTGCTGCATCCTTCTTTCTCAGCTGCAGACCCCTTTCTCTTCTTTTTTTTGGGCCCCCCTCGAATAGCCACGAATTGGGCCCTTTTATAGGCACCCAATCACGTGAAACATCATCACCCAGCGATCCGACACTGGGCACACGTAGAAGGTGTGAATCAACTGATCCGACGTGCAGCTTTGATACTGATCCGATGTTGCAACTTTAACACTGATCCGACGTTGAAGCTTTGATACTGATCCGGCATTGCAACTTTAATACTGAACCGACGTTGCAACAAACTGTTACCCATTCCACTAATTTCACCTTGCTTTGGCTTTTGACAATTTTTTAGGCAGCCCCTGGAGCATTTTTCTTGAATTGAATTCAACAGTGCCGGCTCATGCTAGTCTTTTACTTTTTCACTACCGAGTCCTCGTGGCTGAGTCTATTACCTTTTCAGGAATGCTCTGGGTTCGTGCAATTTGGGTCTATTTCATCCCTCCGGGATGCAAGTTTAAGCCGATCTGACATCTTCTAGTCTGATGCCGTATCACTATTCTGGGAAATGTTGGCGTCGTATCATGACTTTTAATCCACTCCGGGTGGCGGATTATGCCAATGTCGAGTCTTAAGAGCCTATTCAGCTTGACTTCGCTCCAGTGGGGCTAGAAGATATTTCGGTAGCTATCCTTAGAGTATTTTCTTCAATTTTGAATTGATCCGGCATGCTTTACACTGACGCCGTATCACTGTTCTTAGTGGTGTTTGTGCCATGACAAGGCTTTCGGGCTGTACTGGTTGCCAGATTATGCCGCCGTTGACTGTTCAGTGCATGCTTAGCTTGACTTCACCTCCGTGGGGCTTGAAGATATTTCGATAGCCACCCTTGGAGTATTTTCTTCAATTTTGCATTGATCCGGTGTCGTGTTTCAGTTTTAAACTGATTTGGCATCGTATTAAATTGTTGAATTCACCCGATCATGGTTTCAATGATTTTTGAGAATTTTTACAGGCAACCCCTAGAGGATCTCTTCAAGTCAGATCTAACGGAACCACTTCACTGCACCATGGTGTCGATTTTAGACGATCGATCCGACACCGTATCTCAGTTTTGGCTGATCCGGCGCCCTATTATACTGACAACCAATCTTTCTGCCATTGCCCTGCTTAACTCTAATAGGCCTGAAAATCTTCCACATAAGCTCCTAGAGTATTTTTGATTTTTTTATCCTTGCTTGGGCTGAACCTGAGGGTGCCGATTCATTGCATTTTGGCATTACTTTTTTAGTGTCAATAATACCATAAAATATTTGGTGAATATGTTGTTATCTTACATCTCAAAGATATTCTATTTTTTTTATTCTAATGTGCACATTTTAGCAGATATTCCATTTATGGCTAAACCTCTACCAACTATACTTATATTATGTGCATGCAGACAAATGTTGATGTGAAAATGAATAAGTGCTTGAAAGTGCGACACAAAATAACAATTGGACTTAAATTTTGTGAAATCAGAGAAAAATCTTATAGATGTGTCCACAAAAGGCTTATTGGTGCGGACACCAGAGAAAGCGAATAGCATGAGTCGGCGAACCGACGGTACCATACGCGGAGCGCCAATCGGACTACTTCAGCTTTCCTTTGAAATGGAGGTAATTTGGCTTAAGATTGGATACTTTTTGCATTAAAATTAGGCTTGACTCTGGATCTGAGCCGGGCCTGCTCAGTTCAGTTCGCGCGATCCCACGAGAATCGTCGCCACGATCAGTACAGGTCTCGGATCGAGGCGAGACCGGCGGCAACACGAAGAGGACTCAAAATCCTACGATCACTTCAAGAATCAGCTCCAGAAGACCTGAGAGACAATCTGGGGAAATTCGTAATCAGGAAACTTCAGATCTGGGCAGCAGGCTGGGGCAGATCTGCGCGCCGTCACGAGAAAAATCACCACCGGAGATCCCGAACTCCGATCGACGCGAAACCACCTCTGAAATCTTCCTGACTTGTAGAGGTATCAAGGATAATTTTGGTGGAAGCAGATGATAAGGAGATGGAGGAGATATGGGGGCGAGTCACACGCCCAAAGTCTGTCCTGTCAAAGGACTGAACAGGGTATCACACCCAAGGGGGAAACAAGATAATCACTCTCTAATTGTAACTTTCACTCAATAAAACTTCATTAGCCTTTAACTTGTCATCGTACAAGTCTTTATATAGTGGTTTGGCAAGGGGAGGGGCTGGGGAGGTTCGAAGGAACCAAGGGGAGGGGAGGGGGCTGCGCCCCTTTGACTAAGATAGGAAGGGAGGGGGAGACAAGGGAACATACTTCACCTACCTTTGAATTTCAAAGGGAAGGGGGGTAGGTGGCAGCCCTCCTTTTAGACCAGCAGCCATTTTCTATGTCCCATGTGGTAAATAGGGAGGGGAAGAAAAGAAAACAAAAGAAAATTCAGCCTAATACAAACAAAGAAGGGGGCGCCCCCTTCATGGGCCAACATTGGGCCAAGCTTGGTCCATGGCCAACCCAAGCCTAATCAACCATGTATGGCTTAAGGCCTTCCCAATTTAGATGGCCCATGAAAGAAGGAAGCCCAATTGGGCCTTACATAACTTATGGATCCATCATAATGGTCTAAGGCCACTCCTTCTTAATGAATTCTAAAGGGGCTTAACCAAGATGGCCCTTTAAGATCGAGCCTTACAACCAGCCCAAGGGGGCGCCCCCTCTTGTTAACCAAGATGGCTTGGGTCATCTGTCCCGCATCAAATTGGTATCAGAGCGTCAGTTTAAGTCTAGGGTCATTTAAGTCCAAGGTTGCATTTGCATTCTAATATTCGGTATATTAAAAGGTGTCGTCCGATCGTTAGGTTACGCCTATCGGGAAGGCCGCACACTTGCGCGAGTGATCTTCGGATCGATTAGCTCCGCCACGTACCGAATAGTGGGTTAAGTCTAGGTTCCTAGTTAGTGCATTCCAACATAGTCGTGGCACCACCCTAGGCGACAGTGGTTCCTTAACCGCTGCGATCTCCACGTTTCCCTGGACGATCGTCGGGCTAGTTAGAACATGAAGGGGGCGCCCCCTTCATGGGCCAACATTGGGCCAAGCTTGGTCCATGGCCAACCCAAGCCCAATCAACCATGTATGGCTTAAGGCCTTCCCAATCTAGATGGCCCATGAAAGAAGGAAGCCCAATTGGGCCTTACATAGCTTATGGATTCATCATAATGGTCTAAGGCCACTCCTTCTTAATGAATTCTAAAGGGGCTTAACCAAGATGGCCCTTTAAGATCGGGCCTTACAACTAGCCCAATATGAAAACACAAGTACAATGACACATTACAATCCCAATTTTAATGCAAAAAGTATCCAATCTTAAGTCAAATTGCCTCCATTTCAAAGGAAAGCCGAAGTAGTCCGATTGGCGCACATCGAGTCCGTCGTATGTCTTAGCCCGGTCGTTATCCGTCCCGCATCACTTATCTAAAATGGTGTGGTTCTATAAAAGTTGAGGGGGATGGAATTGAGCCCATAAAGAAAGAGTTATCACGGTGACAACCTAAGCTCACGGAGGTTCAATAAGTAGAAACAAGCTTGATTGGAAACTACGTGGAACACTAATATATTTAGCTTCCATCCTTATGACAATAGTGTTCATATAGAAGCAAGAGTTTAGGATAGGTTTATACTCTTAGGCACTCTTTGTTTCTCGGGCGGGATACGGTGTTCGACCCTCTGGGGTCGAACATGCCATTCGAGGTCGAATAAGACTCTTGTGTGTGAGGGAGATCGAGTGTGCCCCCCCCCGCTGCTTTCTCTCTCATCAGATGCGCCATCTGCCCGACAATTCGAATATCAAACCGGCCCTTAATGAATTCAATACCCAAGAGACAGAGTGGTACCTTGATCACACCTTTTGAAGGATTCACGGGCATATGTGAAGTCATGAGACTGCGACTATGAGATGTGGGCTTTCTACTAAAACACACATGAGCTGTGCAAGGTCATTAATAGCGCAACCCATATAGAATCTCGATTAAACTATACTATTTGTGAATTTGAGAAAGTCTGAATCATGGGACTTGGTTCAAGATATAGTCCACCAAACATTCTCACATATCATTTCAAATGTCACTAAGTGAAAATTCAAACTGAAAAATATTTTCACCCACTGCATATTACAAGGACTCAACAATCTTTTTATTTATTTATTGACTTCAAAGATTTTAAATCATGTGGGGGATTGTTAAATGAATTACATTAAATATATCATTTTTAAAATGATTTAAAACCTTTTCAACTTATGTTCGTTTGAGAATAGACGTGCATGTGTGTTGCGGTGTAAACACCCATCTATTTGCGGATGGACACGAGCATGTTTCCCACGTGTGTTTTGGAGTCCTGGTGGTGGTTCTCTTAGTTTATATATACCTATTGGCGGGTCCTAACAACATATAGACACTTATTCTCTCTTTTGATATTTTCTTCGTTGCGTTCTTCGTTCTCCCTCTATAGTATTTTTTCTTTTCTTTTTTTTTTTGAGTTTCTGAAAGTAAGGTTTAGATTTGTCATACCTCTCTTTGAAGACGTGCCAACGAGAGAGAGAGAGAGGATCGTTTATCTGAGAGTCGTCATATCTCTAGGAGGTCATTATCGGAAGACCGTAAGTCGGGTGGCAATATAACTCTTAGTTCTAACGAGTACACGTTTCGACCTTACATGCTATAATTTTAACACTTTTATTTATTCATATGTAATTATTTTTTATTTTTTATTTTTATTTTCAAATGGATTATCTCCAAAACTCCTTACCATGAGATAATGTCCTTTACTATTCGACTCACTCGGGATCCTCTAAATTATTTAACAGAGAACCTAGCAAATCTCAGACTCACATATCTCAAGGATTAAATGATGATGTGTCATGGAATGTGGAATGAAATAAAAACCATAGATTCAAATATCATATGTTGATTAAAAAATATTATAAGAAAACATATATACGAAATAGAAAAAATCCCTTATAATATAGGTGAGGTCATTACAAAAGGGAAGAAAAGTTTCTAAAAAGAAGAGCAAAATCAGCGTCATTAATACACGTTATTCTACATGTGTTCACACATTTTGAATAGAGTAAAGTTTTGTGTAACACCCACGTAATTATATCCTAAGGTGTTGTATGTGTGACACTCTTTATTTTTATTTTTAGATTTTTTTGAGTAATCCTCACGTCAAATTAGGTTGCTGTGCCAGTCAGGTCATCAGGTAATGTGGTATGAGGGCCACGTAAAAATAAAAGTCCAACCTTGTAAATAGTAAAAATGTGTCATTTTCACTATTCATAGGGGGTTTTTTTTTTTACGTGACTCTCACGTCACCTCACTTGATTACGTAGTTAGCACGACAAGTTAATTTGACGTAAGAGTCACTCAATTTTTTTTTAAAAATACAAATTATTACACATGTAACATCCAGAATATAATTACTAAGGTGTTGCATAAAATTTTACTCTTCTAAATACGTTTAACCTTACCATATGTTATTATTAGTCATACGATTATTTCAAAGATTCTTCTTCGGACATTGGCGAGTTTTGAAACACATGACCATCTTATCAGTGTCGTACTTTTGACTTTTGAATTTGGTACATTGGTAAAAGTAAAAACATTGATGAGACATGTTTAATTGTATTTGTATAAATTTTCGATATTTTCATCTTCTCCTATAATTTTTGTTAATAAAATCGACCATATAAGCTCTAACAAATGTGGATTACTTGATAACAAACTAAGTTAAAATTTAAAAGAAAATCAGTCTTTAAAAAATTCAATTTGACAACAACTCTGAAAGTCTCAAAAAAGAAAATTAGATAAAAATCAAACTTCAAATCCAGCATTGACTTTAGTACGTGTGATACACAAAGTACAAACGAGTTAATTTTTTCTAAAAGTATATTTATTTGGAAAACTTGGGTGACTAAATCACAATTAAATTACGTCTTTTAAATTTACAAAAAATTATTTGTCAAATTATGATCCATTGTTTAATAAATTTAAGTTAGTCATATATTGTTAAAAAATAACCTTATTTCAATAAAAAAAATGATTCATTGTGACTGATACGGTTGAATACGTACGTTTCACCACGTATCGGACCAATTTATAAAATCTTGTTTCAAAGTTCAAAGTTCAAACCAGGGTTTGCTATCCCGGCCATACCGGTTGTCTCGGTCGCGACACAGGACGGTACGGTACGGTACGGCCGGGACGGCCATCGTACCGGTACGCTCGACGAGAAGGTGAAAAAGAAGTAATTTTATGAATTTTTGAATTTGTTAATTTTAAAGAAGATTCTAAAAAATATAAAATAATACATGCATTAAGAATTAATAAAATGTTGATTTTTTTATCATAGATACATATTAAATTACATAGAATTAATTACATATAAATAACTTATTCTACTTCAATTAAACATGTTTTTTGAAGAGACAAAAAAAGATATAGTAATATGTTAAAATTAATATTTACATAATAATGACATCATTCAACTCCAGTCATAAAGTACAAAATGTCAAATCTCACTCATCATACTCATATGTAAATTCATTGTCCCAATCAGAATCAGATACATGAGAACCATGACCCGTATAATCTAACTCTATCGTAATGGGTGGACGTGTACGTGGGTGAGTCTGAAATATGTAACCATCTGCACAAATAATGGATCATGTGCAGCAGTGGAGGGTACGTGAAATTCTCTAAAAAAAGTCATCACTACATCTATACATTCAATTCTATCATGTGCTACTGGTGTTGGTGCTGCTCGAACTGTGGACGTGGAGGAAGATCATGATCTGCCCGGTGCTTGTGATACGGGTACCCTGGACGCAGAAGACGATGCCCCGACTCTGCTACGCGAAACATATCCCTCCCGTAACTGTGTCCGAAAGTAATCTCGGACATCCTCTGAAACTAAGGAGCATGCACGGCAATCTCGTCCCACTCCCGCAAGGTGCTCTGTAAATCTATGTATGCCGGTGACGCGATGTCTGCATTATCTACAGTGCACATGTCTATCACCCTCAACAGTGTACCCATGCTCCCACGCAGGATGATGTCGTCCGTCCACGATGACCTGCAAATGTTGTGAAATTTTACATCAGTAACTTCAATGGCAAATGCAAAACCCAAGATACGAAGAAATTTATAATTAATTATTAGTTACTTGTAAATATAAACAAATGATACATACTCCTAGTCATATGCACCCAAACTTGGCCACATCCCATCTCCAAATAATCTGACATTAAATATGGTCCGCAAATAAGACAGATAGTCTTCATAACGCATCGAACCTACATAGTTCTCCCAGTACATGCGTACGTAGTATTCATACTGCTGTGAACCTTGTGAGTACACTACAAGAAAAATCGCGGATAGCGACCGACCTAGCGGTCGCTATTCAGTCTTAGATCGGTCGCAAATCTGCATTGCGACCGAACAGAGACTATATAGCGACCGAATATGTCGGTCGCTATATACTAGTCGCTATATAGCGACCGACATAATTCGGTCGCAATATCAGTCGTTATCAGAGACCGATTATAATCGGTCGCCTGATCGGTCGCTAATTAAGTCGGTCTCAATTCGGTCGCTATCCGGTCTCTAATTATGTTGTATTTTTAAAAATAAAATTAACCTATCGGATTTATTCGGTCTCAATTCGGTCGCTAGTCGGTCGCCAAGTATAATTATTTAATAAAAGAAATATAACGTATAGTCGCTATTCGGTCGCAATTCAGTCTCCATGCGGTCGCTAATTTTGCATTATTTTTTTTTTTAAAATTTATTTAAACTGATAAATAAATTACCTGATAAATAACAAATTCATAACATAAATATAAAATCAACTACACAGACAACAATATCGACAAATCTCAAATTCATCACATACAAACACCTGATAAATAACAATTTCATAAAACAATAATAAATCAACTACACGGATCACAATCTCCACGAACCTCAAATTACACACAATTAAAATAAAATCACAAATTAATCATACATCCATAATAATAAAATGACAACATACACAACTAAAATAAAATCACAAATCCTCCACATATGTCTCATCCTGGTCGTCGTCTCGTCCAACATCATCCTGGTCGTCGTCTCGTCCAACATCTCGCGACGGATGATCCTGTATATCATTTAAAAAAATTATAATCAAATCATTAACAAGACTTAATAAAGAAATCAAGCATTAACAAGAGTATGCCAATAGTTTAAGCCAGCTCATTTTCATATATATAAATACACACACACAATATAAGTTCAAATTTCATCTTGTATTTTAAAAATGAAGTTTGAGCGCCGAGCTCAAACCGGGCATCCGATTTGGATTCCGTCAGTTCTGACAAGTCACTTTCATCTCCCCGGTCGTATTGGAATGATCGGCACGGCCATCCGACCGGTATTTCAAATTTTAGACCCCCGGACCCGTCCTAACAGTTCATTTGAACTAAGTGTATTTTAAAAATGAAGTTTGAGCGCCGAGCTCAAACCGGGCATCCGATTTGGATTCCGTCAGTTCTGACAAGTCACTTTCATCTCCCCGGTCGTATTGGAATGATCGGCACGGCCATCCGACCGGTATTTCAGATTTTAGAACCAAATGCCCCGTCCTAACAGTTCATTTGAACTAAGTGTATTTTAAAAATGAAGTTTGAGCGCCGAGCTCAAACCGGGCATCCGATTTGGATTCCGTCAGTTCTGACAAGTCACTTTCATCTCCCCGGTCGTATTGGAATGATCGGCACGGCCATCCGACCGGTATTTCGAATTTTAGACCCCCGGACCCGTCCTAACAGTTCATTTGAACTAAGTGTATTTTAAAAATGAAGTTTGAGCGCCGAGCTCAAACCGGGCATCCGATTTGGATTCCGTCAGTTCTGACAAGTCACTTTCATCTCCCCGGTCGTATTGGAATGATCGGCACGACCATCCGACCGGTATTTCAGATTTTAGAACCAAATGCCCCGTCCTAACAGTTCATTTGAACTAAGTGTATTTTAAAAATGAAGTTTGAGCGCCGAGCTCAAACCGGGCATCCGATTTGGATTCCGTCAGTTCTGACAAGTCACTTTCATCTCCCCGGTCGTATTGGAATGATCGGCACGGCCATCCGACCGGTATTTCGAATTTTAGACCCCCGGACCCGTCCTAACAGTTCATTTGAACTAAGTGTATTTTAAAAATGAAGTTTGAGCGCCGAGCTCAAACCGGGCATCCGATTTGGATTCCGTCAGTTCTGACAAGTCACTTTCATATCCCCGGTCGTATTGGAATGATCGGCACGGCCATCCGACCGGTATTTCAGATTTTAGAACCAAATGCCCCGTCCTAACAGTTCATTTGAACTAAGTGTATTTTAAAAATGAAGTTTGAGCGCCGAGCTCAAACCGGGCATCCGATTTGGATTCCGTCAGTTCTGACAAGTCACTTTCATATCCCCGGTCGTATTGGAATGATCGGCACGGCCATCCGACCGGTATTTCAGATTTTAGAACCAAATGCCCCGTCCTAACAGTTCATTTGAACTAAGTGTATTTTAAAAATGAAGTTTGAGCGCCGAGCTCAAACCGGGCATCCGATTTGGATTCCGTCAGTTCTGACAAGTCACTTTCATCTCCCCGGTCGTATTGGAATGATCGGCACGGCCATCCGACCGGTATTTCGAATTTTAGACCCCCGGACCCGTCCTAACAGTTCATTTGAACTAAGTGTATTTTAAAAATGAAGTTTGAGCGCCGAGCTCAAACCGGGCATCCGATTTGGATTCCGTCAGTTCTGACAAGTCACTTTCATCTCCCCGGTCGTATTGGAATATAGTAACAGCAGCCCATACTGAAATGCCTCAGATGATCAGAATCACCTTCGCATCATCATTGGGAAACAGTGGTGGAGCTAAATCGCATTGAATTACTCATTGATAAATAGCAAACCAAAATATTGGAAAACCAATAGTTAATCCGTGTAGTCAGAAAGAAGGGATAATGATGATCGATCCAAAGTGATAGGGAAGTTTAACTGGTTCAGAATGGATAGCATACTCCCATGCGTTGATGCATATAAAACCAGTCTGTTTGAATCTACAAAGCAATCATCACACATTGACAGTTTAATTGGATCTACACAAAGCAATCATCATGGAATTGTGTCATTTAAGTCTACAAATAATGCCGACACACTTGATGATAACTCCTCAATAAATCAGACACCAATGAGTAAAGCTTGACATGATCGCTCTCCATGCACATAATGCCATTTGTGGAGCTATTAGGGGTGCTTTCGCCTTTCAGTAGGACTATATCAAACGGCAGAATAGAATTAACAACGAGCTTCTGTATAAACAGAGCAGTGGCATCCCTGCAAACCTTTTGAGAGTTGAGTCGAATGCTTATGGTAGGTTGAGTGCTTGTGGTACAAATTTATACTAAACCGAGGAGCAAAATTTAGCAATCTTAAGTTAATGGCTAAGCATGTGAAGTTCATAACAATCCAATGTCTAATCATCTATATTACTATAATTTAACGGAGGGGTACATTTCATAATTTGCAGCAATATTCCAGCAGGTATCCAATATCTAAACATCTCTATATCTATCATCATGTCTCCAAGAGATGAGAAAAGTAGACTTCAAGAGCAGGCATTAGAATTACAGAACCCTTCCGGGAGGAAAAGAACAAGAAAGAAAGGTGAAGAACGTTAACCATTCTTATAGCAATAAAAATCCGGTCGTGCAAGCAATTCCCATTTTTCTATTCACACCTTCATTGATCAGAATATATGTTACTAGCTTCCAATTCCAGTATGACGCACGTACGATTTAGTCAGAGACTGACAGCAACCTGCCAAAGAAACGTGCTAAGCACTTCTTCCGCACCTCAAACCTCTGACAATCTTATCTTATTAATCAAGCGGGACCATGCACTCCCCTTATGCACGCAACAAAACTAATCAAAGAAACGAAACTCCAAAAAAACCAAATAAAAAAAATCCAGGGATAGCAGACCTCTTGGCGGAAGAACCACCCGACGCATCCGCCGCCGCCGGCTTCTCGTCCCTGTTCTTCGCCGCCGATCACAAGTCGTATTGGAATGACCGGCACGGCCATCCGACCGGTATTTCAAATTTTAACTACTCTACGGTACATCCATGAACGATCTTCAGACATTTTCCCTATGCAAATGAAATGTAAACACACAAAACTTTAACATGTTTAACAAAATAAAAACTCCAACCCTTTCCTCACATCGTCCATCTCTGCCATTTTAAATAGGAAGGAAATATCATTTAGATTTTCACTTTTTAACCCATCTGTGAAGGTTTGATCGCACGATTAATTACTATATGTGTTGTGTTATTTGCTAAAAATTTCGGCAGCATCTCCTCACACCTCTCCGATATACCACAAAATATTTATTGATTAAGAAATTTTCTTAAACACTTACTAATAAGTGGTTAAGAAAATAATCAAAATCAATAAAGGTATATCAGAGAGGAATGAGAAGACGCATCCAGCCAAAATTTTTAACAAACAACACAAACACATATAGTAATTAACCACCTAAGTGCGATCAAACATTCACAGACTGTCCAAACGGGACAATTCAAGACTTTGAGTTAGATATACACATTCTCATCATTCAAAATGAGAACGTGCACATCAATCCCAAAGTTTATTTTGGGTGAAGACTCCATAAACTCTCCATGTGACTTTTTGAAAACATTAATAGTGGTTGCCGTAAATATTTATCTTTCTCAGCCTTAATCTTGTTTTCTCTCCTTCATAATTCATTTCCACGAGCTTGCAATACACCAGCAAACAACAATCATCCTCTGTCCCCCAAATTCTATGTTCTAAGGTGATTGGTGCTTCATCCAATTGCTTAAGCAATCCTCAGAATTTCACATGACATATAACGCCCATTTTTTTCCTTCCTGACTTGCATCTCTATGTCAGGCATCCAAACCGAAGATGTTAACATACAATATATATGTACGAAGAATCCAAATTATGAGACAGAGTTCTGAGAAAAGGGCACTTGAATGTCTATAAACCAGAGTATGGAAGAAAAGGTATATGGACTAGTTGCATTATATAGGTAATGCACATTACATGATGATGGTTCTAGAAACTTTTGGTAATGTTACCTTCACATCAGAAGAAAAATTGTTTATAGGCTTCTTGTAGCCTGCTTTCTTAAGATGGAAATTCATCCATCGAAGTAGAACTTTTTCTGGTGCTAAGCTCATTAGCTCCTCCATATCCTGTCCATTTTAAAAAATAAGCAAAATTCAATACTCTTCAACCAATTTAAAAAGGTAAAAAAGAGGCTAACAATTAAATGGTTTTTACAACCTGACTGTCATCCACTAACTCAACTAGTTGAGGTGTCTTTTTTAGGTTGAGATCTGCTAACAATTGTATCTGGTAATAGGATCAATAACAACAAATCAAAAAGAAACTGATGGAGATACATGGACAAAGAAGAATAAGCAAAGAAAAAGAAGACATCCTTAAAGCATTCCTCGATTCCTGAACCAAAAGGTTCATCCCTCAAATGAGATCCCATGATCTTCTTACCACACAACCATCCACTTTCATTTCTAATAGACTTTGGAGTACTGATACATTTGCTCCATTTTTTTACATTAAAGAAAGAGGCTTTTCTCTTTCTTACCTTAATCATTTGAGATATCAATCCAACCACCAAGTGAGGCTGCATAGAAAGAATTGAACTACTCAGACTTCAATTCATAAGCAAGTATTGACCAAATTACAGAAAATTTTTACATGCAACAATAACTCATGTGGTGGAATTCAAGATAACCAATTGGTATCAAATAAAACTAGTAACAGTGATGAAGACATCTCCATTCATGTTCATTACACATATCTTGACTAGAACTCTGCAACTATAGAGATTCACTTAGCAGTCAACATCCTTCAGTAAAAAGTGGTGATTTACTGAGCAAAGCATTAGTTTTTCTGGTCTCCTCCAACACATGATGAGAACTAAAAGGTCCAGGAGATACAGAGCAGACCTCAGGAGAATGCACCAGCAGATATTGGCATCTTTTGAAAGCTAAGAAAGATGCACTATAGAAGGCAAGTATAAAGATAATGATACTTACCCTTCCTTCAACCAAGTCTTGTGTTCCAATGTTAACTACTGTGCAACCAATGGCTTTTGCAGAGTTAAGGCAAAGAGTGTGATTCTCATTCCTCTCCCAAGGGTTTAATATCTGCTTTGTGTTGATTGCTCTCTCATCTATTGTCCCGGGGACAGCAACATTGATTAGTTTACTGTAAAAAAAGAAGCAAAATGAACAACAACCAAAGTAAAGTAGCTAGTTTCATCCCATAAGGACAACAACAAAAGAAATACATATGAACGCCAAGAAAGCTTCATATACTGATGCAGTTTCCACAAGAAAAAAGGAAAACTGGCAAGCCACCACCATTTTGTTTCCATTAATCAAGAAAATTTTAAACCTCCTGAAGTAATTATAAACCTATTTTCTTTTTGTTTGTTCCTCTTTCTCTAAGGGTTTGATAGACTACAAAAAGAACTAATGAATTGTACTTTTCGGACCTAAAGAGAATGTGAGGGGAAAGTGACAAAACGGCATCGGCGTACCATAGAAGGACACCATCTTTTGCAAGATTGAAAAGATCATTCGTTGCAGGGTCCAACGGCAGATATTTCTTCAGAACGTGACAAAACAAATATATAGTCATCATGTTACCATTGTCTCTCTTTTTTTTTCTGGTAGAATATCTTGCGTGCTCTCCTTCGCAGTTCACACCAAAGTTGGGCAAAGAGCCATTCCTTCATCTGTTATTATAAGACCTTTTTTAAGTATATTGCAAGGGTGCGCGTGATGGTGTGAGCAGCCAAGTGTTCGTCATCGTAAAACCATAGCATTCTTCGTATCAATGCAGGAGATAATTTTCTTTTACAGAAGATGGTTGGTTCTTTTTCTCTACATATTTGTTCTGTGTCGAGAAGGTTACTCAAAAATATGCGCCGAGTCCGGATCGTTAAGATTTTACTATTACCAATGTGCATCACGTTCCCGACTGATAGACATGTAACTCTTGAGACGAAGAAAATCGTTCTCATTAGCAGCATTTTATGGACAACACGGGAGATACGCCATTGTCGGCTGAGGGCGTATTCTAATGAAAGTGGACCAATGGGACAGAGTGGCTGCGGAGCACATTTCCAAATGCATGCTCAGCCGAGGAGGTGGCTGCGGAGCACATTTGGCTGTCCAGTAATGGCACCCGTGATGATTGCCGAGAGAGGACGAATGGTGGGTTCACGTGCCGCGCCTCCGCCCTGCAACTGCGCACCCACCGCGACAAGAAAAAAGGGGGACGGGGGCGCAGGCCGCAGGGGGGAGGGGAGGGGAGCAAGCCGGCGACGGGGCCGCAGGGGGGAGGGGAGTAGGCCGGCGGGGGAGGGGAGTAATCCGGAGCCCCTCCCCCTGCGCAACCCCCTCCCCTCCACCGGAGCCCCCTCCCCCTCACCCCTGCGGAGCCCCCTCCCCTCCACCGGAGCCCATCCCCCTGCGCAGCCCCCCCTCCACCGGAGCCCCTCCCCCTGCGCAGCCCCCTCCCCTCCACCGGAGCCCCCTCCCCCTCACCCCACCGGAGCCCCTCCCCCTGCGCAGCCCCCTCCCGTCCACCGGAGCCCCCTCCCCCTCACCCCTGCGGAGCCCCCTCCCCTCCACCGGAGCCCCTCCACCGGAGCCCCTCCCCCTCCACCGGAGCCCCTCCCCCTGCGCAGCCCCCCCTCCACCGGAGCCCCTCCCCCTGCGCAACCCCCTCCCCTCCACCGGAGCCCCCTCCCCCTCACCCCTGCGGAGCCCCCTCCCCTCCACCGGAGCCCATCCCCCTGCGCAGCCCCCCCTCCACCGGAGCCCCTCCCCCTGCGCAGCCCCCTCCCCTCCACCGGAGCCCCCTCCCCCTCACCCCACCGGAGCCCCTCCCCCTGCGCAGCCCCCTCCCGTCCACCGGAGCCCCCTCCCCCTCACCCCTGCGGAGCCCCCTCCCCTCCACCGGAGCCCCTCCCCCTCCCCTGCGCAGCCCCCTCCCCCTCCCCTGCGGAGCCCCCTCCCCCTCACCCGAGCTCCACCCCCCCTCCCAGACCAACCTCCCCCGCCACCCCCTCCCACCGAAACCCCCCTCACTGGAACCCCTCCAAGAAGAAAAAAAATGAGAAATAGGGCATGGTCGATGGCCGGCGGGGAGGGAGAGGGGGGGGGGAGAGAGGCGCGGGGCTGGAGGGAGAGGAGAGGGGGGGGAGATCGAGAGGGAGAGGACTTACCAGACCGAGGAGGGTGACGACGAGGACGACGGGGACCGACGAGGTCGACGGCGAGGATGGTGCGGGGCTGGCCGAGACAGCGAGCTCCGGCGTCCGTCCACCACCACGCCGCTCGCCACGCCCGTGGCCGCAAGGCAGAGGGGGGGGGGGGGAGGGCGAGGGGGCCGGAGGGGGAGGGGAGAGCTCCGGTGGAGGAAGGTTATCAATGCAGGGAGGAAGGTTAGAGACCGAAATATATTCGGTCGCAACATCGGTCTCCAATTCGGTCGATTTTGAAAAAAAAGAGACCGGAATAAATTCGAGCTAAATATAGCGACCGATTGGAGACCGAAATAAATTCGGTCGCCAAAACGGTCTCAGATATGCGACCGATTATTTCGGTCGCCGAATTGGTCTCTATTTGGGACCGACTAGCGACCGATTTAATCGGTCTCTAATTCGGTCGCTATAGCCACTTTTTCTTGTAGTGGTACATGACCGGTGGTGGCGCAAGTGAGAGCTGACCGTATCCTTCCGTATATTGCGGCATTGAAGTATGGGCCTGAGGATATGGATACGATGGGAAGAATGAACTACTAGTCTCAGAATCGTCATGATATATCGGTTGCTGCTGCCATGACCGTCCATACTCACTTCCTGATCCTCGAGAGTCATGTGTGCTCATCCTCTCAAAATCAGACAACATGCCTTGATAGCTGGTACTGTCTGCAACAGAACTTCTATATTTTAAATGTTTAACATTCAATTAATAATTACAAATTTGAACGAATAAAATTCACAAATAAATATTTTATCTAAAATATGAAAGATATTTCTAAGACATCTATAATATGAAATTTATAATTATTCAACCATTAATTAATCTAAAATTAAATTAATCTAGAACATGATTTAAAATATTGAGTTTAATTTAAGACATTTAAAATATGATCATTATAATTAATTCTAAAATAAGATATTAAACATTCAAGTAATAATTACAAATTTGAACGAAAAAAATTCACAAATACATATTTTATCTAAAACATGAAAAATATTTCTAAGACATATATAATATGATATTTATAATTATTCAACAATTAATTAATCTACAATTAAATTAATCTAAAACATGATTTAAAATATTGAGTGTAATTTAAAACATTTCTCCGCTTAAACATGAAAATTATAATTATTCTACAATTATATTATTCTAATACATGATCTAGAATTTAAAATGTTCTAAATTTGATTATTAAAATTTAGTATAAATTAAAATATGATAATTTTAATTAATTCTACACCAACCCCCCCGCCCCACCACTGTCTCCCACCCCCTGTCCACCGTCCACCCTCGCCCCCCCTGTGCCCCCCACCGGCCCACCCACGACCCCCCCTCCCCAACCACCGCCTGTCCACCGGCCCCCGTCGCCCCATGTCCGGCCACCATCGCTGTAGCGACCCGGGATTCCGGATACCCGGTGTACCCGGTAGGACTACCGAATACACGTGATACCACATGGGACCCGCGAGGCCTCCCAAGCGCGGGAAAGCGCCGAAGGGAAAAATGCGTGTGTGGAATACATCAAAGCCACAGATATAACAGTAAGCAATTAAATTTCATTAGATCGGTTTGCTAAAGTAGCAGAAATAAGATTACATTTTCATTAGTAATTCAAAATTTACAACTATACACCAGAGTCTAGTCCAAAGGAAAGACAACAAGTACAGCCTGACAGAAAAGAACGTATACCGAAGTCGGGGGAAGCCCGACGCAGGTACAGCTGGCAGCTACAACAACGCGCTCCACCAGGAAGAGCAGAGGCAGACGGCGAAACCCACCTGAAAAGTAGGGGTGAGTCTCTAAACAGAAACTCAGTAGGGGTCACGCGGATCTCCACTGGAAAACGCACAGTGCAACGGAAGCAACTCAAACCGCAAGTGCAGCAAAGCAGGAAAAGCTACACTACTAAGCTGTAAACAGAACAGGGACAGCAGGAGTAGGGAAGATGCAAAGAGCAAGGGGAGCTCAACAACAAAGAAGAGCGAGGCCGTAAAACATAGAACACGGCCACCGAGGAGAACTCGACACCCTAAGCTACTCCAAAAGGTAACATACGGTCAACCCTAAACTCACACGGTAGGGTACACCAGTCCGTCGGCCAAAATCGAAAAGAGGGCAAAAGCCAACAACACACGGAAAAGGTCTAGAAAAGACCTAGACAGACGACAACCAAACACGAGCAGAAACGTCGTGCACACAGCCCCACGCACGACCAGAACGTCGCGCACACTACAGGACACCGACCTCGAGTACAGCCACGAGAGGGCCACTCGCAAAGGTTGCAACGCACGAGAAACGCCGAGAGTCACTGGTCAAGTGATAGGAGTACCCTCACACTAGAAGAACAGCCAGATGCGTCCACTGACGTCTTACACTGCGTCTCAAGTGTCACGTCTACCAGACCGTGTGCAGCACGGAGGAGACTAGACACACTAAGAACCAAGTCCAAGGAACAACAACGTTCCAAGGAAAAACAGCACTCACGGACACAAGACCGCAGTACCAAAACTGCAAGTAGCTAGTCAGGGCTACGCCCGTCGACGCAAGTCCCCAGTCCCTAACCACGTGTGCACACACTGACCCGTACCTAGGCCAGGCCTCTAGCTAGTATTCCCCTCGGTAGGACGCTACCGTTGGCCGGGGCCCACGGAACTAGCTTAAAAACCGTGTAACGGGAAACCGCCCGTCTACCACTCCCGGTGGGTGACGTACTAAAAAGCCTACGTCACAGGCTACGACTAGTGGAGGCTCACAAGGCACAAACTCTAAAACACAGGTGCTAAAGCACAGACAGTCAAAGAAACCCTGTCTTGTGCACAACAAGACACCAAGGCAGCCAAACAACCGCCAACCCGACTCAGGACCAGGCAACTAGACCTACAACGTAATGATCCCGAGTCGAACGACTCAAGGGCAAGATCGTCACACTCAGCAGAACAAGCCGCCAATCGGTCTAATCCTAAGCCAGAAGAAACCACGCTCCGCAGAAAACAACACACGGAGACCTGAGGGAATACCAGAAACCCTCAGCACAACTGGATACGCAAAACGAGGTAAGGCAATACCTCAAGACATCCAGAACCAGTGTCTCGGGCCGGACAAAACCGCCAAGACACGCACACACTAGGTCACATGTCAACCACTGGGTCACACCGGGTTGACCAGAACCTAACAACAAAGCTCAAAAAGTAGGAAAGAGGATCCTACCTCAAGCAAGAAAACTCCTGGCCACCTTACAACGTAGTCTTAACCCTCCTAGGACGTCAGAAGACATCCACGGGACAACGGGCAGACCACAAGGCCAAGCCAAGATAAGCCGAAATCGAAATCAAGGAAAACGAAGCACCAAGGATGTAACGCGCCACCCCTAAACCGCTACAAGCATATGACGGTCTAGACCTGGGCCGTTACACTCCAAACGACGGTCGGGGGAGAGCCGTCACTCACACCGCCCTATCAACTCTAAAACACAGAAAACATCATGTAACGGCCAGCACCGGGCGTGTTACACACACCTGACGCGCCAGACCGGGGCCGTCAGGGCCAGCAAAAACCCAAAACAACATAACTCCAACGATGTAACGCGCTAAGCCAAGCGCGTTACACACGCCTAACGCACAGGAATAGGCGCGTTACAACCACAAACCAAAGACAAACGACAGAGGCTGAGAGGCATGTAACGGCTAGCACAGGGCGCGTTACAAAAGCATGACGCACAGGGTCCCCACCGTTACATCCAACGGCGCAGCAACCCACTCAGCCAACACAGCACGTAACGGTCCAGAGAGGACGCGTTACACGGGCCTAACGCACGGGGGCATGGTCGTTACAGACTGAACGGCACGCAGCCACCCAACTCGGCCAAAACAGTGTGTAACGGCCTGGGGCAGGCGCGTTACACACACCCAACGAACAGGGGCACGACCGCCAGAGGCACCGCCTCAACAGGTCAAAGGTCGGTCAAACGGAAAGTAACGGCCAGGGTAGGGCGTGTTACATCCATCTAACGCGCTGGGTCAAGCGCGTTAGAGGAACCGACTTAACCTCATAACAAAATGACAAAACGAATGTAACGCCCCAGCCTAGGCGCGTTACATGGGTGTGACGCGCCACCCCAGGGCCGTCACGCACCCAGAAGCCAGAAAGCTCAAAAACGCCAAACGAAGTGGCGGTCTATCGTAGGGCCGTCAGAGCCAAGTAACGGCCACTGAAACGACCGCTACATCGGTCACGGCGGGAAAACAGAGGAACAGCCAAATCGGTCCCGTTCCACGCCCCATTCACGCCGAAACGTAGGGGAAACACACGTAGACGATGAAAAATAACATTAGAAGGCTAAAAAGCCCACATGCACGCTCATAAACACAAGATCCGGGCGATTCTAACAAATCCACCCTAAATGGGTCACCGAGGTTCCCGGACTTCAATCGGCCCCGAATGACCACCAATCAACACAAAACAAGCATGGACGGGATCCTAACATCCCTGCGGTCAGTTTAAAACTTACTACACCGCAAACGGTCGCCGTTTTCCGGCAAACCCTACAAATCACGAAAATCAACGTTTAGGCATAACAAGCTCAAACTCGACCGTTTCCTTGCCGAACGACGTGCAATGACAGGAAAAACGGAGAGGAAGAAGTGAGGATCAGTCACCCTACCTCCACCGAAGAAACCGAGCCCCGAAAGGACTAAACCTCACCGAAATTCACTCGCGAGCTCGAACGTCGGCTTAGAATCCACCGAACGGGATCGCGCCAGAATCGATCCGATCCTCGCCCCATCGCGCACCCAGCCAGCTCCACCACGTCCCCAGCACACGCCCCTAGGCACCCCGTCTGCAGTCGGAGCCGAGGAGGCGAAACGAGATAGAACGGAAGAGAGAGAGACGGCGGCGGCGAAATTAGAAGGAGGAGAGAGGAAAGAAAAGAAATAGAAAAGAAATTAGAAAATTTTCCTAATTTCTGAAAATTCTGAAAATGGCCGAAAATGCAGAATTTCAGAAAAATACTCAAAAATAGTCGAAACGACAGGCTCGAAGAGTACATCGTCGCTGTAGCATCCACGAGTTCGAGAATTGACAAACAAACTCACCGTAGGGTTCCGTAACTAGTACGAGAGAAAAACCAACATGGCTCGTCAAACTCAACTCGGAAGCCACAGAAGCGAACCGAAACTCAACGAAACCAATCCGAAAGAGATCCGAAAGATCCATCAAAGATCCCACAAGACCTGCAAAGGATGCAGCAAGATCCAGGGCATTACAATCGCCCCCCACGACCCCCCCCCCCCCCCCAACCACCGCCTGTCCACCCGGCCACCATCACCCCCCCTGGTGGGTACAGTCGGATCCCACCCCCCCGTCCGATCACTTCCGGCCACCGCCGACCGCCCACGATCCACCACGGATCTACCCCCTCCCCACCCACGATCCCCCGGCCACCCCCCCGCCATCTGATCACCCCCGGCCACCCACGATCCCCCGTGCCACCCCCCCGCCATCTGATCACCCCCGGCCACCCACGATCCACCACGGATCTGGCCCCCCACCCACGATCCCCCGTGCCACCCCCCGTCTGATCACCGTCGGCCACGGCCGGCCACCCCGATCCACCACCTCCCACGGCCCCCCCCACCCTCCACTCCACCGTCCCTCGGCCGATCTCCCACCGCCCCCTGCCAGCTGAGAACCCCACCGTCCCCCTACAACAGCCTGACCGCCCCCCTGTGCCTCCCACCGGCCACCGCCGCCCCCCTCCGGCCTCCGGACGACCAGATCTGGCCGGAGCCAATCGATCATCCGCCCCCCTCCGGCCTCCCTCCAATTGAAAAAAAAACTGTAAAACTTTACTAACCTCGCCGGAGCCCTTCGCCGCCGCTCGCCCCTCGCCGGCCTGCACCGTGGATCGCCGCTGCAACCGCCGCTGAAACCATTGCTCGCCGCCGCTGCAACGCCCCAGGGATGACTTCGCCCAGCCTGCCGACGGCCCGCATTTAACGTTGAACCGGCACGTAACTTCGGTCCCGCACGTACCAGCCCGGTCCCGCCACGGACCAGCATGGTACACGGCGGGACACACGGGACCGTACGGGCCAACGCATCCCGACAACGTACCACGGCCCGTGCGTCCCGATTTCTCTCTGGTACGGTTTGAAAACCCTGGTTCAAACAAGGTATTTTTAGTTTATAACCTTTTAATCTTTATATTTACAGATTATTCCTTCAATTCAGATACTTCTTTATAATTTCTTAAAACAATACATTATTTAATAATACAACTCATATTATTATGAAAGCCCGTCATATATTTACGAAAAAATTCTTAAAAAATATATTTAGAAAATAAATCTGCAATTATGAAGACTGATAAATAAATATCTAGATTAGAGGGGCTAATACATAGATACTGAAGATTAAGGGACAAAAAGCCAAAAAGTAAAAATTCCTTCAAACAATTAACTCGTTCCACCTAAAGCGGTAGAAAAAAAGAGAAAAATGTGTAATTATTAATTTATTATTAACCAAATCTGATCCTGGGTGCCGACTGCCGAACGAAAGAGCATTCGTGCCCTCCTCGATCTCTTCTCTTCTCTCTGCAGAGGCTCGTTAGTCGGCAGATGCGCACGAGGGAGCATCTCCACTCTCCAAGGGGATCTCGTCTCAACCACTCCACGCCCACTGCTCCGATTCCAGACACCCACTTCCGGCGCCATTCCCCAATCTCTCTCTTCCCCCTCTTATACTCTTTTCCGATATTTTCCGAAAATCTCAAATCTTCCCACCTGTTATCGGCTACGTTTTGGTGTGATTTCCCCCTTTGTTAATCCTGGAATAGCCTGTGAATCCATGAATTCCGAGCAGGCGCCGGGTTCTGCATTGTAAGGCAATCCGCGGATCTGTAGGTGGGGTGTGGGTTTCTCCTATGGTGACGTCGCTGTTGAAGGGAGGGGCGCGGTAGCGGCCAATCTGGATGGGCGTTCGGCATTGAGGAAATGCCTCTGAAACTCGCGCCGGGTTTCTCCTTCTTTGGCGGCAGGGATTCTTCCTCGTATGATGACAAGAAAGCCGATGGCTCTGGGGTGCGGGGACGTCTCCCCGCTTTTAGATTGCAGACGGATAAGGAGGTTTATAGGCCCGGCGATTCGATCACCGCAACCATTGAGATATGCAGTCCGGTGATCTCGAATGGGGGTGCTCGTCAGGGGGAGCCTCCGCGTCCACCCAGCGATGGCGGCTCCACGTTCATGATCGACAGCATGTCTTTTGAGATCAAAGGGATCGAGAAGCTGGATACGCAATGGTTTGCCACACAGAAGCCATTGCCGGGTTCGAAGGGGAAGAGAGGTAATGTCCTGGATGTCCTCAGTTTTGGATCTACTATGGATAATAGTCATTGCTAATTGTTGGGTCCTATACAATCTGTGCATTGATGTCCATGCCGCAATAGATTCCTGCAAACTTCTCTTCCTGTCTCTGCAGTTCACAGCTCCCACTGTCAAAGGCAGATCCATATATGTGATAAAAACGTCCCAACCCAGAACCTAAACGGCAGCTGCCTTGTGCATTGCTGTCTGGTCCATATCAGCTCCCACCACCAGACACTTTTCAAAGTGCAAATTACTAATATTGTTTTTTTGAATGCACACAAAGATATTGAGAATTGCAAATGATATGTTAGAAATTGCTCCTATAGAAAATAAGATGAAAGTGGGTACTTTAACTCAGTGTTCTAAGCTCTCACTGGCTGTCTCTAGACTCTAGAGAGAGAGAGACTCTGGGGAGAACCTTCATCGGGGATGGCCTCCTGGCGCGGTCACGCACTGGAGGTTGTCCCGGAGTCCTTCGCTTTCTGGTGGGAGGCTGTCGCCTCTCTCCAGCTGGAGTGGGTTTCATTAGCACAGGGGGTTCCTTTCTCCAGAGGAGCTGCCGGTTGCGGTTAGAGGAGGGGTCGTAGGGTCTTCGGGAGTTAAGGTCTGCTACTGATGTCGGAGGGTTGGCCACATCCAGCAGTTCTGCCGGATGAGAGGGCCGGTGGATGGCAGGTCATATGCGGAGCTCGTCCGGAGGGGTGTGTCATCTCGGCATGGGAAGGAGGGTGGCATCAAATGCTGGGAGGTAGGGGAGGTCCATTCGGATACCCTCCCAGCCCGGATGGAATGGATGTGAAGATGCGTTTGGGTTAGCCTAGTTGCCTGAGTGGCAGGCGCGGCCAAAGTCTGTTCTCTGTTGGAAGGGAGAGAAGCAGGATGGAGCTAATGGGAGGTCCGGCAGGTGGCGAGGTCAGGTTTCTTGGCAGTTGGATAGCAAGTTGAGGAGGAGGAGGCGGTGGCGGCTGCGGAGGTCGCTTCGTCTGACGGGGTCCTACTCCACTTCCAAACTTGGACCTTGAGGAGAGTTGCTTTCCCTAGCCCTAGGGACCCCACCGTCCGCATCCGGGTGGAAGGGATACCTCTCATCCTCTGCGATGAGACAAGACTCTCCTTCTGCTTTAGATCCTTCATCCAGGTGGTAGCTGGGAGCCTACTTTTCGTGCAAGCGGGGTCCCGTAAGATGGTGGATGTCTCTGTTGTCCTCATCGGCAACCCGGCGGTCCGCGGTCATCTTCTTTACCGTCGACCGAGTGCCTGTCGTTGTCCAACTCTCATTTCTAGCAGCAGATGGGGAGGCGACGGTGGGTGCCCTAGGGTTTCAGAGGGCCGTTCCTGAGGTTGAAGACGGTACGCTGGCGGGGATTCAAATTTTGAATCCGCCGCCCTTTCCAATTTACGCCGGATCCGGTTCAGGTTCCCTCGCGGGCATTTTAGGCCCAACTGTGCTGACCCGTAACTTACCCGTTTCGACCGGGTTGTCGTCGGGTATTATGGGACCCGAACAAGGTCTTCTTTCTTGCCCGCCTTGCCCGCCTTGCCCTCCTATTCCTCCCTCCAACCCTGCTGCTGCGCCCCTCCAGCGGGCCTTCTTGGCGACATGATATCATCGTGTCTGCAGGTCTGACCGCCTGTGGCCTTCCACTAGCGATCGAGGCATCTTCCCCAGTGGTGGCATGGTCTGCTGGCACATAGGGCTCAGTGTCGAGCTCTACAGAAGGCCGGAGAGTGGTGTGTGCACAGGGCTGGTCTAGCTCTGACAGAGTTGATGGACAGCCGTCTGCATCCTTATCTCGACCTGCCCTCTGGTAGACGTCCAATGGTCGGGGGAGGGTAAGGCAGCCGTCGACTGTTGTAGCGGTGTCAGGGAGGTGGTGGCTCCCCTCTCTCTGTTGATGAACCAGCAAGAGGCGGAGAAGGTAGGGAGCCGACCGGGTGGTTGGTCAAATCAGGACGATGCACCGGCAGCGGCAGTCATCTCGAGGCAGATTATATGCCCAGGGGGCTTCAGCCTAGGGGAGGGTGGATGTCTTTCGATTGCCCCCGTGGAGCTGAGGTTTGAGATCACATCATCGTCCCCTCCACCCCGCTTCTAGTGGAGGGCAGCTGGCAGCCAGTCTGCCAGCGGTAGTGCCTCTGAGGTCGGAGGCGGCATGATCCGCAGGCAGGTGCTGCAGCGGTATTGGGGAGGGGGGGGGAGCCCTCAAGGCTCTATCCATCCTTTTCCTCCATTTCAACGAGCAGTCTGATCAGGCGCCTCCTGGCCTTGTAGAAGGGGGTGCATCTAGTCTTCCCTTGCTAGAAGCACCGACCGACTACGACTGAGGTAGAGGTGGGCTTCGGTGTGGCTTCACTTAAGGTAGGGGACAGCTAGTAGGCTCTCTTAGCATTGCATCCCCTGCCCATGGAGCCGGGGGTAGTGCCTTTTCGGGCTAAGACAGATCTAGTCGAGGTCGCAAATGGGGAGGAAGAGCAGAGCCTCGACAAGGAGGAGGTCAAAGAAATTATAGCTAGAGTGTTTTATGGGAACTTAGGCTAAAGAGGTGGCAAGTCTAATTGGTGTGTCCACTGAAAGCATTGAGAAAGACGTGAGGTCTCTTCTGCAGAATCCAGTTTGGATGGCAAGCGGATATAGCAAGGAAGGCTAAGGCAGAGAAAATCGGTAGACGAGGGGAAACATAGAGGGATGAGGAAGGAAGATAGCTGTGGAGGGTACATTGTTATGGTATGGGAGGAGGGGGGTCGGCTTTGTTTTATAGGGGGGCAAGTGTTTTGAGCCCTCGGGAGAGATCATGGTGTGTGTGAGCCATAGGTGAGGTTTTGGTTGTTAGCTCCAGCATGTTCCACATCAGATATGTCAGTTTATTTTGCGTGGTAGGTGGTGTTTTGTCCCCCCCCCTCCCCCCCCGCTCTCTGTTGGAAGGGAGAGAAGCAAAACGGAGCTAATGGGAGGTCTTACAGGGTGGCTAGGTCAGGTTTCTTGGCAGTTGGCCAGCAAGTTGAGGAGGCGGCGACTGCAGCTACGGGGTTCGCTGTGTCTGACAGGGTCCTATTGCACCTCCAAACTTGGACCTTGGGGAGTGATGCTTTCCCTAGCCCTAGGGACCCCACCGTTCGCATCCAGGTGGAAGGGATACCCCTCATCCTCTGCAATGAGACAAGACTCTCCTTCCTCGTCAGATCTTTCGTCCGGGTGGTAGTTGGGAGTCTACTTTTTGTGCCAGTGTGGTCCCATACGATGGTGGATGTCTCCGTTGTCCTCATCGACAACCCGGTGGTTATCTACTTTACTGTTGACAGAGTATCTGTCGTTGTTCGACTCTCGTTTTCCGCAACAGATGGGGAAGAGACGGTGGGTGCCCTAGGGTTTTAGAGGGCTGTTCTTGAGGTTGAAGATGATGTGCTGGCGGGAATTCGAATTTCAAATCCGCCACCCTTTCCAATTTGCACCGGATCCGGTTTAGTTTGCGGGCATTTCGGCCCAACTATGCTGACACGTAACTTATTCGTTTCGACCATGTTGTCGTCGGTTATTGGGGGACCCGAACATGGTCTTCTCCCTTGCCCGCCATGGATGGCAGTATCGGCCGAAACCGATACGTTTCGACCGAAACGTATCAGTTTCGGCCTATACCGAAATCGAAACGGGCCTTGTCACTGTAGCAAGTCCGATACCAATAAATTTTTTTTAATGATTTCGGACCGGAACTATCCGGTTTCGGCCGAAACCGGACCTGCTCAATAATATTTTTGACTTTTCTGACTGTTTGAACCTGTTTCGGCCGAAACCGAAACCGATACGTATCGGCTTCGGTACCGGCCGAAACCAGTACCGAAACCGATACTGCCATCTTTGTTGCCCGCCCAACCTACCGATTCCTCTCTCCGACCCCTGTTGTAGTGCCCCACCGGCGGGACTTCTTAGCGACAGGATGCCGTCATATCTGCAGGTCCGACTGCCTGCGGCCTTCCACTAGCGATCGAGACATCTTCCCCTGTGGTGGCATGGCCTGTTGAGCCCCGTAGGGCTTAGCGCCGGGCTCTACGGAAGGTCAGAGAGTGGTGCGCGCACAGGGCTGGTCCAGCTCTGACAAAGTTGGTGGACAGCCGTGTGCATCCTTCTCGTCGGCAACCTACCCTCTAGTAGACATCCATTGTTCGGGGGCAGGTAAGGCAACCGTTGCCTGCTGCAGCGATGTCAGGGAGGAGGTGGCTCCTCTCTATCTGTGGATGAACCAGCCAGAGGTGGAGAATGTAGGGAGCAGGCCAGGCGGTTGTTCGATGCAGGATTTACCGACAACAACAGTCATCTCGAGGCAGATTATGAGCATGGGGGGCTCCAGCCCAGGGGAGGGTGGATGTCTTTCGATTGCCCCCGTGGAGCTGAGGTTTGAGACTGCAGCATCGTCCCCTCCACCTGCTTCCAGTGGAGGGCAGCTGGCAACCAGTCCGCCAGCGGTAGTGCCTCTGAGGTCAGAGGCGGCACGATCCGCTGGCGGGAGCTGCAGTGGTATTAGGGAGGCGGTGGGGGGCCTCACGGCTCTATCCATCTTTTCCCTCCTTTTCAATGAGCAGTCTGATCAGGCACCTCCTTGCCTTGTAGAAGGGGATGCATCTAGTCTTCCCTTGCTAGAAGCATCGACCGACTGCGACTATAGGTGTGAAGAGTCTCCATTTCCTAAGGGGGACCTTCTGACGGAGGCAGAGGTGGGGGTTTGGTGTGGCTTCGCTTTGGGTAGGGGGCAGCCAACAGGCTCTCTTAGTAGTGCCTCCCCCACCCATGGAGCTGGAGGTAGTGCCTTTTCACGTTGAAGCGGATTTGGTCGAGGTCGCAAATGGGGAGGGATAGGGGAGCTTCGGCAAGGAGGAGGGCAAAGAAATTATAGGTAGAGAATTTTATGGGGACTCATGCTAAAGAGGTGGCGAGTCTAATTGGTGTGTCCACTGAAGGTGTTGAGAAAGACGTGAGGTCTCTCTTTTGCAGAATCCAGCTTAGATGGCTAGCGGATATATCAAGGTTAAGGCAGAGAAAATCGGTCGAAGAGGGGAAATAGAGAGGGATGAGGAAGGAAGGTAGCAGTGAAGGATACATTGTTATGGTATGGGAGGAGGGGGTCGGCTTTGTTTTATAGGGGGCGAGTGTTTTGAGCCCTCGGGAGAGATCAAGGTGTGTGTGAGCCATAGGTGAGGTTTTGGTTGTTGGCTCCGGCACGTTCCACTTCGGATATGCTACTTTATTTTGGGTTGTAGGTGGTGTTTTGTGCACCCCCCTCCCCCACCCCCCAATAATAATAATAATAAAGCTCAGGGCAGGGCTGAGTACACAGTGCAGATTCGTGGGTAGCCTTGAGTGTCTTTTCTTGTGTTTTTTGTCGGGGGAGTTTCTGGTGAAGAGCTGTTCTGTTTCTTTCTTTTGTTTTGCTCCCGGGGCAGAGGGTTGTCTGCCGGCTTTTGTACTTGGGAGTTTTGTGGGAGCACTCCTTCCATACTTGTAAATCCTTATCTTTTCTTTTATATATTTGGTGTACCAACCACTTTAAAAAAAAGTAAAAATGAAAGAGTGCTGATGGAATAGGTTGGTCATGTGCATTGTTAACTAGATGCAGATTTAACTGAACGTCAACAACATTGCAAGTAGGTGTAATAAAAGAGATGACTAAAAAGGCCCAGAGAAAGGTGATTGGACTGGTTCTAAAAGAACTCCATTTTTCCAAGGGAGAGGTAAGATACATTTGTCAAAAAGGTGTGTGCACAAGGGAAATCAATGATCTAGAATTAGATAGTAGTACATAGCCACACACACATGAGATACTTCGTAGCATTTGTCTTCCTCTTCTTCGCTCCTTTTCTCTTTTTCTTTGAGACTGTCTAACCTTATATATTCCTGTGGTTTACTTTGTTTTATACTAGTATTTGCAATGACAATGTAAGTTCTTGATTTATCTGACATACTATGTTTGATTGCTTTGGTTGATTTCTTCTACCCACCAACCAGTTCTGCTAGAGTTTAGTTATATGTTATTGTTTGCTAAGATAATACTCTGCTTCTTCCAGTTGTCCATCAAGTAAAGAGATTTGCAAAAACTGAGCTTTGACATCATGTTAACATCTAACTGTTATTGCGAGTCAATTCTCTTATGGTTTGGCAGATATAGCTGACAGTAGATTGTTGGGAACTTATGATTGGTTGACTAGTTATTGGCAATATGATAGTAAGCCAAATAATTGATTACCTTCACCATTTCTAAATTAAGTCTAGGAGGATATCAGTTTCTGGTTATGCCGCAGAGGCTGTTGATCCAGCACAGCTGGTTTATAGACTTGGTCATTCTGCGATCTTGTTGTGGAAAGAAATAATTGTCCAGCATTTTCTGAAGTTCCTAATCTTCTGCTGAGAGTTCATGAATCTGATAGTCATTGCTAACAAATTTAGGAAACATTCCCCTTAACATGATATTGTTTTTATCTTCTGATGAAAGAGAGAATGGTCATCAATGTAGTCCTTTTGTTCCCCTAATTATAATTTTATTCATATGTGGTGATTTAGCTGTCCTGATTTCCTGGCATGAACATTTGTTTCCATAGAGGTTAAAAGATTTACGTGAAGTGTCTATTCAGATAATGAAGCTCCCTTGTTTTTTATGATCGTGCAGGTGAATACATATTTCTGGATTGTACAACCTCATCCATTGTTTCAAAAGTCATAATTTCTTCTGGGAGCTCTAAATCTTGTGGGTACCTTTTTGACAATGCATCCCCTGCTTTGATGAACAATCTTTTGTCCACATTGTTTGTCTTAATGAATTGGTTTCTTTTCTCTCCTTTTCAAGAAATTGGAACTGCAATTACTTGGCATATAAGAAATTCATTGTAAACAACCTTAATGGTTTTCATTTTCTTTTGGAGTACATGACTTGAGGATTCAAATTTGTGGGAGTCAGCTGAAGCTAGTGGTCAAATTGAACCGGCCCACATTGCTTGTATGGTTAACCTAAATTTGACCAAAAATCAATTTGGCCTCTAAAGCTTAAGAGGTCTGTAAATCTAAGACAATGGATTGAGCGTAGGTTAGCTGGGTTTGGTTGCCTTAAATTGTTATTATGATGACTTATGCTCATTGCTGCCTGGCTCCCTGCAGAATCCTGTATAGCTAATAAGACCCATAGAGATGATGAGCTCTGCAGCCTGCTGCCTGCCGGTGGAGAACAAAAAAGAGAAAAGGATTGCAGGCTGCCTGGATGTATTTTCAGTTTTGGGGGGAGTTTGGGGGGGGGCAAGCTCACTCATCCTTATTTGAAAAAGAGAGGAAGGATTGCGAGGTGGGGGGAAAGGAGGCTTTAGGGCAGGGGAAATGAGCTTATTCATCTTTATTGCACTGGCCAGCCAGTGTGGCAGTGAGTTTTGGGTTTTTTTTAATATTGTTGACCCCATAAAATATTCAGATATTCTATTTTCCCAAAGTACGAAGGATGTGAAATATATATGCTCATCTATATATGTGTGTATGGAAGAAGTGACAAGTGTCAACACCCACATGCTTTCACAAGAAAAAAAAGCCAAGATGGAGATCCTCTGTACAAGCCAAAAAATAAGCTAGCTCCACATGTTGAAGTGGGATTTGTTTAAGAGGTACGGAGGCTTTTTTTTTATAGGAGAAAGGGACACCGGAGGCCTCAACCCCTCTCCGCCCTGCCAAGCAGGCCGGAGGGAGGCCCTCCGCCCTGCCAACAGGCCGGAGGGAACTCCTCCGCCCTGCCAGCAGGCCGGAGGGGCCCTCCTCCCTGCCAGCAGGCCGGAGGGAGCTCCTCCGCCCTGCCAAGCAGGCTGTAGAACTCCTCCGCCCTGCTGCAGGCCGGAGGAGGTCCTCCTCCGCCCATGGCCCTTTCGGTTACTAAAAAAAAAAGAGAAAAAAGGAGAAAAAGAAGTAAACACGGCAGTTACAGAATAAGAAAAGGCAGGGAGGAGGAAAACCAAGAGACTACCTTTTCGGATTCCACCGGAGGAGGCTCCTCCGCCCTTCCTCCAAGCTACTATAAGAAGAGCACAGCACAGAGAAAAAGAGAGAGCAATTCCCTTGAGGATGAAAAAGCAGCGGCAGTGCAGAGGTTGTTTCCGTGAGAACAGCAGTGCACTTTTTCTTTTGGAAAGTTGTCTTCTTTAGAGGTGAAGGGGTGTGGTCACCACAAAAAAGCCCCCCCCCACCCCCCAATGCAATGTGTTATTGACTGTCACATGGCACAGAGATCTCCTTACGTATGAAATGCAAGGAAACATGCATGACATATGCAAGGAAACTTTCCTTGCAGGACATGAACTACAAATACATTCAAGAAAAAAATGCAACTGATGCTACAATGAAGCAAGGACACACAACAACGCAAGAATAACAGCAGCGGGCAGTGCATAGGAAGACAGCCGCAAGCCTTTGTTTAATTTACGAGAAATAGGATGGGCAGAGCAGATCCCGCAAAGGGATATGGTCACCACAAAAAAGGCCCCCCCGGGGTGTTCCGGTCACCTTCCTTGAGAATGGTGTGCCTAAGAGATCTCTTACCCCTTGCAAGTCATGAAGGGGTTAATTCTATGGGCTTCTGCATAGAGATCAAATGGGCCGTGGGTTTCTGCATAGAAATCAAATGGGCCTATAGATGGAAATCTGGGCTCACTTACAATTCGAATGAGCCTACAATCCAAATGGGCTTGCAAATGGACATCGAATTGAATAGAAGTCTTGCAAGTTCAAAGTTCTCTTCAAGGAATCTTGCAAGTTCAAAGTTATGTTCAATGTTCAATGTTCAAATTGAATAGAAACCTTGCAAGTTCAAGGTTCTGAAAATGTTCAAGGCTTACAGATGAAAATCAAATGGGCTTCTTTCAATTGAAATGGGCTGATCAAATTGGGCTTATTGCATTTGAAATCATTCAAAGCACAAATGAAGAGGGACGATGGCCTATGCAAATTCTCAGATGGCCTTATGCAAATATTCAGATGGCCTTATGCTTATGGCATTTTTTGGAATGACCTTATGCTTATTGTAATTGAAATCATCCCAAGCCTTTGAAATCATCCACAGGTGGAACGAAGATGGTTACAAACTAAAATTGCAAGTCTTACAAATGTTCAAGGCTCGATGGTCAGAAAATTACAGAAATATCTTCTGATTGTGAAAAATTATAGAAATACCCCCGGTGGGTAGAAAATTATAGAAATACTCCTAGTGGGTGGAAAATTACAGAAATACCCCCGGTGGTCACAAAGTTATAGAAATACCCCCGGTGGTTAGAAAATTGCAGAAACACCCCGATGGCGGGAAAATTATAGAAATACTCTCAGTGGGTGAAAAATTACAGAAATATCCCCGGTGGGCAGAAAATTACAGAAATGTCCCCGATAGCAAGAAAATTGCATAAATGCCCCGATGGCGGGAAAATTACTGAAATGCTCTCGATGGCGGGAAAATTGCAGAAATACCCCCGATGGCGGGAAAATTATAGAAACACCCCTGATTGTGGGGAAAATGTAGAAATACCCCGGTGGAGTCTCAAAATTACCAAAATATCTTCATTCTGGTTTACGCCGTTTGCATGACTCGGTGGAGCGGGATCTCGCCCCTTCATTGAAGTGGTGTGCGCTCTCCTGAGTTCGGCTTATGGCTAACCATCCACATCTATGGATCCTTTTCATATCATGTCTGAAAACTTAGAGGCAAATGATATTGCAAAGAAACCATAAGAAGTCATGAAAATCAAAACAAGGAATACCCACGGGGTTATTTCCGAGAAGTCACCCAACAAGTCAGAATGACAAGAATGTTCAAGAAGTCGAGAAGCGACGGGGCTATCTCCAAGAAAGTAAGAAATTACAAGAATATCCCAATGTTGGGAAAATTAAAGAAATACCCTGACGGAGGATATATCCCATCTCAGGAGGAAATGCCTTTTATAAACATCAAGCCAACTTAAAGGTCCGATCACGATCAAAAGAGTGGTCATGACCATGAAGCAACTCCGAGGGATCAACGATGATCATTTTGACGATCTAACGGCCCTCGTGATGGAATTCAAGTTCAACCGTCCGATCAGGGGACAAAAGTCAATTCAACGACCCGATCAGGACGAAAGCAAGTTCAAAGATCCAAATGTAGACGGAAGCAAATTCAAAGGCTCTAGTTGCGACCGGATGTTATCTTGAAGACCCGATTACACAATTGGGATCACATGTAAAGATCTTAAGAATCGATTGTAATTCCAATTATATATGTTCAAGAAATGAAGTCTCCAGATTCCTTTGCAAGAGTGTGAATTCGTAATGGGCGATCGTCAAGATCATTTATGTCACAATGCATAGAGGCAAAAGGCGTTCTTCGACAGTTAATCAAAGGTGTTCGGACTTATACCGATGTAAATTAACACCGACTCCGGTTGGTGGGGAAAAGTCCTGAACATGAACCCTAAATCGTCTGATAAACCCAACAGCGCGGAATTAACAAATATGCCCAAATATACGACGGCATATCCATCCGGCGCAATCGGATGTCCGAAAAATTCCGCGTGTAAACAAATATTTTGGGCCCCCTTTGACCCAACAGTGCCTTGAGGTGGGCTGGGTAACTTGAGGTAATTAAGTAATTTAGTCAGGCTGAGACGAGCACCTAAGTGGCCCTGTCACTTAAGGCATTCACCTCAGTTAAACAGACCAGAATGATGTGACCACAATGGTTGCCTTTGATAACATAGGCCTAGATATCATGAGTCTCATTGTTTTTTTTTTGGCTGGCTTCCTGCCAGATACTAGGCACAACATTTATTACCTGACAAATATAAGATAGAGAGTAGGGAGGACAACCTTCTTGACAATGACAAGTTCCCACTTGCGCTAGATTGCTGGTAAGTGTTAACAATATCTTTACAACAGAAAGTAAAGTGCATGCTAAACCATTAAAAGAAAAAAAATAAGGTAAAAGACAAAAATGATTCAGATTTAGAAAAAAAACAAAGAAAAGATCAACAGAACTGAATAAAAAGTGAAATGAAGAGACTGCTGGAAGCATAGGATTGCTAGTCTTGAACCTCCATGGTAATTTTGAATGTTGAGAACTTTTACAAGTTTGTTTCTGTCACTCAGTATTCTGATTTCACTTACCATCACGTGTATTCGTCATGGTATGTTTCACGTGAAATATGTGGAAACGTTGATGATGGATTAAAATTTGGGAGATTTCCGGTTATCATCAGCATGGTTATTTTCATTTGTTTATTTCACGTTTAGGTTTATCAGACAATTTAGGATTCATGTGCTAAGACCTTTCCCCACCAACCATGGTTGGTGTTTATTTCCATCAGCATAAAGTCCGAACACTTTTGATTAACTGTCAAAGAACGTCTTTTGCCTCTATCCATTGTGATATTAATGATCTTGATGATTGCCCATTATGGGCACATACTCTTGCAAGAAAATTAGAAACCTTCCATTCATTGAACATATATAATTTGGGTTACAATCAGTTTTTCAAGACTTTTACAATTTGGTCCTGATTATGTAATCAGGTTTTCGGGTTTACCTCCGCTCGCAATCCGACCGTTGAATATGTTTCAGTCTGCAGTTGGACCTTTGAATTTGATTAGTTGAATTTGAATCCCATTACGGTCGGACTATTGGATCGTCAAGATGATCACTATCGGTCTGTCGGATTTGTTTCCGATCACGCAAGGATGGCAGTTTCGGTTTCGGCCGGTTCCGAAATCAGAAAAAGTATCAGTTTCGGTTTCGACCCAAAATCAAATAAAATACTATTTTTTGTAGGGGAGTTGGTGCCCGATTTCGCCCGGTTCGTTCAGGGCCGAAATCGATACGTTTCGGCCGAAACATATCAATTTCGGCCAAAATTGCCATCCATGCGATCACGACGTAACCATCAAATTTGTTTCTAGTTGAGATCTGACCGTTGAATTCGCTTTGAATCAAGATCTAATTGTTGGATTGGTTCTTGGTCTCGATCCGGCAGTTGAATTTCAATATAGTTAAGCTTGGACCGTTGGATTTGCTCTAGATCCACATCTGACCGTTGATTTCAAGGTTCATCATGATCGGTCCGTTCGATCGCCAACATGATTACTCTTTTGATCGTGATCAGTCCCTTAAGTTGACTTGATGTCCAGTTTGTCCACGAAGGACATTTCCGCACAAGCAAGGGGGTGTATTCGTCATTTTCCCTCCATCAAGGTATTTTTGCAATTTCATACCCTTTTGGGTATTTCTGCGGCTTCTGCCCCTTCCAGGGTATTTCTACAATTTCAGACTATTTCTGGGTATTTATGTAATTTTAGACCATTCTAGATATTTCTATAATTTCCTGACATCTTGGGGCGTTTCTGCCAGTTCTTGACTTTTCAAAGTCATTTCTTGACATTTCGGGGTATTTCCGTCATTTCTTGACAATTTGAGGCGTTTATATCATTTCCTAACAATCTGGGGTATTTCTGTCATTTCTGAACATTCTAATACATTTTTGTCATTTTTTGACATTTTAGAGTTGATTTGCAATTTTTGAACCTTTCTGATCACGAGGCACATGCACAAGTCTTCGTGCTTGAATCTCTTTGGCCGTCTCTTGGTACTTGGTTTATGTTCATTTTCTTGACTTTATTTCCTAAAATATCTCTTAGGACCTAGGAATACTGCAAATAGGGGCATATATTCAATATATCCCCTTTCATGTATTTTGTTTTGTAGATGTGCAGACCCAAGCACAAGAACAAGACCACTCCCACACTCGGGGATCCTTCCTTGGGCACTCGATGTCTCGTTCTTTCATGCTTGATCCTTGGTAGACGCCTTCTATAGAGTTTTTTGCAATTTTTCCACAAGCGGGGGTTTTTACATAATATTTTAGACTTTTTAGGGTCTTTTCTGCAATTTTCCACCAGCAAGGGGTACTTCTGTAATTTTCTGTCATTTCAGGGTTTATCTACAATTTCCCAACAGCAGTGGCCTTTTTGTAATTTTCCCAACAGTAGGGGCCTTTTTGCGATTTCTTGAGAAATCAAGGTTTTCTCCCCAACCTTCTTGGACATTTCAACAATTTTGCAAAACTAAGAGGTAAAACTACAATTTCTAGATTTTCAGGGTTTTCTCATAATTTTGCATCAAAATCCCATAACTTCGAATATTTTCTGGGTTTTTCATGATTTTTATATAATTCACAACAAATTCCATGAAGTACAAGAGGTTTCCCTCATGCGGATGGTATTTTTGTCAACATACCCTTGCTTAAGGGTTTTTATATAAATTTTCAAGTTTCAGCAGATCTTCGAGTCTTGGACCAGGGCGTTCCCAACTCAAAGTCTTGAAACGGTTTCAAGTCTCCAAACTTCTTGTGTTGTCTTCCTCCAAGGTGTGTGAAGTCCTCTTCCCTCTTGGTCAAGCCCTTCTATTTATAGGAGAGGAGAGGGGATTACCGGAGAGAGATGAAAGGGTGCTTTCTTTTTGACTTTTAAGTCCCTCCGGATTTGAAAGGAGGAGGGGCGAAAGAGGAAAAGGGAGGAGAGATTGAGAGAGGAAAGGAGGGGATCTCTCCGGGTTTGCAAGACCCGGAGGTGCCCCTCCGGGTTTGAGAACCTGGAGGTGATCCCTCCACGTTTGCAAGGCCTAGAGGTGGTTCCTCCAGGTAGTCCTCTCCCCCTTCTTTTCTTTTTTTCCCCCAATTTGAGAGAGAGAGAGAAACCCGGACGGGGCGCCTCTGGGGTTGAGAAACCTAGAGGTACTCCCTCCTGGTTTGCTACGCCCCTTTCTTTTTCTTTTTTTATTTGAGAGAAAGTGGAGAGACTCTGGAGGGGGTTCCTCCGTGTTTCTTCTCCTTTTTTTTATAAAAATTTTAAGGTGCAACAAATGCCCCCCACGGGATGTTTGTCAGAGCGGAGACGATGGAAGACGGCCCGTACACTTTAACAATGCAACATTTCAACCCCGAGTTTTGGTGATATGATGGGGAGTCTTGTTTGGATTCTTCCGTGAATGGACATTTTCCATAATATGGCGATAGCTTGGGATTGTACATTGCTCCAGCTGTTCAACACTGTGCGATGATATCACTAAGTCTTCGCAAAATTTGCCATTAAAGTTTGGGCCGACGCTTGGTGTTCTCACGCTTTTTGCATTGGGCCATCTGACTTTTATTACCAATTTGATTGAAGAAACCATTTCTCAACTTGGCAGCGAGTTTTTTTTCTTCTCTCTCTTTTTTTCTCTCATGTTTTTGGCACCTATCCCTAGGGGATTAGTTAGAAGAGCGTACACGACTTCAGAGAAGTGGCATGAACCCACTCCACTAAGCTGACCTTAAGGCTTAATTACAAACTATATCAGCAGAGTTGAGAATGAGGGCTACAACATGATTCTTTTTGTTTTGGGTCCTGAAATCTTTGTTCTTCATCCCCCTTTTTGTTGCATTTATTGTATTTATTTTCCATGTACATCAACGGGCTCTAGAATACTAGTCTTTTGCTATCCTCCTCCTTGGTCTTGCCTTTCTGGCTTTGCTTGGAGTTCAATTTGGGATACTTCTCTTTTTTTTGTCCCACCTTTATGGCCTTTGTTGGAGCTTGGTTTGAAGTTCTTCACTTAAGTCTTGACTTTCTGGCTTTGCCCAGAGTTTTGCTTGAAGTTCTTCACTTGGGTCTTGCCTTTCTGACTTTGCTCAGAGCTTTATCTTGACCTTTTCTTCTGAGCTGGAGGACTTGCTGGGTAAGCATTTATTGCTGCTTGAGTTATATTCTCCATGTCAAAATTACTTGTAAAATTTAAGCTTTGTTGTATAGTGCATTTTTTTTTGTAGATTCCTCCCTAGCTATCAAGATCATGTATTGGGGAAATTTCAGAGCGTCCACAGCTTCAGAGTTGGGTGGCTTAATGCTCCTTAGATGCGGCCCTTTGTAAGATCTGGGACAACTGCCATGCTTATTGGTGGTTTGCAGACTCTGCTTCATCGGGAGCCTCTTCCTTCCGTTAAGGTTATGCAAGGTGATCTTGTGAAGCATAGTTGAAACAGAACAAACCCAGGAGGTGTATTAAGCTTTGCACTTGATGTACGTTTCCTCATTTACTTATAGCTACCCCGAGGGCTTGTCTCGAGATTGTCATTTATTTGTAGTCACCTCGAGAGCTTGTCTTGGGCTCCTGACATGAGTTTATGAAGGAGACCGAGTTTGTTGACTTTAGTGGATTTGTGTTATCTCTCACTCTCTTTTTTTTTGAACACTTGTAGTGTCAGAGGGACGGAAGAGGTTTGAGATTTTATAGGGATAACCTAGTTGACCTTCATTTTGAACTTTGAGTTGTCAGACCTTCATTGTTTGTACCCAAAGGTTTGGAATTTAGGTTGGCTGACCTTGATGGTTTGAAAACCAGTGGTTTGAAATTTAGGTTGACCAACCTTTGTGGTTTGGAAGTCAAAGGCTTGAGGTTTAGGTTGGCTAATCTTTGTGGTTTATAAGCCAATGGTTTGTAATTTAAGGTTTTATGAGCTTAAGTGATGTATTTGCTGCGGTGGGACAAGGGGATTTGTGATTTGGATTAGGTACAGGATGAAATTGGGGGTTTGGATTTGGTCATTAAAATAACTGACCTTTATGGTTTGGGGTAAAGATTGGAAATTGATAGGTTGACCTTTGTGGTATGGGCCGAAGATTTGAGATGGCTTGACCCTTGTGGTATAGGCTGAAGATTTGAGGTGGCTCGATCTTTTTGGTATGGGTCGGGTTTTTGGATTGGGTAGCTGACCTTGGTGGTTCATAACTGGAGTTTTAGACTTTGGGTCTGAACTGGCTGACCTTTATGGTTTGAAGCCGGTGTTTCGACTTTGGGTTTAGACTGGCTGACCTTCGTTGAAGTCCATGTTTAGATTTTGGGTTTGGGCCGACAGATCTTTGTGATTTGAAGTTGGTGTTTAGACTTCGGGTTTGGGCTGATAGAACTTTGTGGTTCGAAGTCGGTTTCTGGAATTTCAATTTGGACTGACTAACCTTTGTGGTTTGGAGTCGGTATTTAGACTTTTAGTATGGACTGACTGATCTTGGTGGTTTGAAGTCAAAGTTTGAAAATTATGTTTGTACCTGTGGTTTGACGCCATGATTTGGGAATTAGATTTGGGTTGACTAGCCTTTGTGGTTTGAAGCCGAAAGTTTGGAATTTAGGGTTGGCTAACCTTTATGGTTTGAAACCAAGATTTAGGATTTAGGTTTGGCTGACCTTTTGTGATTTGAAGCCAAAGTTTAGGATTGGCTGACTTCTGTGGTTTGAAGCCAAAATTTAGGATTTATGGGTTTGGATTGACTGACCTTTGTGGTTTGAAACTAATATTTGGAATTAGGTTTGGATTGGCTGACCTTGGTGGTTTAAAGCCAAGGTTGAGGATTTAGGTTTGGATTTTGATTTGGTTGATATTAATGGTTTAGGAACCAAGAAATTTGAATTGTGATTTGGCTGACCTTGATGGTTTAATAGCCATGGAATTTGAATTTTGGATTTGGCTGACCTTAATGGTTTAATAGTCAAGGATTTTGAATTTTGATTTGGCCGACCTTAGTGGTTTAAAGCGGAGGGTTTTAGAGAGTTTTTTTTTAGGTGGCTGATTTTTGTGGTTTGGAGCCGAAAGTTTGGGATTGGCTGACCTTTGTTGTTTGAAACTATGGTTTGGAATTTTAAGTTTGCATGGCTGATGCTTATGGTTTGAAGCGAAAAGTATTTGCAAATCGGGTTGGCTGACCTTTGTGGTCTGAAGCCAAGGATTTGGGAATTGAGTTGGCTGATTCTTATTTTCTATGAAGCCAAAGGTTGGGGATGAAACTGGCCGACTTTGGCGGAGTGACTGAAAGCCGAAAATAGGATTGGTAAACCTTCTTGGTATGAAGCCAACAGTTGGGGTAGAGTGGCTAACCTCTTTGTTACAAAGCCAAAAATTGAACATAGGGCTGACAAACCTTTGTGGTATAAAGTCGACTCTTGACTTTATTTCCTAAAATATCCCTTAGGACCTAGGAATACTGCACATAGGGGCATACATGCAATATATCTCCTTTCATGTATTTTGTTTTGTAGATATGCAAACCCAAGCACAAGAACAAGACCACTCCCACACTCAGGGATCCTTCCTTGGGTGGTTGATGCCTCTTTTCTTCATACTTGATCCATGGTGGATGCCTTCTATGGAATCTTTTACAATTTTCCTTCAAGCGGGGGTGTTTCTGCAATTTTCCCACAAGGGGGGATTTCTATAATTTTTAGACCTTCCAGGGTCTTTTCTACAATTTCACACAAGAAGGGGGCACTTCTGTAATTTTCTGTCATTTCAGGGTTTATCTGTAATTTCCCACCAGTAGGGGTCTTTTTGTAATTTTCCCAACAGCATGGACCTTTTTGTAATTTCTTGAGAAATCAGGCTTTTCTGCAATATCTTGAGAAATCAGGGTTTTTCCCTAACTTGGATATTTCAACAATTTTGCAAAACTTCAGGGTAAAACTACAATTTCTAGATTTTGCAAGATTTTTTTCCGTAATTTGACATCAAAATCCCAGGACTTTGAATATTTCTGGGTTTTGCATGATTTTTTCATAATTCATAACAAATTCCATGACGTACAGGAGGTTTCCCTCATGCCAATGGTATTTTTGTCAACATACCTTTGCTCAAGGGTTTTTATACAAATTGTCAAGTTTCAGCAGATCTTCAAGTCTTGGACCCGGGTGTTCCCAACCCAAAGTCTTCAAAAGGGCTTCAAGTCTCCAAACTTGCTTCTTGTGTTGTCTTCCTTCAAGGTGTGAAGTCCTCTTCCCTCTTGGCCAAGCCCACCTATTTTATAGGAGAGGAGAGGGGATAACTGGAGGGAGATGAAAGAGTGTTTTCTTTTTGGACTTTTTAAGTCCCTCCGGGTTTGAAAGGAGGAGGGGCGAAAGAGGAAAAGGGAGGAGAGATTGAGAGAGGAAAGGAGGGGATCCCTCTGGGTTTGCAAGACCCGGAGGTGGTCCCCTTGCGTTTGAGAATCCGGAGGTGATCTCTCCGGGTTTGCAAGACCCGGAGGTGGTTCCTCCGGGTATTCCTCTCCCCCTTCTTCTCTTTTTTTTCCCAATTTGAGAGAGAGAGAAACCCGGAGGGGGTCCCTCCGGGTTTGAGAAACCTGGAGGTACTTCCTCTGGGTTTGCTACACCCCCTTTCTTTTTTTTTATTTGAAAGAAAGAGGAGAGAACCCGAAGGGGGGTCCTCCCCGTTTCTTCTCCCTTTTTTTATTTTAGGGTGCAATAGATGTATAACATTGAAATAAGGTATCTCATCTAGAGAAATAAAAAGGTAGCAAAATGACAAAGCAAAGGAAAACGAAAATATCTTCCAGTTTTATTTGAGCTTGTTGTTTTTTCTTTTAGGGATTATGATTCAGTTTCTGTACAGTCCGAGGCGTGAGGCGACCGAGGCGACCAAGGGGTCGCCTCATGCCTCAAACGCCTAGGCGATGGCCTAGGCATTTGAGGCGTTTTATTTAAAAAATAAATATATATATATATATACAATTCAAAAAATATAAATATAAAAGAAAATACATGCATATAGTCAAGATTTTCAATAAAATTAACAATAATTAATATTTGAAGCAAAAAGACATACATACAAATAAGATAAGATTTGAATAAAAGAGGTTTAAACCAAGATTGGACCAAAAGAAGATTGAGAGTGAGGCGTTTGAGGCGAAAGCGTGGCAGTTTGCGACCGCCTCACCGCCTCAAACGCCTAGGCGAGCACCTAGGCGCGCCTCTGACTACATAGTTCATTAGTTCATTTTACTCTTTGGCTGATGATTACTTCGGATAAGGATGCATCTCTTGAAGGAACAAAGGGCAAAGGTGCCAATTAGAGCCACAGGTGTCAATTCAGGAACTGATGTAGCTTAGAATGTAGGTTGGCCTCAAATACTCCAATTGGCACTCAGAGACTTTGACAGTCATTAGTTCATCATTCATTAGCCACAGGGCAGAGCAAGAACTGTTTCAAGAAGAAAAGAGGTTTCCGGGAGCTTTGTAAGCTGTTCCAAGAAGGCAACTTTTTAAAGGATGCACAGGGGAGGAGAAGTCTAATAACACTTTTCTGGTGTATAGAGATTGGGCACAGGTGTTCAAGGGAAACTGAAGCCCTTATTTAATTAAAAAGAAGGAAAAATACTGATTGACTTGAATTGGCTGGAGTGAGTCCGAAATCGGCATACCCAGGCCAATTCGGAGCCAGTCCAAATCCTGATCTGGATCAGACTAGATCTAGCTGACACCAGGGTCCAATCACATTCTACAGTCCTTGTCTTGGTGTTATCACATCTGGAAAGGATGAAGGGATCAAGATTGGCCTCTGGATCGGTCAGGCTAAAAACCAACTAAGTCGACCAACCCCGATCCAATTCGTGCTGATCCAACCTGATCCTGGTTGAAATAAATTGACACAGGTCAGGCAACCTTATCTTAGTCGAAACATGTTAGCATGAATTAGTCCAAATTGTAGGCCCTTTTTATAGCAGAAGACATTTTTTTTAAGGTGATTTTTTTTTGAAGGTGGTGGCAGAAGACAATAAATAATTTGAAAAAAGTTGACATTATTTTAAACATGAAAATAATATTTTTGAAGCACTAAAATGCAACATAATTGTTTTTTTAAAACTCATCCTCATCACTACCAAATAAAGTTCTCTGGTTGGGAGGCTGAACATGAGGATGTGTCTCTGTGCATCTAAACAAATATGGAAATAATGGCATATGCACAATATTGAAGTATTCTCAAAACTCAAGAAAGAAAGCTCTACGTGCCTTGATAATATCATCCAGAGCTAGAGTTGAAACTGGAGTTAGAGTTGAAGTTGGAGCTAGACTTGTGGGTATTTGATGTCTAGTAAAAGATGAGATTTCTTGACTGACATTTGTTCTAAAGCTTCATTGAACCATAGACAAGAATTGTATGGATGGTTGGTGGCACATTGGCACATTACCGCTCATGTACACCTGTCACCTGCCGAATGCTCCATGTGTCTACATGTGCTTGTACTCAAAAGGAAATAGACAACATAGACCACATTGAACATTTTGGCATCGAATTACAGCCATGGTAGTTAGAAACTTTGTTGAGGAGAGAAGGTTGAGGGAGAAAATGGCACTTTGATGCCTTAGGAGCATGGTTTGCTGGATCACACTGTACCGTGTGTACCGGCCATGCCGGATCATGCTAGCAGAAAACCGGTACATTGGCACGCATCAGTATGGTGTGATCCAGTACCTTTTTTAATATAAAAAATATTTTTAAGTAAAAAAGTTTTTTACCCAAGAAAATTTTGCTCTCGATATAATGTTAGTCCGGTGGCATATCGTACCATACCGGATTGTACCTGGTTGAAACCGACATGGTGTGTGCGGTACACTGGTCCAGCAAACCTTTGCCTAGGAGAGGCCTTGGGGGCCCCATGGCTCCAACTAGTTTTTGCTGGTTGTTCGGAAATTGCTAGCAACAGCTAGTTACATTTCCAATGGCTATTTTGACTACCTATCTATGTTATCAAAAACGCTTGAGGTGCTCGCCTAGACGATGAGGTGAGGCAAGGTGCCAACAGTTTGCCTTGCTTCAACCAATCTCACCTAGGTGATTAGCCAATGCCATGGGCACCTTTGGGTCAAGCCCACTTTGGCCACCCAGCCCATTTCTATAACACATGTGCATGTATAAATTAAGTATTCTTTTAAGTTTTGTATGTGTTGTTGACATCTTTAAGGAAATATGTACATATCTGACCTATTTATAGTTTTAATGAAATGTCGCCTCAGACGCCTTAGGCCATCACCTAGGCGTTCGAGATTTGAGGCGACCCCTTGGTTGCCTCGGGCTCCCCTTGCCTCTGACTACATAGGTACCTATTGGAACCTAGATTGCCATGAGCTGAGTTGATACCATCCAATCCTTGGCTAGAATGGCCGATCTGGTCCCAAGGACAAGACAGGCGGGCTTAGATCATCATGCTCCACCAAAAACGAATACAAAACTGGCGATTCATGCAAATTTTCCAAAGCTTTTATATTGGCATTCTTTTGATTGCAAGTTGTAGAAAAATAAGAGCAGAAATGTAATTTGTTATTTATTGAGTCTTTTTTTGTCTTTAGTCTTTTTTTTTATTTCTGGTCACAAGGCTATTGTGTAATTTGCCACTTGGGAAATTTATATGTAAGTGGGGCGAACTGGACAGACGAGGCAATTCGACCTCTCTTTCTGTTCTCTCCACACTGGCTTCTCTTCTTTCATGGTATCAGAGCCAGGTTTACATGTTGGATCCTATATCTGAATGGCTCTACCTCTACCGTAAAAACGCCAGTTGGTTCGACGCTGGGGTGTGTGTGTGTGTGGAGATTTTGTCCCATACTAGAAATCCTTGGGCACCTTCCCTATATATATATATATACATACATATATATATGTATGTATGTATATATATATGGGGGATTCCCTCAACTCAATGGCATCTACATTTGTCAAAGAAAGCACACATTAGATTTGTTGATAGAGACTGCGAAGTTGGGGTGTAAACTTACAGCTACGCCAATTGAATTGAATAATGGGTTGGCAGTGGCAGCGGGTGAGCACTCTCACCTGAAGACAACAGCATGTATTAGAGACCGGTAGGAAAGCTCATGTATCTTTCTCTAACTCCACCGGATCTGGCATATGCTATGGGCATAGTCAGTCAATTTCTGCATGCTCCACGCATACAAAAGCTGTGGAACGCATACTGTGATACTTGAAATCCTGTCCAGGAGAGGGGATTCTTTGAACTTGAAGGGTATGTTGATGTAGATTTGCATTGGATCTTGAGACAACATGAGATCAACTTCTGGTTATTGCACCTTTCTAGGGGGTAACTTAGTCACTTAGAGGAGTAAGAAGCAGACTGTTTGTGTGAGATCCAGTGCAGAGGCTGAGTATCGGGCGATGGCACATGGATTAGCAGAGCTACTATGGCTGAAACTCTTCTTGTCAGTCTTCAAAGTACCGGTTGAATTGCCCATGAAGCTCTACCATGACAACAAAGTAGGAACCAATATTGCAAACGATCCCATTCAGCACGACAGGGCCAAACACCTTGAAATTGACCGGTACTTTATTAGAGAAAGATTGGACTATGGAGAGCTCTGTTTGCCTTATGTGAAGTCACAAGATCAAGCTGCAAATGTCTTTACAAAAGTTATGACCAAAGCTCAATTTAAATCTGCCCTAGACAAGCTGAGCGTGTAAGATATCTATACTCACCTTGAGGGGGAGTGTAGAAAAACAAGGGCAGAAATGTAATTCGTTGTTTATTGAGTCCTTTTTTGTTTTTAGTTTTTGTTTATTTCTGGTTGCCCTGGTCATTCTTTTCTTTGTAAGGGCTATTGTGTTGCCACTTATGAAACTAGTATATAAGTGGGGGGAACTGGACAGACAAGGCAGTTCGGCCTCTCTTTCTCTTCTCTCCACACCAGCCTCTCTTCTTTCACAAGTTACATTAGTTTCTTGGCCTTCCTGGATCCTAGAAGTTTGGTTTTAGTAATATGATGTTTGAGATCCTATTGTGTGTTTCTGTTATGAAGTGCTTAATGCTGGATGCTGGTTCCATATTTCTAGCTCTGTATGATTGTGTGATCGTATTATTTGCAGACTAAAGGGTTGATCTATTAAAGTGTTATGATTAATGTTCGTCTGCAGATTTAGTACGAGCAGAGCTCCCAAATATTTTACCACCATCTTACAGGGGAACAACCATTCGCTATATGTACTATGTTAAAAGTACAATTTGTGGACACCGGCTTGTTTTGGAGAATGGGCATCATGATAGAGAGCCTGTAAATGATTTAATTCAATTGGTATGTACCTTAGACCTTTACATCCTTGTTCAAATTATACGAAGTTATGCTTCATCACTTAGCAGGTCCGTTCACTTGCTTATAGTAAGCACCAAGTAACTTGTGCTGGTCTTTTAGTAAAATATTCTCAATTGCAAAAATTAGCCTCTCTGATCTGTTTCACATCAGAGAAGCCAAGACTAAAGTAAAGACAAATATTGTGATGATGTCATGATTTATGAACATTTTCTTATGGCACATCATAGTGCTCTTAGTGTTGAACATCTGGAAAAACTGAGCTACCTTAATTCTGTGTTATTGTGCATGTATTGTGATTTAGATATTTTGTGCATCTGGACAATGCCCCCACATCAAAGTAAATATTTTCTACGCGGTTTATTTGTATCATTAAAGTAGGAGCATAAGTATATTTTTTGTCGTAAAAACTCAGGCGTCCCTTCTTTTGCTTGCTTATAGATCTAATGCCTAACTTCAATTCTTGTAGGAAGCTCGTCAGCCGTTGCAGATATGGGGCACACAGAAAAGTAGCAGCATGCTTAGTGAAGAAAACCAAGTTGATGGTATATTTTCTTTTAGTTGCATGAACTTGGAGTTCTGAGGTTGTATTTTGTTGATGCAGCTTGATATATTACTTCTGTATTTCTACTCGAAAAAAGTTGTAATTTTGCATTTGATCAAGTTCTCCTCAGGTCAGGCTCGCTCTTTTTGTTTTTTGTGCAAGAACATGTTCCCCATGTGTACATTCCCATCATGAGTTCCTCATCCATAACCATAAGTTCAGTAGAACATGTAGATTGGCTTCACAATTGATGTGAATGGACAAGATAGAGGTGCATGGTAGGTTGGAATGAAGCAATAAATGAAGCTCAGGGCTATTAGGAAAGTTTTGATGCTCTCTAGGAAGTGTCTCCTATAAATTGACTATTAAGGAACTTTTCATGAATGCAATTAAGCTGGGAGTTTCAAGGAACCTTGTAAATTCGGCTTTTGCAGTTGGGATTGTTTCGTGGAACACCAACAGTAGTAAGTTGGCAGATCTTCTAGAATGACAAGCTGAGAAGACTAATCACTTGTTTATTTGGGACTGTGTCTTCTGATTACATTGGTTGAGGTTCATCTGTGGTTTATCTTTTCCATCATCTTTGTCTGTCTGTATACTCGATTTGTATGATTTCTAATTGCCAGCTATCCCAAGTTTGTTTTTTGGTTAGCAACATTATTTTGGCACAAGATAAACTTAATTTTTATTTCAGGAATTGCTCCAGCTACACCTGCACAAATGGATGTATACTGGAAAGAGAAGAATGCGGACTCTGAGTGGGTATGTCCTGTGAAACTTCTGATTCTCTCTCTCTCTCAACCGCCACTGTGACTAGGTGTTCAGGGAAGAATGAATGGACTTGTCCATGTATGGAGCCGCCATTGTCACTGGGCACTAGGATGGCAATAAACAGAATAGTCCCATGTTGGAAAGGGAGGAAATATTGCTTGGCCATATATGAAAGCTTCAAATATAATATGAGGCACCTATTGGGGGACAAAATTGTGATCATTGGGCTGAAAGTGGACGATACCTCATACTGGTTGGATGGAGTGCAGGCAGCTATTATTTCGGTTTTCAGTTTGGACCTGCTTATTTAGTCCAGAAGGTTAGATGCATCCACTTAACTAAGTGCTTCTTAAGAGGATGTGGTAATTTTAAATCAAGTCTTCTTTTAGTGTATGGAGGAACTTTATGTATACATAATTATACATTCCCCTTTTTCTATTTGGTACAAACTGTGATGTCCCCACTTTTAGGGGGGGGGGAGTCTGCATAAGCAATTTTCTAGAAAGGCAGATGGTGCGGCAACTTCACGTTGGATGTGTCTTTCCCCAGCCTGTTTGCTGTCTCTGCTGACCCTCTGGGGTCAGTCAACTGGCGTTTTGACCCCTAACTTTCAAGGGGTACCTAGGTGTCGACTTTCAGGAGGGACCTCAGGACCGACGAGATGGAGCAGCTTCAGGATCTCTTGCTCTTCCTCCTTGACTTCGCCCTGCACTCCCACAGGGAAGATGCATGGACTTGGAGGTGGGGGTAGGGAGGGGATCTTCTCTGTTAAGTCTGCCTACACCATCATCTCGGACAGAGGGGTGCGCTACAGTCTTGCCTCGTAGGTCTGGAGGCCGAGGAGTCTGCAGAATATGAAGCTACTCACTTGATGGATTTCTCATGGGAGGCTTCCCACTCGAGACAGGCTGCTTCAGTTCGTCCCAGGCATTCAGCCTTCCTACTGCTTGTGTGGTCAGGAGGATGGGACCCTAGATCACTTGTTTGTAGGATGCTCCTATTAGTGGGAGGTGTGGGAGGGGTTGGCTTCGAGATCCCGCTGTGCACTTGGCCGTCAGATAGAGGTGCAACACTTAATTGGGTCTTGGGATAGGAGGTGGCCCCTCAGAGGTGATAGTATTGTGTGGGGTTGATCTTGCATGCCCCTCTTTGGTCCCTGTCGGGTGAACGGAACAATAGGATCTTTAGAAGGGAGGCTAGAGTAGAGGACTCTCTTGTATCTTTCATTTGTAGTAGAGTGAGAGAATGGGTGGAGTTGCTTTGTAATGTGAATTCCCTCAACTCCTCACTTTTTGTTTTGATGGGAGGTTAGGCTGTCCCACACTACACTGCCTTGGTGCGGTCTTTTGTACAGGGTTTTTTTGAGAGCTCATTGACTATACTTGTACATCCCCTTTTCATTTAATACAATCAGTGGTACTACCCACTTTCAAAATAAAAAATTATGAAACAGACTCAGTGCCTAATTATAACTCTATTTTTCTGATCATAGGCTTTTACTTTTTCTGGCAGGTTAGGGCTATTGATGCATTAGATGGATTTGAAGAAGACTATGACAGTTCACGGGATGAGATATCATCTGTTTCCTCCTATAATCCAACCAAAGGAAACCTTGACTTGGCTCTAAGAAGCTCCTTGTCATTGCAGTCCATAGCACCAAGACTTTCTAATCATGAAATTTGCCATTCCCAAGGAGAGCCTTCCAATATGCATTACATGACACTTTCTCAGCTATCTGTATCAGAGGTTGCTGATGATACCAATACGGGTGGGTGTCTCTACTTTGTGTACAGATAGAATTGTTTTGCCTTACTTCAGAATTATGTTTAGTCAGCTGCTGCTCTGATAATATATATGATGCTGCTTGCTTCTTAGTGTTAAATATTTTGTTCTCATATTGTCTAATATTCAGTTTTATACTAATGAACTTTAGATGAATAAATTGTTTTATGAAAACTGTTTTACCATTCCCTCAGAGGAGACTTTCTCTCATACTTCAGCAGTTCCCTCATTAAGCCATCGGAGGAGGTTCTCTGATTCCCCTTTCTCTAAGGATGAGATGAAGGCACACCAAGGATCTATTGAACCTGGAACATGTAAGTTGTATGTTCTTTTGTCTTAGGAATCAACTTAAAGCATATTTGGATCTTATGCTTTTTCATCTTTGGCACATAAGCTAATCAAAGGAAAATACTTTTTCTGCAGCAGAAGGCTTTATTCGAGGAAGATCTTATAACATCAGGATAGATGATGAAGTGTTACTTAGATTTTCCCCTAAAAACTCTGATTCAACCTATTACTTTGGGGATATGGTAAAACCATGTTTTATTCTATGTTTTATGACTTAAGCTTCTCTAAGAGACCGGATTACTTAATAGTTTTTATACCATGCCAACAGATTGGTGGCACTCTTACATTTTTCCATGGAGGAGCTAGGAGATGCCTCGAGGTGATTATTTTCCTCCCTCCTATTGTCAACTCAGTGTTTGTGGTTAACAGCATTATTACTTCCAGCCCTTTTGGGGAAATTACCTTTCGGTTTGTGAATGTTTTCCAGGTTTCTATAACTTTGGAGACTTCTGAAACAATTTCCCAACGTTTTGTCCATCCTTCACGACGGAGCTCCCCTACAATAACAAAGGTTCTTATCATATTCCACACTTTCGTTTTCTAGCACTTGATTGTAGTACTGCATCATGAATGGATATCTCCTTATATTCACTTTCAGCAATATTTAAAAAATCAGTTCCCTAAACATATGATGCTTTATGACCAACGTCAGTTATGTGCCTGGCATTGGATGTGATGGATATGGAAGTCCAGGTTGGTGGATAATAATGCATTGGTTGCATCAATGACATTGCTAGATCTATGTCCATTTCTAGTCGTGTGGATTCAATGCTGATGTTTTACTTCATTTTATTTTAGTTTATGAGTAATATATGTAGATATATTCAGTGAGGTTATTTGAGTCGTTCTGTCGTTTGTGGTTGTGAAGCAGATTAAGTCTGATTGTTCATATTCAAGATAAACCCTGCATGTAGCTGAAAGTCATCATTGAGCAGCTACAACTGGGCAATTTAACAGCAGTGAAAGCCCAAAATTGAAGGCCGTTTGTCAACTGACTAGATTTTTTTTTACTGTGACCCGTTGTCTTTCCAGGAATCCACCAAAGCCTGCTGTCTCTTCTGCAACTGCTGGGCACTGGTGCCCTTTGCAGAGATTCATCGCTAGGAGGATTCCTTCTGCGAGACCACTTTTTCTATCATGTTGGGTTCTTTAGATAAATCAAAATTAATGTTATTCATAATTTACCATTATTGTAAAAATTACCAATAAACATAATAATGTATATTCTTGATCCTGTTGCCAGTGCTAGTATATTATAGAGGCAGCCTTTTCTGGCTAATGGATTCTAGATTTAGCATTCATGGGAAATGAGATTTAAAAGGATCCTTAAAACTGGTAAGCACCTTAAATTGAAGGAAGACAGCAATAACGTATATTCATGTAAGTAATGTAAGGTAATACTTGCAAAGTTCACTGTTGCTCCATGTAACTGGAACATTCGAGATTGCTAAATTCAGGGTCGTTTCCTCCCTTGGCTTAGATCTAAAGGCTTTGGCTCCGTTGATGCCTTGGTACAGAAATGATTATGCTAGGGGATAAGCATGATATCCTGCAATTTTTATTTGTACTCTCGGAAGAAAATGTATCTATACCTTTTGATCAAAACCCCTGATGATGGTTGCCTACTGAAAAATTCTTCTTCTCATATATATGACACTGCCTGCCTTATTCGTGAATGGCATCTGATGTGATGCTATTTCATTAGCGAATGACTTGTAGTTTAGCTTACCATTATAGCCAGGGAACTCATTGAGAGCTCAAACACAGCTACACGGCTGACCAGAGAGGAAGACCAGCTTGGTAGATGGACACCTGGATTAACAGATATGGCATTATCTTAAGCTTACGGCCTTGGTGCAATCTGTTTCAGCATATACAGATGCATCACATTAACAATCTACATATGTCGTTCTATAAGTTGTAAAATCGTATGCAGGCTACCTAATTTGAAAGTTTAGGGTCAGTTATTAAGATCCCATTCCATGGGTTTCTCTTTTCTACCAAATATTACTGTTGTCTAAGCCGTAAAATTCCCAATAGGTGTGCTCCAAGTATTTTAACCTTGCTGGCTTACTCGGTTTTGTTTGCAGGTCCAGAATGACCATCATGCAGTGGTTGCTGATCTGATGGAGACTAATTTTCTCTTTTCTATTCCCATGGATGGACCTATGTCATTTTCAACACCCTATGTCTCTGTACAGTGGGCACTTCGGTTTGAATTTTTTACCACTCCCAGAAGTGTGGATTGGAGCAGGTATTTAGTATGCCACTGTCATACACTATTATGAGCTACAGTATGCATTTAAGCTTAAAAATATAATTTGTTTCTCTTTGTGGATGCTCGTATCTAACATCTTCTTTGTTTTCAAACAAAGGCAATTTAGACCCTTAATACTTTGAAGTTATACACTTCATCAAGCTGCAATACAACATTGATAATATCTGCCATTTTCCTTTCTAAAATCTTATTTCTAATTCTTTTTTACTTGCCAGGTATGAGCATCCTCTCCTTATAGAGGACAGAGAGAGAGGAGACTGGGTTCTTCCCATAACTGTGCATGCACTTCCTCCGCGTAGTCAACCTACACATAGGAAAAATCAAAAGCCTCCCTCTCTCGGAAACTTATGGGTCCGAACTTGAAGGTTGGCAATGGCATCACCTGCTGCTAGTTCTGCTACTCACAGTTGGCTGGTTACGAAAATTCTTTTAGCTGTAGTCGAGTTTGTTGTAACAAAATTTAGATAGAGAAGCAAGAAAGCGTGATGAATGGTTCAAAACATTCTTGGAGAAAATGGTGTTATATATACTGATCTACCTGCCATTCTTTGTGCACGGTCACCTTTCGTACTTAGTTTTGAAATAATGCTCTAAAATATGATATGCACCTGAAAAATATGTTGCAAGATGGGTCTCCTTTTCCCTGGCAGTGGAGTGGGCTCAAACGAATTCTGTGGTGGTTCACAGCTTTACATTGTAATTTGTCGAGTGTTGTGTGTAGAGGATTGCATGCGTTGGTAGATTTCTGGCACCACTTGTGAAGTTGGGGTTTCATTGCCATGCTTTGTGACGTTCGGGTTGTCGGCATAAAATTGCTGGGAACAAATGGTTTCCATATCAATCACGGTGCAGGTATTCAGCATGATACTTACAATACACACGGTGCGCACATCATACTCGTTCGTGAGTTACTGCATAAAAGCTTCTGCGTATGCCGCGCTGAAAGAAAACGAAAAGAATTGGCAGAGGAATATTAGCTTATTTGATGTATTCCATTTTATGTCAGGATAATGTAAAATGCTCAGTTTGGTATTTATCATTGGACATTAGTAGTTGTAAGTAAAATTACAGTTAGAACGTCAATATCATTAGGCAAGAAATTATATTCTATGATCGAAAACTCATTTTCCTTTGTTGTAAAGCTCGTATTTTGATTGACGTTTATTGATTGTGCACTTCTTGTTTGAAAAGAAGATTAAATCTTGACAAATAAAATTATTCTGCTGATCTTTTCTCATCTCATATCTGTTCCACCGAAATTTTGACCGTCTTATCAAAATCTAGGGCTAATTACATCTGAGGCTTCTTTTGCCCATATCGTACCGTATTTAACTAGCGATGTTCACAGTTCTGCCATGGCAGGACGATCAAAGTTGCATGCAGACTTCACATTGTCTGTGAGTGTGAAGCTTGGTCCTCCACCAAAGTAAAAAACAATATTTTACTTACTGAATTTAGTCATCTCACTCACTAGCTTTAAAGTGCTGAGTGGAGAGGATTTCACAATTTTAAATATATTTTATTTTTATTTAATACGAGATTATTTTATTTAAGCTGTATCACATGGTGGTTTTTTGTCACAAGATATGTAGCTCAGATCATAAATTGACTTTAATATCATATTGAAGTTATTAGGATTATCCAACTTAAAAATCTAAGATGTCAAGTGGAAAACAATAGTATTTTAAATATATATTAATTTATATTTTTTCAATGTGACTTTTCTAAAAAAAATTACACGGCTGAAAGAGATAGTAAACCAGGTTAATGGGATTTGGTGCAGTGAAACAAAGCTTGTAAGAGTTGATTTTCTATCGTTTTTGGTTTTTTTATAAATATTATGAGCTCTATCAATAAATCCGTTGTAGTCTAGTTGGTTAGGATACTCGGCTCTCACCCGAGAGACCCGGGTTCGAGTCCCGGCAACGGAATTTTTTTTTTCTCTAACACAGTTATTTAATTTTTTCCTCACTTGGAGATTATCGTATGTCTCTAATTCGTACTAAACGTTGAAGTTCATCAGCAACGAACAGGCGTACACATACTTCCCCCCCCTTTTTTTTTTCACATACAGGATTGCAAAATCTCACCTAAATAAATACCTCTTCGCTTCATATCCATGAAGTATAAATTATTGTTTCTACCTCTTGATATATATAGAAAATTTATAACATATATATACTATAAGAAAATTGAGGGATCTTTTTGTCGCCGGTTCAAGTTTGCGTTTATCCGGTTTTGGGAAGATATGATTCCCTGGTTCACGAGTTTCCGCACTGGTTCACAATCTCTTCCCTATTGGTGAAGTTTCCCACCCAGCAACTCCCATGCACCCATCCGATCCCAGCTGAGCAGATCGAAAGCCCCGTTTCGATCCAGAATCATATCCAGGGGACTCCCGGGAGCGCAATTCCTGCTGTTCCTGCTGCCGTTCTTCCCTCCGGGCATCATTGATTGGTTACGAGGATCGTGCAGGTATTGGGGATTCCGGGTTGTGGGAAGGTTTGGTTAGATGATATAGGTCGATAGGAACATGCAGGACTGGAGTTCCTGTTCCCCCTACTTGTGGCCGGAGGAGTTGGGGGATGGGGAGCCGGTGCGGGCGAGGGAGGCAGACGGGTTCTTCTCTTCAGCGGCTTCGTCTTCCTCGTCTTCTTCTTTGCCGATTTCATTGGCTCCGAGCGGGAAATGTACAGAGCACCGGGTGTCGAAGTATGGGGTGGAGGTAAAATTTATTGTCATTTTTCATGTTTTGTACTGGCGTGTCCGGTTTCGACTCTAATCCATCCGCAAGGAATCGAGTGAGCTTTGGCTGGAAATCATCCGCAATTCCTTTTCCGTTGCTCCTACGATCCCCGGTTACCGAAAAATTTCAACTAAGACTGTGGTTGAATGTTATACTCATTTTTTTTTTTGTATACCCTTAAAAAAATTACGAATTACCTACATATCTTTACCTTTTTAAAAACTACCGCCGTACCCTCAAAAACTCTTAACCATGGTTAGCAACCCCCTCCGTTTACTTGCCGTCTTGATGCTTGTTGATAATTCTCGCAAGTGTACGAATCGAACAAGTAATAAATGATGAGAAAAGTATCGTTCCCACGAGGATACCGAAATTTACCACGCCTTAATTTAATTGAGAAACTCGAATTCAAGAGAAGTGTAACACGAAAGAATTTTAAATCAGTAAAGAAAATGACTTAATGAACTCAATTAACTAAACACTAGGGCGTCCGATATCACCGTAGCTAATCCAATTTAATCCACCTAATCATGTTCTCAGAAATACTAGTCTATGCAGCAAGTTAAATTATAAACCCAAAACCTATTTGACATTCTTTCTCGAGCAATATCAAAGATATCCGCACACGTTAACTCACTATATCTCTATGCGAGTTAGCATGTATGAACGCTCATTAAGATATGTGATTCTATAACTACATGAATCAAAGTAGAACATCTCTCTCCCCTGAAATTCATGGCATTCATTACGATTGTCACAGACAATACGTCACCTCTCGGCCTCAATATTGTCTCAAATCAGTTGAACATTGGCCAGATATTCAAAAAAGAAACATTAAGCACTGTAATGAACACACCACAAAGACTCGTAATCTCCAAACGAGAACATGAATTAAACAAATTAAAATTTCCAAGTCAGGTTCAATCGGAGCCCTAGTAAAAAGAACAAATTAGCTCATGCTGAAATAAATAAAACATAAATCTCTGAACGTGGGCATCCAACTCATGCTATATTCAGGAAGAGGACGAAGGAACTTTGGTGCTCCCGTGCTCCTGCGTTGCTCCAGCGTTCCTCTCCTCCTCCGCTCGATGCCGTCCCCCCTGCTCTCCTCAAAAAGAAAAAAAAATTGCTTTCATCCGCAAACCCCGCACCTCTTCCACGCAGCCGCTCCTGCACGGCCACTTCTGCACGTCCCCCCTCGTTTCCACAACTGCACTCCCCTCCGGCAGAACATAAGCCCCCTCCTTTTTCTCCTCAACCGACCACTCATTTCTCCACTTCCCTGGGTCCTCAACGTGACACCTTTATCTTTAACATGGAGCCCTCAACATTTTGTTTTATTACAGTTCTTGCCAGTGAACATCAATGCCTTCAAATAAAAAAATAGTTCTTCTCCCTAGAGAAAGGAAGCTCGGATTTTTATTGTGCAGTTATGGGAGGATTTCAAAGCTCTGAAGTTTTTTTTTTCTCATTGACACCAACACATAAACGAGCCATCTACACCAATGTGATATTCCCTGCAAGTATCATAAAAGTGGATTAGGTTCACTTAAATAAATAAGAAAATGGTGGGAAATGAGGTATAAATACATTCATGCATTCTCATTTTTTTATATAAAACACTTGATTAAAGCATTATGATAATGCCATATCAATGCTACATACGGACGATTCTCTTAGACCGTTTTACCCCCTACCTCCTTTCTTTTCTCTCCACCTCCGCGATCGTAGATTGCGTCTGCCTCCTCCCCTCGCATGACCTTCTTGCCATTACGGTGGATGCCGCCCTAGCAACCGTTGCCCTCTCCTTTCGCTCCCCCTTTCTCGGAATCTTCTCTGCTGGAGGGGAGTTCGCCCTCACCCTCTCCCTCCACTCTCACTCACGGCCGCGCGTCCTCTCCCTCTCCCTCCGCTCTCCCTCGGCTGCTCGTCCTCTCCCTCTCCCTCGGCCGCTCGTCCTCTCCCTCTCCCTCCACTCTCACGGCCGCGCGTCCTCTCTCTCTCCCTCCACTCTCACGGCCGCGCAGATCGACTGTAACGGCCTCTTCTCTGCCGGAGGGTAGCTGACCCTATCCCTCTCCCTCCAATCTCACGGCCGCTTGCCATCTCCTTCTCCCCACGTCATTTCTTCTATGTGTGTCTGTGGACACCAAAAAAATTGCACGCCTTGCAGGCCCACTGGCGGCACACCCCCAGGGAGCTTCAGTGGCACACCCCCAAGGGCCTTCAGCGGCACACCCCCAGGGAGCTTCAGCGGCACACCCCCAAGAGACTTCAGCGGCACTCCCCCTTTGAGCTTCAGCGGCACACCCCCAGGGAGCTTCAGTGGCACACCCTCTGCCTTGTTCAACGGCACGCCCCTTTCCCTGCTCAGCGACACACCCTTCAGCGGCACAGCCCCTGGCCTTCAGCGGCACGCCCATTTGGGGCTCCAGCGGCACGCCCATTTGGCCCTCAGCGGCACGCCTTTTGCCCTCTTCAACGGCACGCTTGGGCAGCCCTTCAGCGGCACGGCCTTTGGCCCTCCTAGCGGCACACTTCTTGAGCCCGCCAGCGGCACAGTGTTAAGGCATTTCAACGGCTGAACAACGTGATGCCCATGCCCTACGGATCCTTGACGCGCAGTGAGCTATCCGAGGTGTCAACCAGAGGTTGGGCCACGCAGGATACTCCCCTGACATCCAGGACGGGGGAAGTCAAACCCCATCATGACTAGCCGTTTCCCGCCTCCGACTGCCGTGCTCGAGGGCTCCCGCTGCTGGGAGTATAAAACCACTCCCATTCCGGCGAAGAAAAGAGAGAGAGACACGGAGAAGAGACCCACGGGCAGAGACAAATAGACGGAGTTGCATACGAGAAGAAGAAGAAGAAGAAGAGAGAAGAAAAGGGAGAGGCTCCGGCGTGGAGTCTACCGACAGCCACCAGGCAACGAGAAGAGAGTAAGAGAGAGAGAGAGGGCTTGATGTAGTAGGGGAAGGTGGGGGAAAGAGCAGTGGACGATCGTCCCTGCTTCGATCCCCAACACTTCCTCCTCTCTTTGTTCTTTGTTTTCCCACCTCTCCGTTCTTTCGTTTTCTTTCTTGCCCATACCCTTAGCTCGGGCATGCTTTGTGATGTACACGGGTGGCTACGGCCCTTTGTCTCCCCATGAATAAAGATCTTCCCCCCCTCAATGGGTTTTCTCTTTGTCTCGTTGTTTTGGACCACAGTGCATTTGGTCATCTTTCCCTTCGCTTCTCGGTGTTTGCGTTCATCCCTGATGCCGACGATTTACTCCGGATGCGGCACCATCTTGAATGGTTTGAGGTCACGAACCTCCTCCCGTAAAGCCCAGTGCCTTCACCTGTGTCTGCCCCTTTGAACCTTTTTCCCCCTTGCCGGAAGTCCCTGTGGGTTTGATCGGCCTAACACCCTGCCCCTTTAACAGGCCAACCCCTTTTGGAGCCCTGTCCGGTGCACCTGCACTTTCCTCCAGCGGCACACCCTTCCGGTACCTTGGCCGGCACACCCATAGCAGCCCCCAGCGGTACACCTCCCCCTTGGTGTCTCAGCGGCACGCCTGGCCTCTCCCTAGCCCGGTACACCCCTCAGGCACCCTGTGCTCGTTCTTGGCCGGTACGCCTTGGCTAACCCCCAGTCCACCCTGTCCAGGCTTAGAAGTCTTCGGTTCGCTGTTTTCCCGTGTTTTCTGAAGTTTTATTAAGGTGTTGCCGCCCTCGGGTGCCCACCTCCAGTTGTCGTGTTCCGCCACTCCATGTGGGCGCGTTCCCATTATCTCCCTTACGCTCGGGTCAAGGGGAGATGCTGCTGAAATTTTGATAGAAAATAACGAGACGTTAAAAGGTAAAAGGATGCAACAAACGAATGGGATAATAAATACATATCAAAAGATAATAGAACCATTAAACGAATAGAACAACGACAGATTGCAAGAAGGAGGAAAGACTTGTATAAAATTACTCAAGACTCAAAGAAAAGAAGAAAAGAAAAGCCTTAAAAACAAGTAGCAGAGGAGTGGGCCTTCGTCGGCACGCCTGTTCCAGCCTTCACCGGTACACCTGGTCAACCCTCCAGCGGCACACCCTATCAGCCCTTCAACGACACACCTGCTTGGCTCCTCACCGGCACACTCTTCCTCACCCACTCACCCTCTCACCGGCACACACTCCATTCCCCCCTCACCGGTACCCTCTCACCGGCACACACTCCATTCCCCCCTCACCGGTACACTCTCCCCCCCTCACCGGTACACTCTCTGTCTCTCCCTCATCTATCTCCCTGTCTTACCTCTTCTTCCACTGTCTCCCTGAAATAGAAACCAATGTACAGACTTGGTAGGTTGAGGCACGAACACAGCAACAAGCAATGTACAAACTCTGAACAATGTATAGACTTTGAGTCGGCCAACGTACAGACTTTGGGTTGGCCAATGTATAGACTTTGAACTGCAGCCAATGGACAATGTGTAGACTTTGAGCTGCAATGTACAGACTTTGAGCTGCAATGTATAGACTTTGGGTTGGCCAATGTACAGACTTTGAACTGCAGCCTAGAAACAATGTATAGACTTTGAGTTGGCCAACGTACAGACTTTGGGCTGGCCAACGTACAGACTTTGAATTGCAGCCAATGGACAATATACAGACTTTGAGCTGTAGTGTATAGACTTTAGGCTGTCTAATGTACAGACTTCGAACTGCAGCCAAGGGACAATGTATAGACTTTGAGCTGAACAGTGTACAGACTTAGAGCTGCAATGTACAGACTTTGAGCTGGAATGTACAGACTTTGAGATGTAATGTATAGACTTTATGTTGGCCAATGTGCAGACTTTGGGCTGGCCAATGTGCAGATTTTGAACTGCAGCCAATGGACAACGTACAGACTTTGAGCTGCAATGTATAGACTTTAAGCTGACCAATGTATAGACTTTGGGCTGGCCAATGTACAGACTTTGCGCTGCAGTGTACAGACTTTGAGCTGATGAATGCAGCCAATGTATAGACTTTGAGCAGCCAATGTATAGACTTTGAGCAGCCAATGTATAGACTTTGAGCTGATGAATGCAGCCAACGTATAGACTTTGGGCTGATGAATGTACAGACTTTATGTCGCAGCGACCGGCCAATGTGCAGACTTCAGCCCTTCAGCGGCACCCTCCTTAAGTCCTTCAACGGCACACATCTCCAGCCCTTCGCCGACACACTTTTCTACCCACCTCTCTTCAGCGGTACACTCCCTTTAGGCCCCTTTCAACCCGCCAAGGGTCAACTCTCCCCCAAAAAAATAATAATACATGAATATATGTATATATGAATATATGGGCATATAATGGCAGAACTAACATGCCAATAAAAATCATGATGAGTAAATAAGCCTGAACAGATCCGTATAAAAAAAAATGATGAACGAAATAAGTGACGATAATAATAATAGAAAGGAAAAAGGGGGTAACAACGACAACGGGCAAGACGAGGGAAATCACCCGGAACATATATGGAAAGAGGAATAAACAACGGAGCAATAAGAACAATAATGATAAAACATTACAAGGTATCAGTAATCCCACATTGCAGCCCCATCTCTCCCCGGGACCCGACACAAACGGAACAATAACGCCGCCCTCTCAGGCCGGGCCCGAGTCTTGGGAACCATCCTGACATGGCCAGGCCCCGACCTAGTCTCGGGCCGACATTCCAATCGGACCGGATTCGTTTCTCGCCCCTGGGCCCTTCCGGGCCGTTATTAAAATTTGCCGTGCATTCGGCAAACATTTGAACGGATTCGCCCCAGTTTTCCGTCGCGTTCCTATCACGGACCCGTGTCCGAATATGAAAACGTCCACGAGTGACCGACATGGCCAATGGCTCGTATGCTGATGCGGATTTTAGTGTGATTTATTCCTGTCCCTTTCTCGCGCAGTTAGTATTATTTCTTTCGGCTGTAGGGCCCCTAATTTCAGCAATTAATCAAGGGTGTTCCCCTGTACGGGGGATGTAAATGACGTCGTGGCCTTTATGGCATGACGGGATCTGGTCCCGACACGAACCACACAGTCGTCTGACGAAGTCAGGTCGAGCGCACCATGGGCTCTTCGGGGCCTGAATAAATTATCACTTCGGTGATTGGCACGCCCACGCACTTAATAGACGAAGCACCTGAACGATCGAATTTTAGTGCGTCCACAGTGTCTATTTGGAAACTGCATTCAAGTATTTCATCCATCCATTCAAGGCGTATTGAATTGTCTTCTCTGATCAGATCCATCGAAGTCTAGGGCGTATCGTAATTCATCGTGAAAAAATGTCGAAAAGATGGGGAACAAATAAATAGTAGGTTAACCGATTTATGCTTTATCTTACAACGATCTAGGAAATTCCAACCTCTCTGGACACTTGGTACCCGAACTTGGAAATCTTGAACGTCTTCAATATCTGTAAGTATTCACTTCCCTTGAACTATTTTTTGTTGGCGCTTTTCACTTTATTATGTGTCAGCTTCCTTTTTTCCTTGTGCTTTGCCGGGAATAAAATGATACTCTGAACTGGGATAGGGTTTTTAGACTTTTAAAAGTGTCTAACAAGTGTTTTATATAGGCATGACTGGCAATATAAGACTAGTGCAACCACATTTGTCTGATGGCACCACCTTGCCTTGTCTCACACTCCTAAATTTAATGTCGCAACTAGTATGATGTAGTTGCATTTTCTCTCTGAGTAAAAGGGATATGCTAGTTCAGTCATTGCAAAGAAAGAGAAGGAATAGCGAGATAAGATAGAAGTTCTAGATTTTAATATGTGCATAGAAATGTTCATGCACATACCATGCAGAATTTGATGAAGTTTGGCAATATCTTGTTGGTCACAAAATTTTTGTTGTGATTGACAATTACTTTTGTGGAAAGCAACCATAATGTTTCTATACCAGAGGAGGGTATTATGTCATTGCAATAATATTTCTTTGTAGCATCATTCTATCGGATCACATCTTCTGTATAGCCCGCTAGTTATCTTTATAAAAGAGAAGTTACTTTATCACACGCCTTTGTTTGTAATAGGTCTTTGGTCATAGTGGGTAACGATGAGTGAGGATACAACTGCACACTCTGTTAGTCAGTGTTTGATTGCTCCAGATTGCCATTGTAACATGGCTTGTAAGACATATATCTCGTCTCAAGAATCAAGCAAGGGGAGACGATTCTATCGGTGTCCACGATGGAATGTAAGTATATTCGAAATGCATGTTACATGATTGATGTTATGTCTAAGAGATTGTAAGTATATTAATGATTGTTTTTTTTGTAGGAAGATAATACTTGTGGGTACTTTGCATGGGATGATGATGTACATCATTCCACGGTAGACTTGAAGTATCAACTAATCAATATGGAGGCACTCTTGGAAAAGAAATTTAAGGCATTGGAAAGGAAATTACACAAGTTTGAGACAATTGAATTGAAGATGGATAAGTTGCAAGCAGAGTTACCAAATAGAGCACTGACAGTTAGAAAAGTGATGGAAGAAGCAAGAAAAATCACTTTACACTTTGTCATTTTAGTTGCTATGTATATTGTGATGTACTATGTAATTTGATATGACAAGTGGGAGTTCACATGTCCCCATGTACTTGCAATTAATACATGTGTTGTGCCCCTGTGCTTTGATGTTAATGTGTTACTGTTTTGATGATAGCAACTCAATGAGTCACGCAAACAATGATGATGATCCATGTTAACTGTTATGGGGAGATTGTTAGGCCCAGGCCCCTTGTGGATTGATGATGTAATGATATCTTGAGTGCATCATGCTTGCGAACATACATAGTCGGTGCAGGTTTAACATGAGCATATATATCTTAGCACACTTAGAGTCTGTGCATGCATAACTCAAGTCGATGCAACTTTTGTTGCTGCACGCGACTAAGTCCGTGCAACTCTTGTTGCTGCATGAACACAAGACTGTACAACTTTTGTTGATTTGAGCGTTTAAGTTCGTGCATCATTTCATCAGAGTCTGTTCATTATACATTCAGCCTAAACTCTAGGGATAGCAAGCCAGTGCAGAACTCCATTTTGTGTAGAAAAGAGTCAGTGCACACTTGACGTGTGCGAGGCTGAACTTGGTGCAAAGGGATCTCAATGCATTAATGTTGTCGGAGCAACCTTTGTAGCTAGACGTAACCTAGTCGATGCAACTCATGTTGATACACGCGATCGCGATTAAGTCCGTGCATTTGTGCATCTTTCAAAACAAACTCTGTACATCCTTCAGAAGCAAGTCAATGCATCCTTTACTCCATGAAAACAAAGTCTGTACATTCTTCAGAAGCAAGTCGATGCATCCTTTACTCCATGAAAACAAAGTCTACATATTCTTCAGTAGCAAGTCGATGCATCTTTTGCTTCATGCACACAAGGTCTGTATATTCTCTGGTGGCATGTCCGTGCATTCATCTTCAGTGTACATACTTTCTTATATGCATACTGCATTATATGCATCAAGTCTGTACATGTCTTGATGCCATGTCCGTGCATTCATCCTCATTGTACATACTTTCCTATATGCACACTGCATTATGTGCATCAAGTATGTACAGGCTTAGATCAAATTTCGAACTAACTCAGTGCATCCTTTTCTCTTCTCTTTCAGATCAATTCAAGTTGGTAACTTGTAAGTATACTTGAAGCATGTATATTTGTCAATGAGTGAAAGGTTAACAATGTAGAACAAGTTGTGAGGCTCTATTTATATGGAGCATATCAACTGTGAGGATGCATTTACAGCTGGTAGTGTCCCCCTTCCCCTGGGCACAGCCGATCACTGCCACTGAGGTTAGCTTACATTCAAACTGTCAGAAATGCACACAGACCATACTTCACAAAACAATCAATCATAAAACCATGGAATCTATTGATCATAAACACCAAGTCAATGCTCACAGAGCATACGTTACAATACATTGAAACTTGATTACACCAACAAAGGGAATTGAAACATCCATTGATTATAAACACCAGTTTAGTGCTCACAGAACATACTTCACAAAATAGAGAGTTTGAATCACCGTTTGGTTAAGATACAAAAATTGTTTTGCCAAAGATAGCATCTTAAGTGCTACTCCCAGGTGTAGTCCTACATGGCACAGATCTGCCTCTACCCCTTCCTCCCACCAGTGGCCGAAAAGTAGCAGGTGTTGATGTTGCAGCAGTCTTCTTTGGTCTCCCAGGAGGCCTCCTACAAGAAATAAACTATTAAGCAACTAAGTAAAAGAAATGTAAGATCGAAAAATTAAGTTGAATTACCTTACACTTGAAGTAGGTGTGTTTTGGATTGGATTCTTGCATGTGTTGGCATAGTGACCAGCTTCACCACATCTTGTGCAATTATGTTATCTTTTTAGTATAGCTGGCTCATCTGGATCTCGAATACGACTCTTTCTTGGCCTTCCAGGGGGACGTCTTGTATTGGGTGGAAACACTTCCACATCAAGCTTGACCCAACTTTCTCTATTAGGCATAGGGCTGATGGTCTGAGCATAAGTAGCCTTATATGTGGCCACATGGTAATAGTGAGATACATAGTCCTCCCACTTCGGTGCCCTATTTGTTGATAAGAAAGCACATGCATGAACACAAGGAAGCCCAATTTTTTGCCATCTATGACAGCTGCATGTCTTTCTCTCTAAGTCCACTTCAGCCCTCTCTGTCAGACTAGTCACTTGGGCTTGATTGTGGCTGGCCTTCTCAACTAAATAACCTCCCAGCCCTCTTGTTGTAGCAATAATGTGGCTCCTGGCAATTGGTGTCAGTGTGTCCTTCCACCGGTCTGCAAGTGTCCTCCTATTATGGAAACTCTTCATGAATAATGATCTCAGTGTGTCAATGCAAGTAAGAATGGGCTTTGTGCGGGCATCTCCAATGTAATTATTGAATGACTCACTAAAGTTATTGCAAACGTACATGCACTTTGTTTCGGTGCTGAACTGTGACCTAGACCATTTCAATGTCCTCACCTCCGGACTTAACATAAAATGGTAAGCCTTCTCATTTATTTGTCTCATTTCATTCATGTGATACTTAAAACTGTGCTCATTGAATCCTTTGGCAGATGACCACAACAGCTTCTTCAATGCTGGTCCTGGAAACTTGCTCTTGAAACTCTTGTAAAAATGTCTCAAACAAGTACGATGTTCTTGTATTGCATACACAATCGATACGACCTCATCTAGCCCTTTCACCCTGTCAGAGATGAATGCCAACCCTTCGGGGTGACCAATTGCCTCCTTCATATTCTGCAGAAACCATAGCCAACTGTCGGCATTCTCACTCTCCACTATGGCAGTAGCAATGGGAAATAAACAGTTATTTCCATCCACACAAGTGGCGGCCAGAAGTGCACCACGTAAAGTACACTTCAAATGACATCCATCTAGGCCAATCAGAGGCCGACACCATTTGAACCCTTCAATGCAAGCTTTGAATGACATGAAGAATCTCTTAAATGACCTAGTACCTTCTTCCAATTCATACTTCATAACACTTCCTGGATTCCTCACTAGGAGCTCATGCTGCAAACCCGGTATCATGGCATACATGTCCTCCCATGTGCCATGTATCACCTTCAATGCAACCACCTTAGCCTTGTATATCCGCATGTGTGGCAAAGTTATATGGTATGTATGCTCTAGCCGTCTTCAAAGTTCTCTGACTCGGAGATCTCCTTCATTCTTCAACTATGGAAGGCATTGGTGAGCAATCCAGCTCTTTGTTGCCATGTGGTTCCTTCGCCTATTTTCCGACACGCATGTGTGCTTACCTTGAACTTTCTTCACTTAGAATGTGTGACCATCTTTTAGTCTTGAAGCATGTAACCTCCAGTTGCAATTGGCTGCTTTACAAGTGACAGTCACCCGCATTGGCTCTGACCGGATATACTTAACATCAAACTCATGCAATATGGCAAATTAGGATAGAGCCAGTCTAAATGCTTGAATATTATCATATAGAGCTCCCTCAGTCATGTCTGGCATCATTAAGTCAGCAAATTGGTCACCTACTTCATCATCATCAACTAGCTCATCAACATAATCAACATCAGAGTCGGAACTAGGATTGTAGTCACTATCATCTGTTCTCACTTCCCCATCTGATACTTCATCTAAAACAACATGTGCATCCTCTAGTGTCTCATCAATACCAACATCATCTAAACTTCTTCAGGTTGCTCTGCATCTAAGGGTACAGTTGGCCAGTCTTGACTAGCATAAACCTTTATGTTTTTGTTGTTGCTGCACTTATCAAACATTTGGATGATATGTTCATCTGTCTCTAAGTTCAGATATTTTCTATCCCTGCTGCCATTCTGCACTTTAGCCACAAAATATATCTGATCAATTTGTCCCCCCTCAGTGAATAACCCACTTGCTATCAACTGCAGTTCCATTAAATTAGCATAATCTTTGGTCCATGAAAAGGACCTCTGTCTGAAACTCCTCGGAGATAACCTATCCTGTCCATCATGACCATGCACCACCTTCCAATGCCCACCATAAAACAACTTAATTAAGTAGCTCTCCTCCATTTTACCTGTTACAAAGCTTTGAAATATACAAAAACCAATTCATTCATTAAACCTTTGCAAAGTACCATACATAGGGTCACTCAATTTAATACTAAACCTTCAACTACTGAGAATAAAGAAATACTAACAGGATTGTGAACATGAACTAATGCAAGTGAAGGGAAGGCAAGGAGGACATGCTTGAAAATGAAAACATTTTAAACATTTGTATAGAACAGAAGTGAACATGGAAAACCCACTTGAAAGAAGTTATGAAACTCTACCAACCGAGTCCCATTCTCCCCCCTCGATAAAGTGAGAAAACAAAAGTGGAGGTGAGATGGGGTACCAGAGCATCGGAAAAATCTGAAAAGTAGCCCTGCCCTGTGTCTGTGGACCTCATTGGTAACCAGAAAAGATGAAACCAGCTCAAAGGCAAGTATCAGGCATACTCTTTGGTCACAAATTCATGATGAGGGGGCTCAAGAATACACACCAGACCACCACGCCGGGGGGGGGGTGGGGCAGGAGAAGAGCACCCTGCGAGGAGCAAGCAACACGAGGAAGAAGCCGACAGCGAAACGCCCTTCTGTAGACAACACCGGAACACCCTTCTGCGCGAATGACCCTTCTGCGGAAGAGGAAGACGACACGCATTAAGGGGGTGGATTAGGGTTCCGGTGAGACTCGACGAGTTCGCCGAGGGTTCCAGAGAGATAGGGAGGTCACTCCGTGAAATCGGGTGCAAAGGAGAGGGGGGGCTCAAGAATACACACCTGACCTGACCACCACATCGGGGGGGGGGGGGGGCAGGAGAAAAGCACCCTGCGAGGAGGAAGCAACACGAGAAGGAAGTCGACAGCGAACGCCCTTCTGTGCGAATGGCCCTTCTGCGGAAGAGGAAGATGATACGCATTGAGGGGGTGGATCAGGGTTCCGGTGGGTCTCGACGAGTTCGTCGAGGGTTCCGGAGAGATAGGGAGGTCACTCCATGAAATCGGGTGCAAAGGAGAGGGGGGGCTGGAAGGGTCGGGGAAGGGGGAACCGGAGGTCGGAGGGAGGAGGGGTGGGAGAGCGGAGGGAATGAGGGTTCCGTTGAGCTCGAGGGGGGGGAGATGGAAAACCCACTTTAATTCATAAACCCAAAACCTAACATGCGATACCCACGGGCCGGGGTAGGTTAGTATTTTCCAGTCACCCAGTTAACGTCAGTCACGGCCCGTCGACGGCATGTGTATAATAGAGATGTATTTGAGTTTTTGAGGGTATGGCAGTAATTTTTAAAAAGGTAAGGGTATGCAGGTAATTCGTGATTTTTTTAAGGGTATACAGGTAATTCTCCTTTTTTTTTTCTATTTTGGTTTATCGAGTAGGTAGACTTGCCTCGATATTTTTCTGCCTGGCGAATCCAGTGTTCTTTTTTCCAAATTTTAGTTGGTGACATCATTTTCTGGAGGTGCTTGCGTCGGTAATTTATCTCGGGAAGGCATTCCCTTTTTCAGGTAGCGGATATAAAAAGGATGAATGGGCTGGTGATGGATATCCAGATGTTCCCCCACAAATCGCTGCAGATTCCTCTACCGGGAAGACATCCTCCATCTCCCATCATCTCGAATGGTTCAATCTGTAATGGGTACTTTTTCTCTTGGTGTTTTCCCTCTTTTAACGCAGTATGAAATAAGGCACGCAACTGGATGGCTCTTCCGAATCCCATTGCACGGCTTGTCATTACATTGCCTCTTGAAACTGCATTTGTTTTTGTTGGAAATGGAACTCCGTAGCTGTAGTTATTCACCTTCTAAAATGATGAACATACATTTACGAAACTTTGGTGTTAGGTTGCTCTCCTCCCCTGTTGGCATTAGATTGCTACTATGCGGTGAAAGTTCTTCTCTTTGGTTCAAGTAATTTTAACCTCTATGAATCCTGTATCCCTACTAGAACTCTGCCCAGGGAAGGAAGAAAGCAACCACTATAGCCTTAAATGATTTTCAATTATAAAATAGTTACGTATGCCATTGACTGGTGAGAATAAAAGGAATCTTTGGCGGCATCTTATTTTGCCGAACATTTTAGTTGACTTATATAGCCATCACTTATTTTACTACATTATAAATCGTCAAAAGATCAAAACTGTTAAATAGCATGGTAGACTTCGAACATTAGTGCATCATATACGATGATTGTTGAGAGAAACATTACGATTGCTTTCCTCTTGAGGTTGAAGAACCCTCTTAGATGGATAGGGTTGCAGGATGAACCACTCTTTACGAAGAATGAATCGTTGTATTTATGAGTTTTAAACGATTCAGAAGAACCCATTTGTTCTCCTTCAAATAACTTCTCCCAAAAGATGGTGATAGACATATAAAAGAAGATTTTCGCTGTTATCTACACACGTAGGAATGAAAGATTTCCACCGTTATCTTCAAACAAAAAGTCCCTCTTCCAATCATATGGCACACATCTTGTTATCTGAATTCAGTTTTTGACTGACTTCGTTTGTGAAGTTAAAGTTTTTCGATTTGTTCTGTATTGCAGTAGATTTTTTTTAATGAACAATCCAAAATTAATTGTTAGTGTAGATTTACATTTCACCTATAAACATTTTTCAGCAAGACGATCAATACTTGCATAAATGCGATAAGAAAAATATGTATAGATATAGTAAACAAGTAGCTCTTTTATATGCTGTCCTTTTTTATATATAAATGTAAAAACAATGAGCTCCTAACTTCTTCATTCTCCCATTGTTGGAATGTCTTTGTTTTTAAGAAAATATTTGGTCAACAATTTTTTTCGTGTAATTTTAAGATTCCACGTCCTTTCTATGTAGGCTTCTCTCGTTTGCACAATGCATTACTTTAGAAGGGAAATAAATAGACTATGTTAAGTTAGAGATGGGCAACTTCATTGGGACCATAACAAAGCTCAAAAATAGAGCCACCATTTAAGAAGGTGAAGGGTGAGAGTACACATCTATGTCCATGAACTAAAATGATCCAATGTGGTGGATGGGGTAAGCTCATGAATGAACAAAGTTTCAATGCATCTTCGAACATCAATGTTGCACCATCTCCCTTAGACAATTTTCATGATTTTTAAGGCCTTGAACTAAGATGGAGATCCATAATAGTGAATTCATGGAAATATGAGCTATCTATTCCTCATTTGCACATAGGGTATATTACATTGAAGGCATTGTGATTTCGGAGGTTGAGTGTCATTGCCAAACAAACAAGAAAAGTGAGGGCATACCTTCAGTGATTTCCACATTATAACAAGGGGCATGTCTTGACTGAGAAAGAACGGGGCGCTCAATACATGTGTTGCCTCTTGCCTCCTACATGCGTCTCTGAGGTCACTTATAGCAATCACCAGTGCATCAGCAAACAGGTTTCCCTCTCTATTATGACCTCTCTGGATATCTTCCTCTTACTATTGAAATCTACCATCTCCCAGGAGAAGAAGCTCATGTGCAGTCTCCGCCAATATCAATATCCTTTTCAGCGTTACATTACGATGATGACACTCCTAGCATTGGATGTCTTGATCATTTATGCTTATAGTGCAACTTGTTTCATTTGCTTGGGATGGTAAATATGAATTCTAACTGTGTGTAAATTATCCATATACATCTATTCTCACAGGAGAAACGAGAGACTCTTCTACAGACTTCTTATCGATAATGCTGAGGAGTTGCTTCCCATCATCTACACGCCAACTGTTGGTGAGGCCTGGCAGAAATATGATACCATCTTCGGGCACCACAGGGCCTTTATATCAGTTTGAAGTAAAAGTATGCATTTATTTCTAACATTACTCAGCTTATTTCTAACATGCATTTGATCAAAATAATCAACATTTTACAAAGGTGTTCATGTTTGTTACATTTTGGGTGGTTCTGCATGCAGTAGGAAGATTCTTGAGGTATTGAAAAATTGGCCCGAGAGAAGCATCCATGTTATTGTGGTCACTGATGGTGAAGACTGTGGACGTCTGTTGGGCAGCCTAGGTAGGGAAATGAGAGTTGGAAATTGAAAGATTGACCATGCACATTTGTTTTTTTTTATTGACTTGATCAAGTATAAAGTCTAGCTAGGGGCTGGGAGTTCATTTTGGAAAACTTGCTTTGTATAGAGCTCTTCGAGGAATACGCCCTTCTGTAGTAAACTTCCCTTTTAGTGAAAGAATTCCAAAGCTTTCTTGTTTTTGCTAAATTTTATCTTCTCTCCTTGATGCTTTCTGTTTGCAAGAAGAGTATCATGGCAGGCTAATTTTAGTGTTGCTAAAGTGGCATACAATGAATTAGAATCTGAGCATTTTCCTATTGTTAGTGAAAGATATTGGAACAAACAATGAGAAGTTGCTAGAGGATGACTTCCTCATCGGGCTTGGCAAAGCCGAGCAACTGCACAGGTTGGTATATACACCAAGATAGTGGAATATTGTTTTTAAATCTTTTTGCTAAAATTATGTTATGTACTGAAGTTTGGTCTTGGGACTCTATAGGAGTTTGTCAAACTTTGCATGAATTCATGACTGCTGTGAAGCAAAAATACAATGGGAATGTCCTTGTCCAGGTAGGTTTCTGCGTTGATTAATTGCCTCACTTAAACATTGCATTTGAGTCTATAAATGTGTATGTTCTTAGATTGTTTTCATTGATCATTATTAGGTTGAAGGCTTTGCCAATCATAATGCATTTGAATTGCTTGCTGATGGGTAGATTTCCTCGGAGGCCGGTCGCTAAGAAGGCACAAAGCACATAAGTTGCTGCCTTTTAAAATGGTGACCCTTTAGTCAACTTATCCAGTTGAAGAGTTAGCTGGCTGAGATACATGGCCTTCACTTCTTGAGGTAGATTCATGTGATAACTACGCATTTGGATGTGACTTTCATGTATGGATTTCTTGATTTAAATAGATAAATTTTTTGTCATCGATTGCTGAAAGTATTTTTTTTGTAAAATATCCTTCTTCAACCAGTGATACTTTCTAATTGACCATCTTGCATATATGTATAAAAAATGGTATATAAATAGGACACTGATATGAGGTTACAAAAATCTAAATTTTGGTGTGTTTCAAACACTCTAATTTCTGGATTGAGCATATTGGTTGAAGCAAAGTTCTTCTCTTACCAATAAAAGAAATTAGCTAGCCCTCCAAAACACAAATAATCAGGAAAATGTAATTCATTATTTCTATCAGAACTATAACAAGACTGCCTTTGATATTCGATAAATTGGCCAAGTACATCAAAGACTTCCTTATGTGAGTTTAAACATGATGAAGTCAATCAATGATGCATGGGACAAATTCTTTTAACATTTTTTTTTCAGTCAAAGTCTTGCAGAACGAAATGTTATTTTATTGTTTGAAAAATATGTATTTTTTTTATCTTAATGTGATGCTCGAGGTATGAATATCCACCCCCAGATGGAAATATATTGATCAGCATTGTCGATGCACCAATTAATTGCTATTTCTCATTTTTATACACAGTTGATATTTCCATGATTTCTATTGTTTGAATAACATCTGTGTATAAGTTTTACACTTAGTCGCATAATTATTACAATTTAAAAATATATAATAAATTTTCACTCAGTAGTGATATAAGGATTATAATTTTAAAAAATAAAAATAAACTCACCCGCGTAATGCGTTCCTTTGACTAGTATAGTTCTATTCGTACCTAGCTTGGTCTACAGATCACCCTCTCGAATACCAAAATATTTCGTCAAAACATAAATGTTCCTATTATGCTTAATGTTTCATCTGTTAGTTAAAAAAAAATCATTCTAGGTGAACTCGAAACATGACCATCGACATGATCTAAGCAACCGGTAAGGATGGCACAAGGGTCTATCAAAAGATGGATGTTAAGCAATTTAAATGAGAGTTAATTATATATATCCTTCCTCGATATAAAATATCAGAATTATAATTTCTTAGTTGTCAAATATATATCATATATATCACCATTTTTAGTTAAAAAAATTTACCAATTCTACTAAATGATGAAAATACTTCTGAGCGTCTGTGTGGAGAGGTTTGGGGCTTGATATTGACGACATGGAGGCTATTTTCATCATTTAATGGTGTTTTTGAAAATTTTGATTGATAATGATAGTATATGTAATATTTGACAACGAAAGACAGGTGATTTTGATATCTTACTTGCAAAGAGGGTATATGAGAATTGTTAACATATAAATTATTGTCTGAAGAAATGGACGTCAACCAATCAATGACTAGATCTTTAATTGCATCAAGTGCAATAGCAAGTTCCAAACAGCAACAATCAAATTTTGAAATCAATTGGAATCGGAAATTTCAGCTGTAATTAATTAGTAGATAGGAGCAAGCTATAATCACAGACATGACTACGCTGAAAGCGATGCTGTTAGATGACCTTGGCCACAAGAAAGAAGGCAATAAATAACATTTAATGACCACAATTATTTATCAGAGCAAAATCCAACCCAAACGATGGAGATCGCTTGGCAGGAGAGATCTGCCTGTTGGCGCCGGCACCAGCTAAATTGGAGGTGATGCGGACGTTGCATTAATCGATCTGGTGGCACCACCCAAATTAGAGGTGATGTAGACAATGAAATTAATTAAGATCAGATCCTTGTAGTCGCCAAGAAACTTCGATCGTTTCAGACTGGTAGAAGGTATCCTTAACTTGTATCATAAACATCAATTTGGGGGCACCCATTTGATCCGAGGGCGCGTTTGGAACGGATTGAGGAGAGAGATTTTAGGCTCTCCAATCATTAGAATCCTCTAAAAATATTTTCAAATGTCTCAATGTCTCATCAACTTTTACCTTACGGCGGATTTCAAAATTTAGAAAGAGATAGGGAGAAAATGAAGAGAATTAGGCCGCGTTTGGCAAGTCTTGTGGAAAAGGCTATGGGGCTTTCAATCATTGAAAAGCCCCGACAAGAGTTGAACAGTAACAAATGTGCATGGGTGCATCTCGACTTCCGTGTTATTTTAAAATCTGAAAGAGAGAGACTCCAGACACAAAAGTCCCGCATCTCCCTAATCTTTAAAAGCCGGATGGAGTTAGTTTTTGGGGATTTCTCATCACGAGAAATCCCCACCACCGTGTCAGAGAATACAGAGCTGTACGATCAATAGATTATTATAAGTCGGTGCTCTCCCATTGGATTTCCAAACCCTGCCTTAGAAAATCTCCAAAAACTACTTAAAATGTGATTCTTCTCTCTCTAAGTGATTTTAAAAAAATCTCTCCACCTTCAACCTGTTCCAAACGCGTCCTAAATTGATTAGAATGCTCGATGAATGGAGATGTATACCGCAATATCACATTTCTTGATATATTAATTATTTGTTAATTTTATTTTCAATGGTGACATCTAATCTTGATATATATTGGATGATTTAGATAAAATTTACCCCCGAGTCTTCAAGAATTTCAGAGCATAGAACTAATTAAGCTTGGTTTTTCTTTGTCGTATGAATTTCAAATTATACACTAAAAAAAGCAACAAATTAATAGAATGACAAAAAAAATATAGTATCATTTCATCTTTTGATTGAATTATGCATAAGTGCAATTAATCACCTAGCTTAATCTTACAAAGGCGCAAAGGGCCATAATTTTTACTAGCTTTTTTGTCAAAAAATAAGATTGTTGTTGTACACACTTATCAACTAATTAATTAACCACATGATCATACACTTGGTCCAACAATTTTGGTTCTTGACCATGACCTTATAATTAAGATGTCCCAATGCCCAAGAGACAAAAAAGTCTAATGGTGCACGCTTGCTTTAGAGATTGACTTGTGTAGACTCACCAACATACCATACCAACCTTAAACATCGATCTCTTAGATCGTGATTGCTTGTTTTCAAGACTATAGCATCAGTGATGTGGTCCATGTGGAAATGTAATTAATTAGGTGGGTATGCTCACGGAATTCCATACAGTTAGATCGATCCATTAGGATTAATTATTATTTTTTGTGCATTTCCTTCGAACCACAATGTTATGCTATATAAATATTTAAGATAGATTGAAATGTTGCAATAAAACAAAAAATCTATTAGAATTACGTTGCATTTGTATACATATCTAGAATTTATTGGCTGAGTCCGAGTTCTAATTGTGTATTGCCATGTGGGTTTTTAAATATAGAAGACGGCATCACCTTACACTGCACTGTAAATCACACTTGGGAGTAACTCTAATATACTGGCTTTGTGCGTCAAGTCATCTGATCGTGATAACTACGTATATCATCTCCCGCACAAGATTATTTGACGAATATTCATTAAAACCATCGACAGATAATTAATTAAGTAAGCAAATTCTTTAAACCACGGTTTTGACAAAAGGCTCTCTCTCTCTCTCTCTCTCTCAATGAGTGAGAAAGGTGCCGATCTATGGGATAGCAAAGGGAGGCATGGTTTCACATCGGGTGAATAAGTCATGTTTTACTCTCTTTAATTAGTCCAACCAGTGTCTACCTCAAATGTTATCTTTGGTCGACCTCTCTAAGGTTTGGTTTGGTATCACTTTTTTACATAGGTTTCAATCATTAATGGCCACTTTGATAAAATGGTAAGTCAGATTAGGATGAGTTATTCGGAGTGGGATGTCTTAATCTTAGTTTGACTCTTTTTGTCTTAACTAGGATCAGTTAGGGATAAACTTGAATTTTTTCACTCTAATTAAAAGGGTGGAATAAGTCACCCGAGGTGAGTTAGGGGTGGGCCACTCGGAGTGACTTACCCGCCCCTAACTCTAATCGGGGTGGATTAACTCATTCCACATATTTTAATTCTAGGAATGAGTTAATCCACTTTAACCCTATCCAACTCCGGTTAAGAAAAAAAATATCAGGAATAATCCACCCGACCCTAATTAACCTACCCTACCCGAACTTAACCCGTTATCAAACATGGTTTAAAAGATTTAAAGTGGAAAAGATGGAGAGACAAGTACGTTTAATACATTTTTATAAAATCTAATGTTTAAAATTTTCTCCTTTTATTTCAAAGAGAGACACATAAAAGTGAATCTTTTGTCTCACCACCAAAATTTTATATCGAGTTGATATTAAAAAAACAAGTGAATTTTAAATAATCAAATGAATTGCGATCTCCACGTCAAAATCATAATAATATTCTCAATCATCTTATTGAACGCAGCCTACCAAAGAACACACACATCCCAAGATCTTTCAGTATTTAACGTACTCATTTTGCATGAGATGCACATATATATATATATATATATATATTCTTCCATTTGCATCCTCACTAAGCAGAGTAACCGGTTGTTTCATAAAGAAAGTGAGAACTTACCGGCTGCTGCAAGGAAACCAAAACATTAATTTCTGATCCACCGGCAACAGCGCCTGCTTCTGACCGTCAATATAATATATTAATTCTGGATGGGACAGAGAGATGTAAATGCATGGACGGATCAGATGACAGGCATGTAATTAAGAACACCAGTGATTTTATTTTATTTTATTTTTTCTACAAATCTTGCTCTCGAACATATCTTCCAGAGGAAGTATTTGAGAAAAAAGAATTATTGCAGTACTCCTATTAATTATTTCTATATATAGAATGACATGACACAACAAATTAAATAGGGCACATTATTGCAATATTTCCAAAGCTAATAAAATGCGGGTGCATATTATGTCGTCGAACCCTAGTACACGACTACATGGATTCTCCTGCGAGGCAGCGTACCGTGGCCCCTTGCCGCCGCTGCTGCCCTCCCTTGGCTGACTCCTCCTTTCTTTAGCTTTCCTCTCAGCCGATGAGGCCGATGCCATCGAGGAGAAGGCCGTCGGCAAGCACCTGGTTTGCCGCCTGAGACGGGTGGACGCTGTCCCAGAACACGTACGCGGTGGCGTTATTGCACGTCCCCGGGGACTTGGGATTGCACAGCACCGACGTCTCCACGGTCCCCGTGCCGCAGCAGCCCTTCCTTGCCTCGAAGAAGCCTGCACGTACCAGTGGTTTACAGAGTTAGACGTGGCCTCCTCTACATGCGGCAAGATATATGGCTAGAAGCGCAGCTCCTGGTGGGTGGGATCAGTACCGTATTTGGAAGGGTTATTGACGAGGTCCAAGAAGGGCTTGTAGATGTCGAACACCGCGATCTTGAGGTCGGAGAACTGCTTGGTCAGGGAGTTCACCTCCGCGGTGAGCTTCTGGTTGAAGTTCTGGGCGTCGTTGTTCAGACTGGTGATGCAGTCGTTGCTCCCTCCGCCGAAGAGGGTGATGGTGGCGGGAAGACAGCCGAATGGAGGCAAGGACGTCACGCCGATCCTGCGAGCGCCCAGTCCGTGCAGTTCCTGCAGAAGCCATGGTCGTGGGATCCATGAAAACCCATAATTAAGCGGATGAGCCTTTCCCCAGTTCCATCCCTTCCAAGGCCCGATCGAAGCTCTTAACTCGTTGTCTTTCACGCACCCATTATCTCACCAACCCACTCCGGTCCCCGGCTAGACCACCTCACAGATCCACCGGCACGTACTGCACTGGCAGGAGGCCCTGAGCGCAGCGTGACCGCAATAGATGCAAGGCGAGAAAAGGCAGGGCCTTCGTATACTCGGAAGACCCTTCCCTGCACGCCCTTAAAACTGCGTCGGATAGGGCAACACGGCCCGCACCTCACAGTGAAAGGAGAAGGGGGTAGCGCATCTCTGACGGTCTGTACGTAGGGCATTAAACACACACCGCAGAAGGATAGACGGGGGTTTGAACCTGAGCTTTAAATTATCTGCCTAACACCCCAAGACATTAATGGGGGTGAGGGGGAAGAAGCGGAAGACGTGGGCCTTGGCGATTAAACTTTTCTTTTATAGAGTGGCCTGGCAAGACATGGTGATCGAGGAGAATATATAGTGAGGGAGAACTGACCTTGACGAAGCTTGAGAAGATACTGACGAGGAACGAGGCGAACTCATCCGGGGAGTAGACCTTGTTGAGCCATGGGTTGACGTAGTAGTTCTGCACGAAGTCGCTACTGCCGGCGCTCAAGACGTAGAGCCCCTCCGATATGATGGAGGACGCCTTCTGGCTCCCCGCCACCTGCGCCAGCTTAGACTGGTACTCCCTGTAGTATTGCAGCTGCTGCGACAAGGGAATCGCGTGCTGCATGCCCCGAGCATATCACAGCAAGAGAACCAGAACCACAAATCTCAGGTGAGAAGTTGATTATAAAAAGATTATTATAACTTAAGAGGGAGACGGACCATGTCTACTAGCTAGTACTATCTCAGCTTATGGACTGGTACTCCCCCCCATGCAGAGCACACTAGGGTTTTCTCGGACCCACCAAACAATTGCTAGGCCACCTCGTCATAAAGTCGAGTCACATGCCCACTAGCCCGACCCGCGATCTCATAAAGGCACCTCTTCAATAAGGTATGGTCAGACTTTTGTTAAACCTCGTCCTCCTCTTTTCTCATACAGCTTTGCAACCGCCGTGACGGCGTTCCATCAATGAAAAAACAAAACTTAAATATCATATCATTTGATTGGAACGTATGGATTTTTAGTTTCGCCGCAGATGATATATATCCTTCTTGTGAAAAGGTTTAATTCGATGCCTAGTTGGTTGCTCGGAAAAAAAAATTGATGAATTATTGTTAGATGCATCATGCATGCCATATGGATATGAGACTGATGGATTATGATCCTCTCATTCATTCAGAGGATCTGTACGTCCATTAATTTGGTTGCCTGTTGGGTTATAAAGTGTTGCTACGCACTATGGCACAATAGTTATAGTGGAAGCCAGTAGTTGGTGTTTAACAGTGGGTTCCGTTCTGGAGAGCCGTGCACATAAATGTAAGAAGCCGTCTGGGAACCAGTTCAGCATAAGTGAGCCCACGCTTATCGTTTTGAATGGTAAAGATGAACTGTAATTAGTTCGTCCTAGAGCTGTAGATGTCACTGAACCAAATCAAGTATCTATGAAGGAGCAGCTCATGGGCCACCTTCTGACCTTCTGTTGAACTCTAATGTACACATAAGTTAGAAGGAAAAAAAACTATGTTAGCCATGTTTTACACCAGGTGCTCCAAGTTAACTCCTCACAAAAAAAAGAGGGGATATATGTCCGAGTACGGGGGGATTCCTCCTGAGGCCTGTTGTTTCCTTGAAAATTTTGTTTCACACATCTATTAGCAGAAGAAAGCGGTTGAAATCCCCATGAACTTACTATTCCTAGCAAGGGTAGTGTAAACGATGCACAGGCCAGCTTACCAATATATCTAGCGAGAGCCTTGATCGATCTTTTCCATACTTACATATATGATGGCCGTGTGATCATAGTAACCCGAGGCAGCTGAAGCGAAATTGGCACCCAACAGGAGGTTACTCCCCGAAGCCTCCGGGCTAAGGTACGCCGGCGGGTACTTGGTGAACCCCAGTGTCTCAGCTGCACATTTTGGAAAAGGAAGCGCGCGCCCATGATCAGCAACAACAAACAAAGAGCTGTCCGACAAATTAAAGATACCTGTCCAGCAAGCAGGAGCTGTAGAGCTACACTCACCAGTGATGTCGGTGGCGAGCTTCCCATTGCAGAACCTCCCCGTCGGCTGATGGTTCTTGAAGTCCCTCCCGTAGGGTGGGAAGTCCGCCCGGAAGATGGTGGGCAGGTAGTCGTTGTTCCCCACGTCCACCGCCGAATCCCCGAAGGTGATGATGGCCGGCACCAATGGCTGGGCGTTCCCGCTGGTGAACACAGCAGAGCAGAAGAGCACACACACAAGCAACACCCGGGCACCCTTCATCCCCCCGCCGCCTCTAAGCCCTGTGGCCATGCCCTTCCCTGCCTCTCCACAAGTATACACCGGTTTGTTTATTTATAAGCACGTACGTGGAAGTGTAGAACCTGAAGGTTTTTATAAATAAAAATTTATAAGCCAAGTTGGCCATCTGTCTGTGAGAGATGAAGTCGACGGGGTTTGTTGAAGAGCATTCAAAGCGCACAGGCGGTTTACAGGCTACAACAGAGTTTGCCCACAGAGCTCGGGGAAAGGGATACTGTGCTGGCCCCCTATTACTTGGTTACGAGATCTCTTAAGGCTCTCCTTCACCGCCCGCACCTACTAAAGTTGCTCATTAGTACGCGGGATGGTCGGGATTGCAAATGGTGGTTGGGGAGGTGGATGTGGGTGGGTTGTGGTGTGTAATGAGGCAGATAGATGGAAGCCACGATCGAGCAACAACGCCGGTGTGTGCGGCCGCCGCTTTGTGTATTGAAGGAGAAATATCTATCCATGCTATCTACACAGTTTAAGTGTGGCTCTTTTTTTTTCCCAAGGACAGAAAGTGTTAAGTTCGGCGCTAGCTTCTTTCCAGAGGTACCGCGGATAGGATGGGAAGATAGATACCATGTTCTCTTCTTCCTTCAAGTACGCTACGGTAAAGACAAGGGGAGTACGAGGCTACGTACCTTTTAGTGTGTGTTCTTTAAAACCATGCAGCTCTTGCAATATGCTGATCACCAACTACGGGTAAGATGGACCATGCTGATCGCCACCTACCTCAGAAGTTACATTCAACATGGCTCTGCTGATTGGTCGTAAGAACAATGCATGCAGTGAGATTTAATTTATGATCAGCTTCCAGAGAGCAAAGCAGAGGCCCCATGACCAAGATTAGTTTGTAACCCACGGACGGAGCAAGGGTTTTGATCCTTCCCCTTGCGACGTGAACCCAGCCGAATTGACCAGCCTACATTTGTTTGAGTCCCAAGAAAACGTACGTACTTCTCTTGCGAAGCTAGCGGGCAGTTCTTATTCTTGCTTGAACCGTTCAGCACTTCCCGGCTAGCTACTTACCTTCATGTCTTGACCTGGGTTGCATGGAATCCGTGAAAGTCATGGAAACAGGGTGTAGTTGCTCATGTCATGTCAGTGGACCAAGAACCGACATGCGTCCACACATTTGGCCTGGATTCACTGGAGTTAAACAACCAGCTCGCAGGGCCATTAAAGGCTGCTCGGGGACAACGCACGGGGCCATGATCACATGCATTCTGCGCTGTTTTGGCGCAAGGCCACTCGGGAAACCAAACAGGTATATATATGCTCACACCGTGCAGATAATTTGCTTTAAATTTTCTCTTTAAATTCAAGAGTGCACTTATCTTGTACATGATCGATCGATGATTTGCCATTTTCTCTTGGGAAACTTGGATAAAATATTTATACGCCAACGATGGTGAGGTGTACGTGATGCGGATTGTGTCTAACCACATGCCCTCGCAATCGAGTCCAGTGCATTCAAAGTCTGCCATGGCAAAGCACCAACCTAATTCAAGTTAACGTCTCACCGTTGTACGTACGTTCAAAATAATTATCACTGTGCTTTTGCAGTATTTTGTGCTGTTTATTGGTATAGAAAGATGCTAGCAATTCGCATCGTGATATATTGTGTTTTTTAACATTAATGGCGTGCCTTGCATGGTTATATTGCATAATGTTATAATCACAATGATATATCTGTCGTAGTATTGTGCAGGAAACGACATTATTGATCTGCTTCTTTTATCTATATATTTATATTCAGGGTGATGCAGGAGCAGACTGTGACGTACCTACAACTGATGAGCAAAAACACACACACATATATATATATATATACACTGATAATTATTTGAGAGGAAGCGTAAGTAGGTGGCTATACATATAGGACGCCAATGGGAACAGGAGCAGATAACCTATTTCCGTCCATCTGAATTCCTCTCTGCATTGCTACCAGCCTACCCGACAGTGTTGGAGCAACAGGAGAGAAATGGCACTTGAATGATCGAAGAATTTAAACTTTTATTGAAAAAAATAGATATACAATAAGAGATCATATGAAGTATACAGGATAGAAAGGACATTATAACAAGGGTTGATACACAAAAGATGGGTTATCAAGGTTTTCTCACGTGAAGTGGGAAAGCATTTAATGCCAGGGCTTTTTTTTGGGAAGGTTTGGAAAGGCTTTGTGTGTATACGAGACTAGAGAATACTTGCGTTATTTGAGAACAAGGTTAGTAGATAAGGTGATTTGTATTGGATCGGATCTTAATTTTTGATCTGATATTATATATTCGAGTAGTAATTGACTCGATTTGACTTAATGTGTATCGTCTTTTCTCTTTCTCTCTCTTAATCTCTCTCTGACTATGACTCGGCTAGATGATCCACATCATATTAAATTTTTTGATACGACGCGCCCGAGACAACTAGAGTCAGACCGAATCGACAAATCATTCTTAAGAATGACTCCTTGGCATGGCCTTATTCTCTTGTTGCTGCAAAGATGCACCAATGGCCTTATTTATAACCTTTGTTGTCGCGGTACAGAAGAGGCCCGAAGCTTTGTCTCGATGTTTCATCTCTACCGCCATTCCAGAAATATCTTAACCGATCATAACTTTCTGCTTGATTTTTCTTTATAATTTTAGATCCCTCTTACGATTTATAGCTGTCATTATAAAATTTTTTTATACTCTCTTAATTTATAATATATATATATACATTTTAAAGTATATAAATTTGTCAGTAATCAAATAGTCAAGTGAAGATATCCGTAATTTTTGTGCAGCATTAACTTTGATTACTGGATGATGTATGTAAATGTTCATAGAGATCCCCTAAAATCCTCTCACTTGTCATGACAACTCTCCTGGAGAATAGTTATCTTTTCGCATCTCGCATATGAAGAAACACATTTCTATAAATTAGTTGACAATGGTGAGTAATGCTGCACAAAGTAACGTCGTTACGCAACACCCTCTCTCGTTGACTCAAAAATCAGGTGAAACGACCATTTTCATATAAAAAATGGCATTCGCGTCAGACTCGTACGATCTATTTTCATGCATTAAATACGGAGCGCACTGGATAAGAAATCATAGGATTGAGATATTTTATAATATTAAAATATTTTACATATGAATGAAACATTTTATTACAAGAACGAAACATTTTTTATATGAACGAAATATTTTGTTTGATTATAAAAATAAACCAATGATAATATTTTGTAAAAATAATATTTTACTTTATGAATAAAATATTTTGTTACAAGAATAGAATATTTGTTACACAAACGAAATATTTTGTTTGACTACATAAATAAACAAATGAAATATTTTATAGAAATAATATTGATATATGAATGAAATATTTTATTACAATAAATTTAATAAAATGTTTCAATCATATATGAAATGTTTAACAAAATATTGTGTACATATGTAAAATATTTTAGTATTTCAAAATATTTAAGTCCTATATTTTTTTGTCGAGTGCACTCCGCATTTAATACGTAAAAAAATAGATCGTACGATGCGGGCGTCGTGTTCCGTACGGAAATGGTCCTTTCTCCTGATTTTTAAGTTAATAAGAAAGGATGTTACATAATGACGTGATTTTATGCACCGAATTTTGTGCACGAAACATTACTCGACAACGGTGGCTCTATGATACATCCAATTGTGAACTAGTTGGCTTGTGGTGCTGCTGGTGTCATCGTAATGCGATGCTTTGTCTCTACGTAGTTGAATCGAACTACCAAAAGAAAAATATAGCAGCCATTGCATCTACAACTCCACTTTCCTAAAAAAATTACAACTTTCAAAAAAAACATTATATGTAACTCTTCTTTAATAGAGTGGACCACTGGCGGATGTTTTCCTTATCGAGTTCTTGCAAATTCGATCTTTGCACAAGCAACACGATCATTCCTTGTGCTCTTTCTTCTTTCTCTTCCATGTATGTCAGTTGGAGATACTGAGACGTGTAATTAAATTTAATTTATGAATCATATTTTAAACTGTGAATATATTTATAAGTTTTTGTTAAATTTTGTTCGAAGATTAAATTCTTAAATTAGTGAGTTAAGTGAGAGTTTTAACTATAAAATTAATTCATGGGTTAATGAACATGAGTTTGTTTTAAGAAAAATACCTAAATGATTAAGAATTTAAATTCGTATCTCTCCAAAGTGTGAATTTAATTTTCCAAAACTCTTCTTTGAACCAACTCTTAGGAGAAATCTTAATTCTCAGTGAAATTTATACGATTCCCAACTAAACAAACGATTCACTAACAAGAGATTTTAATTTTCTTGACTTAAGAATTAAATTCTACGTCTCACTGACCCCCGTCACTAAGCCATGCATGAGAAAATCACTTGATTCTATCGAGCTTCCGGTCCACTCTTCCAACGGAGAACATTCGACCCAGATGTCCATAGAGGAAGCTAACCGCGTTCTTAAACTACATTTGCCCGACTCCTTGCATCTAGTGGCTGCTTAGTTTGACCCATAACACTACAGCAAGATGCTGCAAAATTGTTGTATTAGTTCCTCGGTGTAACATCCATATCCTCACCACCAGGTTTCCTACTATGGGATCGGGCAAAAGCTCTAGAATAATGTTTAGTACATCCATTGCACTAATTATATCCACCAGTGTAATTAATGTAATGTTTAATAATTTTTTTTTAAATTTTTGAGTGGCCTCCACTCCAAATTTGTTTGACCTCCATGTCACGTCACCGATTAGTGACGTGACGTGAGGATCAAGTAAAAAAAATCCTCTATGTAAATAATGAAAAATAATATTTTTTACTATTCACAGAGTCTAATTTTTATTTTTATTTGACTCTCACGTCACGTTATTTGATGATGGGACATGAAGACTAAACAAACTTAAGGTGAAAGTCACTTTAAAAAATTTAAAATAATTATTAAGTGTTACACTAATTACATATCACTACAAGAAAAAGTGGCAATAGCGACCGAATTAGAGACCGAATAAATCGGTCGCTAGTCGGTCCCAAATAGAGACCATATAGCGACCGATATAATCGGTCGCACGTCTGAGACCCATTTTGCGACCGAATTTATTTCGGTCTCTAATCGGTCGCTGATCTTGCGACCGAATTTATTTAGGTCGCGAAGCGGTCGTGGATCACTCATCTCCCCCCCCCCCCCCCCCCCCCGCCACCAGCTCCCCCTCCTCCCCCCCGCATCCCCCCCTCCCCCCTGCGGCCCCCTCCCGCCCGAGCCCCCCTCCGCCCGAGCCCCCCCTCTCCCTGCAGCCCCCTCCCGCCCGAGCCCCTCTCCGCCCTAGCCCCCCCTCCCCCTGCGGCCCCCTCCCCTCCCGCCCGATCCCCCCTCCGCCCGAGCCCCCCCCTCCCCCTGCGGCCCCCTCCCGCCCGAGCCCCTCTCCGCCCTAGCCCCCCCTCCCCCTGCGGCCCCCTCCCGTCCGAGCCCCTCTCCGCCCGAGCCCCCCCTCCCCCTGCGGCCCCCTCCCGCCGGAGCCCCCCTCCGCCCGAGCCCCCCCTCCCCTTGCGGCCCCTCTCCCGCCCGAGCCCCTCTCCGCCCGAGCCCCCCCTCCCCCTGCGGCGCCCTCCCGTCCGAGCCCCTCTCCGCCCTAGCCCCCCCTCCCCCTGCTGCCCCCTCCCGCCCGAGCCCCTCTCCGCCCGAGCCCCCCCTCCCTCTGCGGCCCCCCCATCTCCCCCCCGCGACCAGCTCCCATCGGCGGTGGACGGACGACTGCGAGCGGCGTGGCGAGCGGCGGTGGACGGACTACCGGCGTGGCGAGCGGCGGTGGACGGACGACTGCGAGCGGCGGCGGGGACCGGCCATCGGAGGTAAGTGAGGCGGACCCCCGCCGGAGCCCCCCTCCGCCCGAGCCCCCCCTCCCCCTGCGGCCCCCTCCCGCCCGAGCCCCTCTCCGCCCGAGCCCCCCCTCCCCCTGCGGCCCCCTCCCGCCGGAGCCCCCCTCCGCCCGAGCCCCCCCTCCCCTTGCGGCCCCTCTCCCGCCCGAGCCCCTCTCCGCCCGAGCCCCCCCTCCCCCTGCGGCCCCCTCCCGCCCGAGCCCCCCCTCCCCCTCCGGCGCCGCTGCTCTCCCCTCCCCATCTGGTTTCCCCCTCCGGCGCGGCTCTCCCCTCCCCATCCGGTCCCCCCTCCGGCTCCGGTCCCCCCTCCGCAGGGCCCCCCCTCCTGCTCCGGTCCCCCCTCCGCAGGGCCCCCCTCCGGCTCCGGTCCCCCCACCGGCTCCGGTTCCCCCTCCGCAGGCCCCCCCCTCCGGCTCCGGTCCCCCCCTCCGGCTCCGGTATTAAATTTTAATATCCTGCTATATTTGATTTCTGCTCTTATGAATGTGTTGGATGTTAAAATAAAATTCATGCTTGGAGTGGTCTCTGATCTCAAACTAGCCCACCCACCTCCTGTTGCTACAGTACCATTAGGAACTGGGAACAATCTTCCTTTTGCATTTGGCTGGGTAGGTTACATTTCCACATGTATAATGTACATGTACAATTTGACTTGTTCATGCATGTGCATGTGGTTTGGGGCTCAGGGGATGCTGATCATGTACTTGCTTTCATAATTAGACAAGCTAGTCACATTGGGGTTCCTTAATTTCCATTTGTGTACATGCTCCCAATTTTAACCATTTTTGAGCCTTCTTCTGAGCCTTAATTGGCTACATTATGTTGATACTTAACAGTGGTGAGCAATGCATTATGCATTCTGAGGACCCCGAGTGGGTCGATAGAACAAGTTACTTCCTTTTCCTTGCTTTTTAGATGATGTATTCAATTTTAGAATTCATCACGTTATCCAACAAATGGATGCACATGAGATTAGATGCCTTTATTTTTCTTTTCCAAGTCCTAAGGTGAAAGCAACTGCTGTTGTAGGGAAAGAAGAATCCTGGTAATGGATGTATATGTATTTGGAGCTGATAATCAGTGGTGTACCCAAAATAAATAAACTAATATAATAGGTATTAATATGATGTTTAAATTTTATTTTATGTATACTTGATCATTAGATTAAATTAATGGATGATATTAAAGGATAAAATAGTAATTTAAGTATTATTCAATTATCTGATATTTATATGATACCTATAATACTGTAGCTTTTCGATAGAACTATAGGGTCTTATAAGACAGTTTAAGATGGTAGTTTCCTTGTTGACTTGGATTTGGATGCACCCGCACCCCATATCTGCACCAAAATCAGACCTGTTCATCCTTAGCCTGGATCTAAAGATTCAATTATGTTCAAAAGCATCTGGCAGCATGATTTCTTCATGTGTTTGTGGGAGTGGATCATAGATTCGTATGCATGCACTCAGTCAGAATCTTTTTTCCTTTTTCCCTTGTCCGTAGTCCAAATGGAATGATATGCAAGATATATATCTGACTATCACAACCTTATGATGTAGAGAGTTTGCTGCTGATTTTATTTTTTCTTTATGAAATGTAATTCAGTTGGCATATAATCATGAGGATGAGAATTCCTAAAGAAGGCTCTTGTGATCCTGTGGCGCTTCTAATCAGATTTCTAAAACAGAATGATGCACCTAACCTTATTTAGATGCTGGGCGGTTTGATGACGTATCTTGCAATATATCCATGCTCTGTCTAATCAGAATACTGTGTCTGAAGACCACTGTTCCGTTGTTTATTTTTTCTTTTTTGTTATTTAGACTTGTAGCATTTCTAAAATAGTAATTATATATGAAGCTAGAGATAGTTGGGTGTTACTTGCAGCATTTCCAGCACATTCATAAGAGCATGAATTTTATTTTAACATGTTACTGCTATGTTTTTAGAATGTGTTATTATCTTGTCAATATTTAATTAGTTGGGTGTTGTATATGAGCTGAGATGCGTGGGTGCAACCTAACATTGCACGCATCTTAGGAGAGCGTGTTAAACCCGTGTCAATCAATCTACCCGTTCAAGACTTTGGGATTGATGTGCACGTTCTCATTTTGAATGATGAGAATGTGTATATCTAACTCAAAGTCTTGAATTGTCCCGTTTGGACAGTCTGTGAATGTTTGATCGCACTTAGGTGGTTAATTACTATATGTGTTTGTGTTGTTTGTTAAAAATTTTGGCTGGATGCGTCTTCTCACTCCTCTCTGATATACCTTTATTGATTTTGATTAATTTCTTAACCACTTATTAGTAAGTGTTTAAGAAAATTTCTTAATCAATAAATATTTTGTGGTATATCGGAGAGGTGTGGGGAGATGCTGCCGAAATTTTTAGCAAATAACACAACACATATAGTAATTAATCGTGCGATCAAACCTTCACAGATGGGTTAAAAAGTGAAAATCTAAATGATATTTCCGTCCTATTTAAAATGGCAGAGATGGACGATGTGAGGAAAGGGTTGGACTTTTTATTTTGTTAAACATGTTAAAGTTTTGTGTGTTTACATTTCATTCGCATAGGGAAAATGTCTGAAGATCGTTCATGGATGTACCGTAGAGTAGTTGATCAGGTGGTGTCTATGGAATTTAAAAATGGAGTTGAGAGATTCATTCAGTTTGCTTTGAGAAATCCTATTGAAGCTGTAGATTGTGAGGGTCGTATCCGATGTCCTTGTGTAGTCTGTAAGAATTTGAAGTGGCTGACAACATGGGATGTACAACGTCATTTATACAGAAAGGGGTTTGTTAAAGATTATACAAACTGGATATGTCATGGTGAAACATTGTGGTCCTACGAGCCTGCCAATAGAGGAAGTGGAAGTTCATATGTTGATATGGTCATAGATGCTGCTGGTCCAGAACTGGAACTTATTGATAGAAATGGTAAAACAGTTAAACCGAAAGTAATTTACGCCCTTGGAGCTGCACAGATTAAAGAAGTATGCTTTTGGCTAAAACAATTGAGATTTCCAGATGGTTATGTGTCTAACATTGCTCGTTGCGTGAATACAAATGAGGGGAAAATATATGGAATGAAAAGTCATGACTGTCATGTGTTCATGCAGAGGTTGTTACCTATTGTATTTCGTGATATGATGCCGAAGCCGATATGGGGAGCAGTGACTGAGTTAAGTCAGTTTTTCAAAATTTTATGTGCATCAGAGCTCAGGTATGAAGATGTGGAAACTATTGAACAGAATGTGATCACGACAGTTTGTAGATTGGAAAAGATATTTCCACCCTCATTCTTTGATTCAATGGAGCACCTGCTTATACACTTATCATATGAGGCTAAAGTAGGAGGGCCAGTACAATTTAGATGGATGTATCCATTTGAGAGGTAATATATATATATTTTCTCCTCATAATTCAATTAGATGCTGATGTGTTTTTCATTATCTTATGAACATTCTGGTAGGTGCATGCATGAATTGAAAATGAAAGTTCGCAACAAGGCAAAAGTAGAGGGTTCCGTTGCGGAGGCGTACATTATGGAAGAAATATCAAATTTTTGTTCAATGTACTTTGAACCTGAGGTACAAACTCGTCGTACTCGGCCACCACGTAATGATGATGGGGGAGACTCCGTTCACTCTGAGCGGCTGTCTATATTTAAGTATCATGGACGTGCGTATGGACGTTCTTCGAGTCGCATGCTAAATGATAGAGAATTACACTGTGCAGAAATGTACATCCTTTTAAATTGTATGGAGGTTGAACCTTATGTTGCGTAAGTTCTCTGCTCACATTACATTGTGTCTATAACTTATTATTTTTCATTCCATCTATAATGCTCCAATGGTCGTAATACAGACAATTTGACTCAGAATTAATCCAAAGATGTCCATATCTCACTGACATGGAGGTTGAAAAAGAACGAGAAAAATCATTTGCTTCTTGGCTGAAATATCGTGTAAGTATTATTACTACTCTTTCTCCTTGTTAGGCCAATGACAAATTCTGACCAGTGTGCTCTCCATATGTAGGTTGAAAATAGTTTTATTACTGATCAAAGAATTCGAGAGAGTAGTTATGGCCCATCGAAAGTTGTACGTACATATCCAGCATTTATTGTGAATGGGTATAGATTTCACACTAGACAATATGGGCAGAATAAGTCAACAATGAACAGCGGGGTATGTGTGAAAGGAAGTACATATAATGAAAACGAACGTGATTATTATGGTATTATTGAGGAGATCTTAGAATTGCAATATCTCGGAGATGACAACCATATATTTCTGTTCAAGTGTCATTGGTTTGATCCCAATTCTGTTCGAAATGACACAACATATGGGATTGTCGATATCAGACATAAGTCTAAATTGAATACTTATGATCCATTCATTTTGGCCGCACAAGCCCAGCAGGTCTATTATACAAAGTATCCATCGTCTAGAAATAAAGAAAGAAATGATTGGTGGGGAGTTTGCAAGGTTAAGACAAGGCTTTTCCCGGATTATGAGTTGGATTTGACTGAAACAGTAGAGTTGGATGTGAATGCCGAATTCTTTCAATCAGACTTGGGTGATGATGTAGAGTTGCCTGCTTCTAGTGATGAATCTGTGGAGGCACTGTCTTTATCTAAAGAGAATGAAGTGGAAGAAGTCGATCCAGAACAACCTGAAATACAGTTGGGGGACTCCGAAGAGGAGGAATATATTAGTGATCAAAATGAATCTGATAATGAAGATGTGAATGTTGAATTTGATATATCTCCAACATCTGAAGATGAAATGGAGAATGTTTGATTAATGGTATACAATTTTACCTAAAATTTTAATACTCTGTAACTTTCTTTCTTTCACTATTTGATGAATATGCATGTATTTTATTACCAGTTGAAGATATGGTTCGAGGACGGCGTGGGACTTCTTCAGGTGGGAGGGGAGAGGGTAGCGGGAGGAGATTTACTTCCATTTCTACACCGGTAGTAGGTATGTATACTTTCATGTATAATGCATTGTAGTATTTGTTTAAAATAATTCTTTATGTTTTTGTGGTATCTTATTCTTATTTTCACAGGACCCACGACCTCTGCACCGTTACCACCGACCTCTGCACCGCTACCACCGGTAGTAGGTATGTATACTTTCATGTATAATGCATTGTAGTATTTGTTTAAAATAATTCTTTATGTTTTTGTGCTATCTGATTCTTATCCTTACAGGACCCACGACCTCTGCACCGTTACCACTGACAACAGGTAGATTGACGGCCTCTGCACCGCCATCACACATGGCGAGTGGATCTACACCTCCTCCAGCTGAGTCAGGTATGTTCATTTACATTTCTATATTTTTTTGATAGTTTGTTTTATTTATTTTTGTCCATTTCGTATAGTACGTGCTGATGACGAGACGAGTCATCACGAGGGGGAGGGCAGTTATAATGAGACGATGCGGGCAGTGTGGATAAATGAAGGGTATGTAATGCATTATTTTTATTATCTATTCATCATTGTGGTATTAATATTTTCAATTTCAGGAATAAAATAGAGCCAGCCCAAGCATCACAATTTATTACAAAGTCAATTGAAGCACATTTTCCAGGCCCCATCCGTCGCTTTTCTGATTTTCCGATGGATGTTCGGGATTTATTGTTCACTATGTTCTTGGTATTTATCTTATTTTATCATATTAAGTCATTTTCCTGCTATATTTTAACACACTTATTGTTATGTAACATATAATTTATTTTTTGTTAATATGTAGAGCACCTCCTGCACCTCCTGCACCTCGTGCACAGCAGCCTCCGGTAAGTATTTTATTTGATTGATTTTCTATTTGTTAACTCTAAATATCATCTTACAAAATATAAGAATTTAGATTGAGGAGGGGAAAATATCATTTTCTTAACTCTATGAACTTGGGTTTGAGGGTCCAAAATTGAAAAGAGAGGTCCAATCAATCCATCGATTGTTCCAACACGACATGGGAGGTGAAAGTAACCTGTAGAAACTGACGGAGTTCAAATTGGACTCCAAATTTGAGCTCGATGCTCAAATTTACATTTCCTAAATAGAACCAAGTTAATCGAGTGTAAGAGGGTCAAAAATAAAGAAATATATATATGTCCAATTAATTTGTCAATGACTCCAACACGACTGGGAAGGTGAGAGTGACTTGTAGAAACTGACGGAGTCCAAATTGGACTACCGATTTGAGCAAAACGTTTAAAATTGTCATTCGTCAATTTCACTTAAATGAAAAACATCTTGCTTTTAATTTTCAAGAAAAATTGATTTCTTTATTAAGGATTTGATTTTAATTTTTTTAAATGATATACAGGATCATCCGTCGCGAGATGTTGGACGAGACGACGACCAGGATGACACATATGCGGAGGATTTGTGATTTCATTTTAGTTATTTGCATGTTGTCATTTTATTATGGATGTATGATTAATTTGTGTGTTTGTATGTCATGAATTTGAAGTTCGTGGAGATTGTGATTTGTGTAGTTGATTTATATGTTTTTATGAAATTGTTATTTATCAGGTTATTTATTTTATTAAATTGTTATTTATCAGGTGATTTATAGTCGATTATATAAATTTATAAAAAAAAATACTGCAAAATTAGCGACCGAATAGCGACCGAATAGCGACTATCTTTATTATTTATTTTATTAAAGTATTAAAATTAGCGACAGAATAGCGACTGAATAGCGACTGTCTCTATTATTTATTTTATTAAATTATTATTTATCAGGTGATTTATAGTCGTTTATATAAATTTATTTTAAAAAAATACTACAAAATTAGCGACCGAATAGCGACCGCATAGCGACTGTATATATTAGCGACGGGTCATGCGACCGATTGATATCGGTCGCTATCCGCGACTGATATTGCGACCGATAATTATCGGTCGCTATCCGCGACTGCTTCTGCGACCGATAATTATCGGTCGCTAACGGCGACCTATTCTGCGACCGATTTATATCGGTCGCCATTTAGCGACTATTATATAGCGACCGACATGTTCGGTCGCTAATAGGTGTCTGTTTGGTCGCAGTATCTCTTTGCGACCGATCTGTGACCGAATAGCGACCGGGAGGTCGGTCGTTACTCGCGATTTTTCTTGTAGTGTATGTGAGTGTACTTAATGTAGTGGATGCACTAAGTATTACTCAAAACTCCGTTCTGTCATCGTCTACCGTCACCTTTTTCCTTCTCTTTTTAGGGCGGGGGGTGACCGTCTACTATCACCTATGGAACACACCCAAAGAATGGTACATCCACGGCGTTAAAAAAAACTTACGGACATACGTTTGATAAAAATGAAATTGTAAGAAAATTCACGTTAGGTTCATATTGATGATATATATATATATATACACGAATTAAGTGACATATACACATTTTTTTATATATTGACTTATCCATTGAGACTTGAAAAATTCAAGACTTTACACTCCCCCCAAAAAATGAGATAATCAAAATTTGAACTAAAGGCCTCATGATTCTGGACGAGGCGAAGAATCAACTAAACTACTAAACTGATTCAAGTGACACGTACACTTATCACCATCCGATAAAAAAACTATTACAATCTTTTACTTTGAGATGAAGAAATAGAAGGAACATTAATTCTATATGCGAATCCTTGGTTAAAAGTTTACCACAAAATTATGTGGGACATTAAAATCATGTGCAAAGAGTATACAAGTAAATATAAATCTTAAATTGGTTCTGAAATAATTTTAATTGTAACGAAAATATACGTAAAAGAAATCTGATTATAGAATATGTATACATTCTATTGAGTTTATGCACTGCTGCCTTCTCAATATATCCAGGAAAGCATTATCAAAATTTGGAGCATATATAGCTACATGAAGTAAACAGAAATCGGCGCTCGGACTTTTTGAAGTAGAGAGATAGACGCCGCTCATATGAGTTGAAGTTAGCACCTGGTCTTCACAATCCACATTGTATTGTACGCTTCTGGTCTGTTAGTGGGCTTGCGACCGCTGAATAGTTCATAGAGGCCCACTTTGCATTTTGACAAAATAAGTCATTCCATAAGGTTCATTGCACTCCCCACATTTTTTCAAAGTGACTCTTAAGATATTTTAATTTGAGATATAAGTCACGTCACTATTAGATTACTCAAAAAGATAAAAAAAGAAATCAAGTTAAATGGACAATATTGAGCCCATTCTCTTCGAAATTGGTCTTTTTTTATTTTTTTAGATAATCGAATGGTGACATGACTTGCACTCTAAATTAAGATAACTTGAAAATCATTTTAATTTTTGTTAAAAATAAAAAATTTAAAATTACTATACATCCAAAGTGTACAACACATCCAGAGTATGCAGCAAACCTTTCTTGATCTCTGTCTTGAATTTAATGTGCTCGGGGTTAACATACCTAATAACAAACCAACCACTTATGTTGGAGTAATGGTGCATGTATATATATTCAAATTGACATAACATATCTACCTTTGCATTGGATCAAGAATAGGGCCAGAGGGATCAAAAATCACTAATTTGTATAGAGCAGAAAGACCGCAGGGATAACACAGTTGGCATACTCTACCCACCTTGAATGCCCTTATTTCGTGTTCATCACACTCTCTCTTCACTTAAACGTCGGCCGCAACTTTGGTGGGTTGAGACTGCCTACAATAGTGTATTGTGCACTTCTACTTCAGCACAAAAAGTCTAAGCACCATCTCACTCAATAAAAAGATTTAGTACACACTCAGGGTCAATTGCACGGTCAGAGTGTTCATCAAGTATTTTTTTTAAAAGAATTGTGACGTGAGACTCACGTCCTCCTAATTTTTCGTACCAGACTCACCTCGAATGGTAGTGTGTCGTGTATAATAAATTAAGGGGACTTGAGTCTCATGTTATAAAATATTTCAAAAAAAAATTGCTTGGTGCACACATGGGTGTGTAATCGACGGGAGTGTGCACTTGCACTGAAAACATAACTCTCCACTTAATTAGAGTAGTATAAACTGTGTACAATCTATAGATATTATCATACGCAATACTTACTATTTGGAGCGAAAATGTTAAAAAAATTATTAGAGTCGGTCTAACCTGAGGCGTGATCACCACTGATCCATGCATGGTAGACTCAGGTAAGTAAGCAACTCAGATTCACCACACATACCCAAATCAACTCAAAGCCAACCACATCCGGAGCGAGACAGGCCAAACAAAGCCCATGGTTTGTTAAGGAATGACTCGTAAGAGGAGCGGAGAATCCCGGTGAAGGACTGACCCGTCGATGGGTAAAGGATGTTCCCCTTCTAGGTCTGAGCTCTGAGCATGAAGTTCTAACCCCGAGCATCCCTGAGGGAGTATCTTATTTGTCTTTTACCGGCTCGGTCGATGGCGTGCCAAGGTTCCCCCGAACATAGGGGAGGCTTTGGCACGGGCGACTGTGCCAAGGCTCGATGGCTCTCTTTTGGGCCCTTGACTTTTGGTCTTATAGTAAATGGACCCTCAATGCAGAGCTAGGCTATATATCACTTATTGGGCCATACAAGTTTTTATGGGCCTTTAGGCCGTGAAACATTGGGCCTAGGGATGTCAATGGATTGGGTTCGACTCGAGTAGACCAATACCATACCCTATCCGTAAAAATTTTACTAATACCATACCCGGATAGTACCCTATTATTTTCGCGGGTATAGATATGGGTATATCCATCACGGGTATGGATATATCCGCAGATATCCGTATCCGTCATAAAGCATGAGTCCACGTTCACATCCAAAGAAATGTGAGATTTATAAGAATTAGAAAAAAAGAAATCCGGTCAATTCTTTCCGTTCTAAATTAATTTTTATGTTTTATAAAAATATCCTTATAATTTTAGCAAGAAGTCTAAACTCACAAACTCAACAAGACGGGCGGCGGATTGGGTCCATGTCAAATCATGGGCCTAACATACACAATAAGTTATTAAGAGCGAGTTCGGATCGGGTACGAATTTGGGTGCACTAAATCCATACCCTATCTGAATATGAGATGAATATTTTAAACGTATCCGAATCCGAATCCATATCCATTTATTCGGGAATTACCCGACCCATCACGGGTTGAATAATGCGGGTAACCGAGTTTACGGGTATTTTTGACATCCCTAATTGGGCCGCAGATCCTCCCCTCCGAACCTCTCACTTTTCATGAAACCTCTCCTCCAGAATAACTATCTTTGCGCATCTCGCATCCGAAGGAACACATTTGTATAAATTGGCTGACACGGGTGGCTCTCTGATATATCTAGTTGTGAACTGGTTAGCCAGTAGTGTTATGCTGGTGTCATCGTAATGCGATGTTTTGTCTCTACGTAGTTGAATCGAACTACCAAAAGAAATACCAAAAGAAAAAGAGATCTGCCATTGCATCTGCAACTCCACTTTCCAAAAAAAAATTACCACTTTCAAAAAAAAACATTACATGTAGCTCTTCTTTATTAGAGTGGACCACTGGCGGATGTTGTCCTCTTCGAATTCTTACAAATTTAATCTTTGCACAAGCAACACGATCGTTCCCTACGCTCTTTCTTCTCTTTCTTCCATCTATGTCAGTTAGGGCTAGTGAGATGTGTGATTGAATTCAATTTTTGAATAGTAATTTAAACTGTGAATATATTTCTGAGTTTTGGTTGATTTATTGAGAGATTAAACTCTTAAGTTAATGAGTTAAGTGAGAGTTCTAATTATAAAATCAATTCATGTGTTAACGAACATGAGTTTATTTTAAGAAAGATGTATAAAAGAGTTACGAGGAATTAAATCCTTATCTCTCCAAAGTGTGAATTTAATATCCCAAAAACTCTTCTTAATCCTCCTCTTAGTTGGAGCCCTAATTCTCAATGAAATATGATTCCCAACTAAACATAAACAATTCACTAATAAGATATTTTAATTTTTTTAACTTAAAAATTAAATCACATGCCTCACTAACCCCAGTAACTATTCAAGACATATATAAGGGAATCACTTGATTCCTTCGGGCTTGCGCTCCACTCTTTCAACGGGGATCTCTAGACCCAGATGTCCATAGAGGAAGCTAACCGCGTTCTTAAACTACAATTTGCCCGACTCCTTGCGTCTAGTGGCTGCTTGGTTTGACCCCTAACACCGCAAGATGCTGCAAAGTTGCCGTATCAGTCCCTTGGTGTAACATCCATATCCTCATCATCAGGTTTCCTACAGAACACACCCAAAGAATGGTAAATCCACGGCGTACTGTTGATAAAAACTTAGGGTAGTTGGCACTTGGCACAATAGAATTATATAAGAATTTTTGCATACATACCTTTGATCAAAAATGAAATTGTAAGAAAATTCACTCTAGGTTCATAGTGAGAATATATCCTTCTATTCGAATTAAGTGACACATACACGCCTGTTATCACCATCCGATAAAAAAAAAAACTATTACAATCTTTTACTTACTCGGAGATGAAGAAGAAGAAGAAGAAGGAACATTAGTTCTATATATGAACCCTTTGTTGGAAGGAAGTTTACCACAAAATTACGTGGGACATTAAAATCATGTACAAAGAGTATATATACAAGTAAATATAAATATTAAATTGCAGGTTCTCAAATAATTTTATTTTTAACAAAGATATACATACAAAAAATCTGATTATAGAATATGTAGACCACTGTTATTAGAATCAGATCGGACCGGTCGGTCGGACCGGTCCGACCGTGAACCGGTCTAGGAACCGATCTGATTAAAGTCGGTCCGGTCTAATATTAAAGAATCGGACGACCTGCAGTTCGACCGGTAAACCGGTCCGAATCGATCCGAACCCGATTCACCGTTTAAAATAAAAAATAAATGTAAAAATATTTAGATATTCAAAATGATATTTACGTGTGAATAAAATTATCTTATTATTATTGATTTGTTGTTATTTATCATTTTATTTTGAATATATATAAAGTTTAAAATTTTAAAGGAGCTTAGATGTCAATTGTGAAGAGGGAAGACCAATGAAATATTACAAAATTTTAATAATAAACCATGTTATTGTTATTTTTTTACTTGTATAGTTACATAATCATGACTAATAATAATACATGTATATTTTTTTATTTTGATCATTATATATTATTTTTTATTATCTTGGGTTATAGAATTGGGTCGGATCACGTATTAATGATTCAATATTATGATGACATCACGGGTAAAACCGATTCGATTGAACGATCCAATCGATTCGAACCGAACCAGTTCATTGACTGATTCAGATATGGATTCAATTTTGATAACATTGATGTAGACATTCTATTGAGTTTATGCACTACCGCCTTCTCAATATATCCAGGAAAGCATTATCAAAATTTGGAGCATACATAGCTACATGAAGTAAACACATATCGGCGCTCAGACTTTTTGAAGTAGACAGATGGAGAAGTTAGCCCATGGCCTTCGCAATCCGCATTGTATTGTACGCTTTTGGTATGTTAGTGGGCTTGCGACGATGAATAAATAGGTCATAGAGGCCCACTTTGAAGCTTTTGGCCATTCTGTCTTGAATTTAATGGGCCCGGGGTTAAACAGACATGGACCATGGTGCGAAAGCAACCACTTCCGTGGGAATAATGGTGCATGCATGGCCAAATCGGCGGAACAGATATAGGGCAGAAAGTAGAGACGGCCGGGATAACCCAATTGGCATACTGTACCCACCTTGAATGCCCTTCTTTCGTGTTCATCACACTCTCTCTTCACTTAAACGTAGGCTGCAACTTTGGTGGGTTGAGAGAGACTGCCTGCAACAGTGCAATGTGCACTTCTACTGCAGCGCAAAAAGTCAGAGCACCACCTTCCATTTAACAAAAAAGTTTAGTGCACACCCTGTGTGTCGAGTACACACTCAGTATGTGTACCAAGTAAATTATTTTTTTTAAAAATTTTTTTGTGACGTGGGATCACGTATTCTTATTTTATTTTGTATGGCACATCCTCATCGGGTGATATAAAAAAATCAAAAAATAAAATTCAGATTCAATGAATATCTGTCGGACTCAATCTTTCTCGAATCGGTCTTTTTTATTTTAGGTTTTTTGGAACGTCAGATGAAGGTGTATCCTGTACGATAAATTAAGAGCTAGGATATATATGAGTCTCACGTCACGAAATATTTCAAAAAAAATATTTTACTTGGCGCACAACATGGGTGTGTAATTGACCCGTCCGTGCACTAAACATTTAACTCCACTGAATCATAGTGATATAAACCGTGTACAATCTATAGATATTATCATACGCAAGATTTACCATTTGGAGCGAAAATGTAAAAATTTCTATTAGAGTCGATCTAACCTGAGGCGTGATCACCGCCGATCCATGCTGGTGGACTCAGGTAATTAAGAACCTCAGCTCAGATTCACCACACATACCCAAGTCAACCACATCCGGAACCAGACACGCCAAACAAAGCCCATGCTTCAATACGAGAAATGGAACACACAAACACCCACGCGGAAGGCAGATCTTGCCGGCATCAACTCTGCAGCTTCCGGTACATGGATCGAAATGGAGAGTAGGCCATAGCAGCAGGAGAGACATTAAAAACCAATCTTTACTAGTACGATGCCACGGTGCCTTATTCCTAGATCTCTCGATCTCATCCCGGACTCGTTATATATAGATATACCGATCAAGGTAGTAGGGCGATGCCTTGGAGGATGACGGACTGCGCGATGAATTGATTCGCCGCCTGAGAAGGGTGCACTCCGTCCCAGAACACGTACTTCTGTTCATTAGGGCACACGCCTGCCCTTCCCGTCTTGCACAGCACCGAAGTCCGAGATGTCCCCGTCCCGCAACAGCCCTTCCTCGCCTCGGCAAAACCTGAAACAAGAACAGAAAAAGGGGGTTAATTAGGTACGTTCCCCAACAGAGACGTCGAAGCAGACATGTTGTGTAAGCTGTTGCTAGACGACTGCTCGGTTACCGTGTTTGGAAGGGGAGGTGATGAGTTCCATGAGAGGCTGGTAGATGTCCAACACCACGAGGGTAAGCCCTGGGAGCTCACCGGAGAGCCTGTTGGCCGTGGCGTTGAGCTCCCGGTTGAGGGCCTCGGCGTCGGCGTTGAACTGGGCGATGCACGTGCCCCCACCGTGCCCGAACAGGTTGATGGGAGCGGGGAGGCACCCCAGTGGCGGCAGCGACGTCACTCCGATCCTGCGGGCGCCTAAGCCATGGAGATGCTGCAGGAGACGGAAGACGAAGTTACAGTACTGTTCTGTCAGTCAACAATGGGGCAATGGGCTCGCCTAATGGGCTTGCTTCATCCTTGGCTGTTTCAGTGGTATTATACATCGAGTAGCTAATTAGGGGTGTAGTTTAGTGAAGAATAGCACTTTCCTACGCATTAACCCGGCATCGAATTATTAATTACCTTCACAAATCTGGCGAAGTTGCTGGCGATGAGTGACGAGAACTCGTCTCGAGTGTACCGCGTCTGGAGGGAGGCGTTGATGTAGTAGTTCTGCACGTAGTCCCCGGCGCCGGTGCTCACCAAATGCATGGCCCCCGCCTGGATGGCCGCGGCCTTGCTCTCCCCCGCCACCTCCGCAAGCTTAATGCGGTACTCCTTGTAGTATTCCAGCTGTTTCCCAAGTGACAGGGCTTTCTGCACGGAAATTAAAACGAAGGACAAAACCAGATGAATCCTCGCTCCCCAGTCGATCTCTGAAGGTGATCAGAAGTATAGTTCACGAACTATATATGTGATGGAAAACAAAGGTTAATTACAAGTTTCCAAGTTTTATTCTTCGTATATAGGCACAGTCGGTGGTAGTGATAACAGTTAAACGTCCTTCCAAGTGCAGAAATATATGGCGAGTTTGCGAAACAGTACTGGCCTCCAAGGAAGAGAAGTTTCCATCTGGTTATCTACTTACATACATGGCTGCTGTCTCCTCGTAATACCCCGATCCGGCAGAAGCAAAGTTGGCACCGAGCAGTAGGTTCTCCCCTGACGCCTCCGGGCTAAGATAAGCTGGAGCGAAGCGGGTGAAGCCCAGTGTTTCAGCTGAACCTCCCCAAACACACAGGACTTGGTTTCGTTATACACAAATTAAGGAAGAGTACTATAGAACTAACGAGAGACGACAGTACGTATGATGTACGTATATATATATATATATATATATATATATGCTGTATGCATGGTTGTGCTAGCTTGCCTGTGAAGTCAGTGACCAGCTTCCCATCGCAGAACCTGCCGTTGGGAGCATGGGTGGTGAAGGCCCTCCCGTAGGGCGGGAAGTTCGCCTTGAACATGGCCGGGATGTAGTTGTTGTTGCCCACATCCACGGTGGAGTCGCCAAATGTTATGATGGCCGGAACAAGCGTGGCTGGCGGCTGATCAGCTTGCAGTAGATGGAAGAAAAAGGACACCAGAGCCGACGCCATGGCCGCATGAGCAAGATGAGAGGCTCTCCTACCAGCGACCTTCGGCATCTTCTTCTTCCTCCGGCACTACCCAGCTAGCTAGACTGGTGTGGTGTATATGACCTTAGCCACGCAGGACTGCACAAGGAGGTGTAAGAGTATACATATAACTCAAGTATATAAGGAGGATCCTTAAGGGGGGTCACAAGATCTGAGAAATGGACGGCCAAGATAATGAGAGACTAAAACTTAAAGTTTAAGTTCTCCCACAGGCAAGTGGGTCAGACTTCATTAAAACCACTTGATTAGCGAGGGCTACGGCCAACCAAGTTTGAGAAAAAAAAATTAAAACTAGATGTGTAATGTCTGGATCTCTATTGGATATTTATTAGATCTTTCGGATGTCTCATTTTTAACCGTTCACTATCTCTCTTCGTTCTCTCTCGTTTCAGGGTCTCTCGGCGCGGGGTGCACACCGTTGCGGAGCTGGCCGAGGCGAGGACGCGATGGAGTGATCGGGACGCGGGGTGGGGCGACGGTTTGAGCGTGGCGGGTGCGATCCCTCGGTGGATTCCAAGAAAGGCGCCGTCTGTACTCCTGACAGTTTTCGGCATGGTTTAGTCGCTTCGGCGCGCGATTTCTTCGGTGGAAGTTGGGAGATGGATCACCCACTCGTCCTCTATGTTTTTCCTGTCCCTGCACGTCATTTGAAGCTCGAACGAGCGAGATCGGGCTCGTTGGGGTTTCGTGGGTTTCGTAGGCTTCGCCGAAAAATGTTGACGATTTCTGGACTAGTTACTGTCAATGGACTCCCTGGAACGTCAGCGTTCCATAGTCTCTAATTTTGTCTCGTTTGGCGGTCCCGTTTGACCGTGGGGAGACGGGAAGTCCGGTGACCCTATTTGGGTGATTTCGTTAGAATCGCCCGTTTCTTGCGATCCGTGCACCGTTTTGACTCCGGTTGGAGTCCTTGTGATTGTATGCGTGTCCATGGCTGTATCCCCTTCATTTCGGCACGATGAGGCATGGGAAGGTCAAGATTGGGCCAACCCCTTGGTTTGCTCGCCGTCACTGTTGGACGGTCGAACCAGGGCCCATTCATCCTTTGAACGGCCAGGCCAGGACCGTTTATCCTCGCTGGTTTCAGGGGCTTGTGCGGCCTTCTTGTGATCGCCCATCATCTCGAGTCCGTCTGTCTTAGGTATGTGCTTAGGGTGGTGTCTGTTTGTCGGTGGTTCTCTGGATTGGTCGGTTTCAGGTGGACTGTGTGCGGTCTACTCCCTGACTGCTATGCTTTTCCTAACGACTCGATCTAGGACTGCCAGTGTCGTCGTCCATCGTTCCGGTTTTCGTTCGTCTTGGCTTGTCCTTGTGGTCTGCTCGCTTTCCGTGGGTGTCTTCTGACATCCGATGAGGGCTAAGACTACGCTATAAGATAGCCAGGAGCCTTCTTACTTGTCATTGTCTGGTTCCGGTCAACCTGGGGTCACCCAGTGGTTGACAGGAAGTCTTGTGTGCCTCAACGGTTCTGTCCAGTTCGAGACATGATTCTGGATGTCTCGAGGTATCATCCTATCTCGGTCTACGTGTCCAGGTCTACTGAGAGTCCTCGGTATTCCCTCAGGTCTCCGCGTGTCGTTTCCTCCGACCGTGTCGTTTTCTTTGGCTTAGGATTAGACCGATTGGCGGCTTGTCCCGCTGTTTGTGACGATCTTGCCTCCGAGTCGTGAGACTCAAGGATCGTTGCGTGAGTAGGTCTAGTTGCCTTGTCCTGAGTCTGTCGGCAGTGGCTGTGCTGCCATTGGTGCTCTGAAGTACGTGTTGTAGGGCGTTCTTGCCTGTCTATACTTCAGCACTTGTGTTTTGAGTCTCCGTGTCTTGTGAGCCTTCACTAGTCATAGCCTTACGTCACTGTTTCCTGGTGACGGCTCTTGTAGTGGGGCACTTTCCCGGTTTACGGTTCTTAAGCTAGTTCCGTGGGCTCCCTGTCCAACCGTAGCATCCTTCGGTGGGGGAATACTAGCTAGAGGCCTAGCTTAGGCAGTGGGCCAGTGTGTGCACACGTGTTCAGGGACTTTGGACTTACGTCGACGGGCGTAACCCTGACTAGTCACTCGTTACTGTAGTTCATGTGTTGTTCAGTGCGTGTCTGCGACTCTGCCGAGACTTTAGCGATACCATAGGCGAGACACTTGTGGCGCAGTATAAGACGTCAGTGGATGCATCTGGCCGTTCTTCTAGTGTGGGGCACGCCAGTCACGTGGCACGTGACTCTCCGCATTTGTTGTGCGTTGTGACCTTCCGGGTTGGCCCTCTCGTGGCCATACTAGAGGTCAGTGTCCTGTCGTATGCATGACGTTCTAGTCATGTGTGGGGCAGTGTGTACGACGTTCTAGTCGTGTCGTCTATGTCTGCGTCTGTCTAGGTTTTCCCTAGGTTTCTTTATTTTCTTGCAGGACTTTTCCAGCGTCGACAGATGGGCAATTCCTAACTTCGTCAACTCAGAGTCGCCTTCCTGTTGCTGTTTGGAGTAGTTTGGGGTGTCGAGGTTAGTTCGGTAGCCGTTTGTCTGGTACGGTTTCCTTCCCCCTCCTCTCTAGCTTGTTCCCTACTCCTGCTCCCCGTTTTTTCTTTTACGGCTTTCTAGCATAACTTTACAGCTTTGTAGCGTAGTTTTCCCGCTTTACTACACCTATTGTTTCTCCTGTTGTTTTGCCGTTCCGTGTTACTGCGTGTTTTTCAGTGGGGATCTGCGTGACCCCTACTGAGTCAGTGACACGATACTTATCCCTGCTTTTCAGGTGGGTAGTGTTCATTCTACTTCCGCAGTTCCTGGTGTGACGTGTCCGTAGCTACCAGCTAGTACCTTAGTCGAGCTTCCCCCGACTTTCTTGGTACGTCTTTCCTTTCTGTTGACTATACTGTTAGACTGCTTGTCTTTCTTTGGACTGAACTCTGGTATAATTATAAATCTTAAACTGTTAATTAAAAAGTAATTTTATTTTTGCTACTTTAGCAAACCGATCTAATGAAATTTAATTACTTACTGTTATATCTTTGTGGCTTCAATGTACTACACGACAATCCTTTCATCCCTTCGGAGCTTTATCGCTCTTAGGAGATTTCACGGGTTCCAAGTGATATCAGGTGTATTCGATAGTCCTATCGAGTATATCTGGTATCCGAGGTCCAGGTCGTCACAAGATGATTGTGACTACTCAGATGCAGAGCCACAACTCCGCAAGTTTCGAAAATAGCTCCATGCACTGAGTAATAAGGAGAGAAAGAGCTGATCCAGTGGGCAGAAATTGTGGGTTTTACAAGAGCTTTAGGAGATCGATCGGAACCCATATATATGTATCTCAAGGATGGCAGGCATGATTAAGAATGAGATCGAGTAACCAGGGCAATGCGGGTTTGATCTGCATTAAAAGCGTGTTGCAGTTATGAGCGCATGCAGGCCACAGAGACGACATGGGGACCCATATATAGAAAGATAAACGGGCAGATTCAGATGGCTCCTTGCAGTTGTTTAACTTCCATACTCTTGGGGGTTCTTGCATGGTAGAAGGCCCGAGACGTGCGTACGAAAAGTTTCTCTTTGGCTGGTTTCAGAACTTACTACTCTAACGTAATGTAATCCTCTTTTAGAAAGTTGAGTGCATTGTGCGGCAAGAGGACGTCCTCTCCGGCCGTGTGCAGTGTGCGTCGACGGCCTTGAACAGCTAGCTATATATATGTTAGAAGAAAGGGCGCAGAGATCCTCTGATCAGTACACATGCCAATAGAAGCAGTCATTAAGCACAGAGAAGAGAGGCACAAAAATACTCATTGACTCCGGTCCGTAGATGCACTGAGAATAACTACTTAATTTGAGAAGAGGATAAAAGATCGATGAACTAATTTTTCAGATAAATAAATAAATATGTGGATCTCTTGTCGGCAATATTCGAGAACTCCTCCTCCTAGCTTTTGTTTCACATAAATCCACCACGATGATTTGTGGAACACCCTCAATCAATTGATTAGGAAGGGGCAAGACTCGATCGGGTACGCATGGCCCAACAGAGTTCAGCTGTGAACAGGGTTTCCCCGGAAGGAGCATGCATTGAACACCCACCAACGGCCCGTATATGTTTGGTTGCTGCAGGTTGGTTTGTCTTTAATTCAGATTGACGCGCCAGAGTGAGCTGAGTGTGCATGTGAGGTCTAGCATGCATTCAGTGTCCTGGTCCCTCCCTGGGGCGATTGGCATTTAAAGGCCTTCTTTGCACGTACGTATTCTCACGGAAATGTGCATCTTGTATACATGAAACGTACGTACGTACGTACGTACGTACGTACTCTCATTTAATGGCTTTATATTTCACATTAGAGAGAGAGATAGAGAGATCATCCCATTATAGATAAGATTTGACAAATCGATTCGGTAGATCCCGTAATTTATATATTGGATCGTATCAGTCGACGTGACTTGCAATCAACAGATTACAAATAATATTTTAAATATTTAATATTTTACTATATATTATTAATGTTGCTTAACGAGTAAGTCGGTTAAAGGTGTTTTAATTGCTGGTGAAGGCACGGTTCGAAACGTGCAACACTCATTCTTTACGCATTTTTTTTGTGTTATACACTAATTTTTTTAAAAAAAATATATGAAACCGACGAGATTCGAACCCAAGATTGTACACTTCAAGTATACGTCTTAACTAACTAAGTTCATATATCATATGAATAATTATAGTTATAATTAATATATATGTTAAAATGTATATTTTTTCTCGGTATATAATAATACGGTACCTATCGTATCATATCAAGTCCTGACCGATACGGTAAGTACGATCGAGTCAACAAATTCTGATTATGAGGACAGATGTCCAGCTTTTGTACGAGAGACTCATGTTAGTCCCCAATCTTAAATATTTAATTGCCCACACAATGTCTTCACTAACTACGCCTCTCATCTCTGAAATTACCAGATGAATTATATAATCCTCAATGTCATAGTTATCTTTTCAGAAAAATTTACTGGAGGGAGAGAGGAAAACTAAACCTACTGAGAATTATTGTGCAGATTGTCAGTGTTGTTTGACCCGGACTCCCCACAGCTGGTTACTATTAAGAAGAGGGTTCATCGGGAGAGATTAAGAAAGACACCAGCAAGTCGGACCCAGTCAATTTGTTGGGCTTCGGCGCCAAAGACCTGGAGGCTGGACTGACACACCTTCACGAATCTGGCGAAGCTGCTGACGACGAGCGACGAGAGCTGTAGTACTGTCGCCTCTGGAGGGAGGAGTTGATGCAGTAGTTCTGCACGTACGTAGTCCCCGTCGGCGCCGGTGCTCACCAAATGCATGGCCGGCCCCCGACAGGATGGTCCCGGCCGGCCTTGCTGCTAGCTGTCGCCAGCCACCTCTGCGCTATTAATTTATTCCTTGTAATTAATACTTAGGAGATGAACCCGCAGTAGAAAGGATGGAAAGAATGAGAGTGACCGGCAGGATGCAGGTTAGATCATTGAAAGCGGGTTGTTGTGAGGACAGGCCGCAGACATGAGAGAGAGAGAGAGAGAGAGAGAGAGAGAGAGAGAGAGAGAGAGAGATCTTTGTTAGAATATTATATTATTGTACATATTTTAAAATATAATGTGTTCAGGTTAGTTGAGTCATCTCCGACCATCATCTTAAACTTTTGAGTTAAATGATCTAATCTTAATATAATATCAGAATCTATAATTATAATTTAAGTCACGCATTTCGTGTTTATCATAATCTACGTAACATAATCTAAATTGATACACTTGAGAGGACGTGTTAGAATAATTTTTATTAAAAATGAGTTAAAATATAATGTATGCATATTAATGGAGTCATCTCCAATTAACACCTTAAAATTATAAGTTAGATGACCCAATCTAACAAAATTTTAATAATCTTTATCCTCAGAGATTCTCTTGTTCTAGAACCCCGAGACTAACTAGGCTGCTATATTTAGCTAGTTTGTAGACTTTTAGCCCCATTTTATTTCGAACTTATCCTAGGGATAAATTGACTCATCTCCACAGCTACCCCAATTTATTTTGACACGGAAAGATTTAATAAATTCACTTAAAATTATCTTAATCCAAATTAATCTGGACTAACTTATCCTAGGGATAAATCAACTTTATCTCCAGAGCTACCCCAATTTATTTTGACAAGGAAAGATTTATTTTAATCTGGATTAACTTATATTAACTTATCTCACTTTCACATGTGACATAACTTAATCTGGTGCACAACCTAAGTAAAGAGAAATTAAATTGAATTAACTCAATTCACTTATTTTAATTAAGATTAACTTTAATATCCAATGAAAACAGAGATCACTGTAGTGCCATCCCTCCCCTTTGAGAGTGAGCAAGGCCTCTCTCTCTCTCTCTCTCTCTCTCTCTCTCTCTCTCTCTCGCTCTCTCAACCTGAAAGAGTGAGATCATACCTTCTCAAGAAAAAGAAGTGGATGTGATGCCCTAACCACGGTACTAGAAAGGGCCCAAGGGATTAAAAAAAAATGAGAAGCAGAGGAAGGGAGGCTACCTATCAATTCCCGCCCTCAGCTTCCACATCGCTGCAGTACGCAACCCACCAAACCAACCCAATTCACGGTCTTGTCGTCAATCGACAACTTCTTCTTCGAGTTCCTTCGTCTCACACACACAAAACTTAGCGAGGGGGTTGGCTGAACATCCTCGGTTATAGAGTGGTGAAGGGTGAGTCGTGACCCAACACAGTGTAGTGTGGTTTCTGGAAAAACGTAAACGATCCCGACGAGAGACACCGGTATGTGGCTGTCTGGAGAATGATCCCAAGGAGACTCGGAGGAATTGGCATCAGAGATCTAGAAAAACTTAACCACTCACTCCTTATGAAATTGGGATGGAAGGTTTGTCCTAAATCAGGAGGCATTAATTATGGGCCAAGTTCCTCGGGTGAGATCACTGTTTTAAAATCCGACTCAGAGTTTGACCCGATTAAGTTAGTGAGTCACGGGTCAATATTTTAACTATTCGGGTTGACCCGTGACCCGTAAAATTAGAACCGTTTATATTAATATTATAAATTACCATAAGATTTTAAGATACCTTGAGTTAGAAATATGAAACAAACACTTAAACATATATTATAAAAATTAAAATAACTGTATTAAACAACTACTAAACTAGTAAGAATAAAATTCATATTAAATAAACACTACGTGTGACTATTTATCAACTATAATTAACATCTCATGAGACACAAGTTTCATGACGTGTAAACTCAAATTTTTTGTCCATCTAAATTTTCATCTTTTTTCTTGTCCTCGTGTATTCATCTCCGTCTAAATATATTTTCTAACTTTCAAAAGTAAGAAAGTTAGAGTCTCAAAAAGATTATACATCTATAACTTTAAAGAGAGGAGTTAGAAGACTCCTCATCTTCTATATTTTTCATGTTAAATTTAAAAATAAAAATTAAATAAATAAAAAATATGCCTAATAGTCGGACCCGGTTGAGTCACAAGGTTTTAACGGGTCGACCGGGGTGCATCGGGTTACACCGAGTTGACTGGGTCTGACCGGATTTTGAGTCTAAAATGGTCTAGACATTATTCTAACTCGATTTTAGGACTGGGTCGCGGATTAACCGATCGGACCTACGTCCGATCCGATTTTAAAACAGTGGGTGAGATACCTCAATAGGGAGACATTTTGGTCTTACAGTTGCACACATGCCCACTCAAAGGTGTGCTGCTGCAGCCGCATCTGCGTAAGAAGTATCCTCCGGCAGCGATCACAATGGTTGTTCAGGAATGACTCTTCGGTCACGTGAGGCCGTCGTCGTTAGAGATGAGTGAGCGTGGGATCTGGTTTGAGATTCCGACGAGATGAGAGCATTCTGTTTGTATGATTTTCGACGAGTGTAACTCATCCTTTTATAAGATGCCGCCTCCGCCTCCCCTCCGTCTCACCTGTACTGTGCACCCCCTGTTTTCCACGCATTCTTTGACTTCCGAAGAATGGAGACGTTCGTTGAAATTCGGCATCGAACGGACTTCAGGTGCATTCGACGCCATTTTGTCGACTCGCCGTGTATGTTTGGAGACCATCCACCAACATATCACGAAGTTAAAGATGAATGTTGAAGGGGTGCACCACCACCGAATCAGACGCAGCTGCGGCCATCATATGCCGGGGACCATGCAGGAAGAGTCACTCTTGCAAAGTCATCACCAGCAACCCACTGGCAGCTGAGGGCGCCCTGGCCTTCAAATCAGGTCTTAAATTAGCCTCCAATCTTAGCCACACAGTCACTGTTGAAGGGGATGCAGAGAGGATGGTCAAATTCATTAACCCTAGCTAGCAGCAGCAACCCCCCATGGCAGAATCGAAACGCCATCATAGACCATACAGAGAAATCATCCGAAGGTGCAGAACATCGTAATCTCCCTCACACTCGGATCTGCCAACCAGGGTGTACATATATTGTCTAGCATCCCACATCAAAAATCTCACTATAAATCACTATACACGTACACCTGGTTATTGCATAATTAAGGAGAGTGTTTATACTGCACGGAATTTGTATGTACTGTCATCCCTTGCCGTGCCCTTATTCAAAACTCTTAGAGTAATGATTTGTACTAATTACACCGATCAATGTAATTAGTGTAACATTTAATATTTTTTTTAAATTTTTTTAGTAGTCTAGTCTCCAAGTCTAATTAATTTGACGTGTCGTTCGCGTCATCAGATGACATGACGTGAGAGTCACGTAAAAAAAAGTCTGTGAATAATGAAATTGGTTCAATTTTAATATTCATATAGTTGAGATTTTATTTTTACATGGCCCTCACTCACGTCACGTTACTTAGTGACGTGAACGACACATCAAATTAATTAGACGTGTGAGTTATTTAAAAAAAATTAAAAAAATTATTAAATGTTACACTAATTATATTAGTGGATGTAATTAATGCATGGGGATGCACTAAGCATTACTCAAACTCTTTCCTAGTGAAACAACCGTGGGTTATGCAATCCTCTGTTTTGCCACTAGTGATTTCTATAGGAGCAATTAATAGATCTATTATACATGTACCACCCAGATCACAGGCATCTTGCTTACACCCAATTTTCTTAGCGGGTTACACAGAAGGAATCCATTTAATGACCCACATTCGGGCGGGGGCATTTGACAGATTGGCCGTTGATCATTTATCACTGTCGATTGTTTGGTAGGCCACTCGAAGTTATTTGAGCTGATAAGATGTTGGACATCCCAACCCAAGGCACATAACGATGGGCAAATTGGTGCACTCGCTAGCAATCAGATTAACGATTCTAGTAATGTTTCTGTGCATCTAATTTGGTGCAGAACGCCAAACTCCAAGAGCACCCGTAGGCGTCCTCCAGCCTTCCCTCCCTCGCCAGGTGCTCCATGATTACGGTGTGGGTTCTCATCAGATTCACGTTCGCTCCTTCCTCCACGATCTTCCGGAAGGCTGTCCACCCCGGTGGCAACAGGCCCATGACCAGGTTGTTGGAGGGTGTCGCCAGTTGGATGCCTTCCCCCACACCCGGAGGGCGGACGGGAGGCCCCTCGCGACAGCATACCATCAGAAGGCGATGCATGGGCGGCGGAGTGAGGGGGCGAGGGAAGGCGCTTACATCGGCGGCATCCACAAGGGACCGCCGGTCGCCGACGCGACAAGAGAGCGAGTGGTGACTCGGCGAGGGTCTGGAGGGTGTGGGCGAAGGAGGGGTCAGCCTGGAGGGAGCGGACGAAACAGAGGGTGGCATCCGGGGAGGGTGTGGACGGCGACAAAAGGCTCGACCTGCGAGCAGGCCAAGATGGGAACGTGGGTTCGTGGGAGCGAAGGCGGTCACTGAGGTGGCCGCAATAGAGATAGAGGGAACCTTGGATGGAGGTCTCCAGTCATCCTCCGATGACCGTGGAGAATAGGAGGGGGAGGGAGGCCGGGGCAAGGAAGATGGAAATATATATATATATATATATATATATAATAAATTAATTATTTAACCCCCATTAATTCACCTGGGGTTAAAACACTGCTAGAGGTCAACGAGGGTAGAGACACAATGTACATGTCTTGAAGATTTCAGGAGTTCAAAAGATAACCACCATAAAATAAAGATATAAATATAATTTGAGAAGATTTAAAAAATATAGAGATAATTTTTATTTTTTATTTTAAAATTTATTTAAATTTAAATATTTTTACAAAGATTTCCATACCAACATTACTTTTAACCATAAATTGTTCCACATATTTTGCTGAGTCAATTTAATCGGGATACACGAGGGTAATCTCTCATTGTAACTAGATTAACTTTATTACTCTATCAAATTAAAAAATAGATAAAATGTGACTTATCCCCGAGATAAACAAAGAATATCTCTCTATCAAAGAGGGGCTTAGGGCTCCTTTGGTAACCGATTAGCAGGCGAATAAAGCCCTTAATTCCGGCGGCGCATCTGGTTTCCTGTTTGACAAGGCGGTTAGGTTACACGGGTTATATCCGATTGAGAGGTGTTGTCCGCCCGAGTAGCACATTCACGCCCGCGAATGGAGGACGCAGACGAGGGTTTCACCTGTCGCTTCCCCGTCTGCGCTGCGGCTAGGCTTCACGGGTGGCCTCCTTCCGCTCTCTCTCACACTTGCCTCGCGTCTAGGGTTGCAGGTGAAGCGACCCGACCTGACCTGCTGCGCGCCGACCTCTCTGCAGAAATCGAAGGCACCGTGAGGACGAGACGCGACGAAGCTCCTTCACGTCGTCCTGCGATTAGACGAGACGCGACGACGCTCCTTGTTGGCAACTTCATCCCACCTTCCACAGCCTTCCTCTACAAGAAGGCCGGCGATGGTAGCCAGTAGCCGTGGAGACGACATCGCCTGCCTTCCTTCCTCTGTGCAAGGTCCTTCACCGCTGGGTTCGCCGGCATCAATTGCATCGTCGGTCAGCTCATACGATCCCCACATTTCCTGGTATTTGGGCATTTTACTTCTCAATAGATGCTCTGTGACCGCCATTCAGATAAACCCTTCTCCCCTATCTTCTGTTATTTCCGATTCCGTTCAGGTTGGTTTGCATCGCTTTGTTTTCTGCATGCTCAAATTTTTTGAACAATCATTCACATCTATTGGGTCTCTCTTGATTATCCGGTGATCCATGTTCTATATTTCATACGGGATGGGATTATACTTGCTACCCTCACCTAATCTTTTGTCTATGGCTGCGGTGGGATGCGAAGGGGAGGAAGGACCTCACCAGGTTTCCGTTAAACTAGGGCTGGCTTTCATTTTCCGGCGTATTTTTATTATGATGGGACTATCTGATTTTTTATGGTGCACATAAAAAATACAATAGCACAACACCCATTACGTTGTTTGCAGTGTAATAAGAAGAATGGGATTTAGGTTTTTTGCCCTTGCGCTACTGAGTGCACTTCATTTTGAGGAAGAAGGTAGTTGAACGGTGCATGTTCGATTTCATGTGACTGCCAGTGTGTGTACAGTGTTTGGTAGCTCTATACTAAAAGCCCTTGATCTAAAACCCTGTTTGTGACTGCCAGTGTGTGGAGACTGTTTGATCACCCTACACTCATAGCCGTTGATAAAGAAGTATGTTTTATTTGTCATTATTTTCTACTGCAGTTTGTTTATAGTTGTTTTGGCCTTCTTTCAAGCAGGAAGATCTTACATTTTGTGATTATGATCATTTTGGATTATTAGATATCAGCAATGTGCTGCTGAGCCTTCTAATGGTTTGTAGTAATATATGTTGTCTTTGTCATTTAAATTTTTTTTGTTGCCTGATTACATTATGCTAGGGACTAGTAGTGTAAACTATATTTTATACCGTTGTCTTTATCATTCATTTCTCGTCATCTTGTTTGCAGAAGACAATGTCATAGATTTATTTCGTCTTTGCTACATTATTATTTTTGATTGCAGACACCATTGGATTGGTTAACAATGGGGTTTCCACCTCTTTATAGTTTCTGTCATATCTAACCCACTAATTATAATTTCTTCCTTTCATCCAATTTATATATATGAAGTGTGAGGAGATTGAAGAGGAAGAGGAAGCGGATCATGTCTTCAGCCGGTAAGAATATTTAACATTTAACATATTCGTGCCTTACACTACTGTCAATTTTCAGATTCTCTATTGCTGTATTTGGTTAATAGCTCTTCGGTTTATAAAGGTCCATGGTTCACATTAATTAATGGGCATATAATAGGATATGTAAGCACTTTTCAATACCAAAATTCATTGAAGTGTCATGTGTACTTCAATAAACATTTGACTTTTTCTGAACTTTGTTTGTATGTATTGAACTAATGAGTATGACAATTGTAATGCATGCTATCTTCTATTCCTACGATTAATATCCAAGTAATTATTTACACATTTTTTTAACCCTACAATGTAGTGTAAGGAAAAAGAAAGTTCAGAGGATGACAAACACTTTGCATGAATATCTGTTTCGAGTGGCAATGTTAGGTCTCGTAATATTTTCCCTAGCTATATGTCTACTCCCCTGAACTGCCAAACTTTGTTTCATTTTAGATGACATTACCAAGAAAGGTGGGTCCACAAGCAAGGGGGGGAAGAGTCGTGCACTCAATTGGACAGGACAGCAAGATGGGGTGCTTGTTTCACTGTTAATGGAGCAGTTCGATAAGAATATGTGCATGAGTGGAACTTTCAAGTCCCAAGCATGGCATTACATGGCAGCAGAATTCAACAAGGCATGCAATCTTAACTACGATAGACAACGGTTATATAACCGCTGGAAGACCTTGAAGAAGTGTTATATGTTGTATGCATAGTTGTTGCGTAAGAGTGGATGGGGGTGGGATGACATGACCCACATGCCGGTCCCAGGTTACGCAGGGGAATGGGAAGATCTACTGGAGGTATAAATAAAAAACACATGTACATATGTTACATCATTTCTACAAAATTATCATTCCTAGTGTTGCTTTAACAATTGTCATTCTTCATTAACATCTCCAGAAATATCCAGAATATCGGACCATAAAGGGAAAATCTTTCGTGCACCTAAGGGAAATGGAGCATATTTGTGAAAGTAGTATTGCAAGAGGTGATGATGCTGTAGGGTCCAACCCTAACATGCAAATGCAATCTGAAAGCCTACATGTTGCTGAATTCTTGAGTGCCTTCGGTACCGGTTTAGGTCCCGAAAGTATGGACTTTTCCATTGGCATCCCTCGTGCAAATGAAAGAGCAAATGTAACTCCCACCCAGGTTGTGCATATTAATGATGACTCTTCAAGGTCTCCAATTCGAGGCAAGCGTTCCATTGCCTCGTCGTCGAGGGGACGGCAAAAGAAGATTGGGGATGACTCCCTAAATAATTTTGTGGCTGCTAGTAGAGAGAGGATGGACCTTGTGAAATGTCTTCGTCGGGACCTGAGAGCAAATGCATCATCTACTGCCAGCACGGATATTGTTGATGTTGACCAAGAGCCGTCAGAAGTCATCCCAAGTATGAAGGAGTGCATTTCAGGCTTGAAAGCTATGGAGGATTTGCCGAGAGACCTATACATCGCAGCGCTGGATCTAATAAAGGATCCTAGTAATCGATCACTTTTGATGATCCTCAGCGAGGATGACAGGATCGACTGGATTCGGGCTCACACTAAATTCTAGTTCCTTTGTTAGTGTATCTTGGGTCCGTCATTACCCATCCTGGGTTAGGTTTCTCATGCCTCATGGTCGTTGGTATTTTCGTTGCCTTTCATTTGTCGGTTGTAGGTGTACTATGTATTTGATGGACATAGTGTTTGTCCATTGGTTATGTTTGTTGTTCTATTTGGAGGTTATATGTTCGCTACGTATTATGGGGGACATAGTGTTCATGAAATTTCCTGCCTAGAATGATGACAAACATGGTTTTAACCCTTCCTTATATTATAATGATATGAATTCTGTCGTTTGCTTTACCTATTATGACTTTTACATGATGATGCTTTACAATATACAAATTTGTTATGCAGGGTTATGAAAACTTGTACAACGGGAAAATATAAGTGTTACGTACGTAGTGTGGGTGGGTCGATCACCTGGCATATATTCCACCTGGCCAGAATGTTACGCTCAAGTAAATGGATATCCAGGAGCCCGCTATAAGGGATTCTTCTCCATGGAGGAGGCACAAGAGGCTTTCTACGGTGTCCTCACGACACGTCAGGACGTTTCGAGCATAATTTCTGCTCCTAGTGCAATACACCCATCGACGTCAATGGTTGTCACTCCTCCAATGCTAAATAAGAAGTTACCTATGAAAATCATGCCGATGTCATGCCTCATCGTACTTCTATTGATGCTATGTGTTATTGTACTATTTCTAATATTAGTAGGACTTTTTTCCATGCTTGTACTTCATCATTAGGTTATGTCCTTTGTGTTAAGTTCAGTCTATGTACAAACAAATGTATAACCTTTATTGCAGGTTGATATTAAAGATTAGATGGACAGTGATTATGTTATTCTATCCTTATCTATGTTAATAGTCTTCTGGATATGTCAAATGTGATGTAGCTTATACCCAAATGCTCGTGGACTTCCTTGAGGAAGAAGATGAGATGTACAATGACATCGAAGAGGCGATTCTCGACCAAGTTGAAGCAGAAGAGGCCCCCGTGCTTCCTAGGCGCCGTATGCACTCATCTATTTATGGTGGACATGTATGGATTCACGAGATTTTGAGTGGCCATGAACAAAGGTGCTACAATGTATTCCGTGTTCATGCAACAATGTTCATACAACTGAGAGATATGCTGGTAAACAAGGGTCTATTGAAGGACTCACGAGATGTCTCCGCAAATGAACAACTCGCGATGTTCCTCTATGCAGTTGGACATGGGGTCCCAACAGGAGCTCTATGTGAACATTTTCAACACTCTTCACAGACAATTAGTTTTTATGTCAATCGTGTTATTAACTCATTGGCGTCTCTAATGTCGGAAGTCATACAACTACCCACACATACCGGTGAATATCATCCCTTCATTCGTGGTAAGGAAAGATTCTACCCTTTCTTCAAGGTAATTACACACCACAATCATCTATTTCACCATTTCTGCCTTATGGCAAATATAATTCCTAAGAATTGTCATGCCATGTCTATGTTATATGTAGGATGCACTTGGAGCAATTGATGGAACGCATGTCCCGGCAACCGTACCTGTTGAAGACCAAGGACGTTTTCGCAATCGCAAGCAATGTATATCCCAGAATGTGATGGCTGTTGTAGGGTTTGACATGCTATTTCAATATATTTGTGTAGGTTGGGAAGGGTCAGCTGCCGACATGAGAGTGCTGAAATGGACATTGGAGGAAGGAGGCTTGACGGTGCCAAATGGCAAGTATTACCTAGTGGATGCTGGATATGCAAACACAAGCTCTTTCCTCGCACCATATCGAGGGCAGCGATACCATCTTGCAACCTTCCGGGGCCGAGGACATATGCCATATGCCAACAAGAAGGAGAAATTCAATCATCGCCATGCGCAGCTACGCAATGTAGTCGAGCGGGCATTTGGCGTTTTGAAGATGAGGTTCCAAACTCTGCGAGAGGGAAATAATTATCCGTGGCCTGTACAAAAGAAGATAGTCATTGCATGTTGTGTGGTCCAAAATTTTATTCGACGTCAGCAAGGTTATGATTGGTATTTTAATAGGGTTGGTTCAGATGAAGTGGGGGTTGACGATGTGGGAGATGATGAGATTCCCAACAACATTAATGTCAACAACTTGGACGTGGCAGCGGGGGAAGTTTTGAGGAACCGAATTGCGGATGATATTTGGGGTCTCAATTGATGGGATGAAATTGTTAGGCCTATTGGGACTCTAAGTTACATTGTACCTTCTTCTTTATGTTCTTGTATGTTCTCATCATGCACTTTAATGTTTCTATCACTGTAATGTTTCTATCTGAACACTGCTAGCTTCCTTCTTGTTATTATGCACTGCAGTTTCTACAATGAGGTAAACCCTCCTATGTCTTAACTTGTATCTGACACCCACTCCAAATTTTCGATTATATAACCTTTGGCAAGAAAATGACATTCTATGCAGGATTCCAGAAGGTATTTGCTTATTATTATTTCCTATTCAAAAATAATTGTGTAGTATGTCATACCCCCTGTCTTCAATTGCTGTGGACTTCCCTGTATGGACTGACCCGACCTTCCTTATTTGCAGGCTTCCTTTCAACCAAGTAATTAATTACTTGGCCAGGTAAGTGTGAGGGCAATGATGAGATTCAATGGTCTGAGGGAAGGTTGGATGGCCTTGCAAATAAGACAACCCCTTTCACTGTGATGCCCAAAATGATTGTATCTGAGCCCCACTCAAACTTTCTAATGCTATCTGTGTTGGGAAGAAAATGGCAGTCCATGGAGACTACCTGAAGATATATTCCTCTAACCTATTTTGTATTAGCTACTCCCAAATACTATCTGAAGGTATATGTAGTATGTTATTGCTCCTTTGTTCAATTTGCTGTGGAGTGGAATATATGGACTGACCACCTTCTGGCTTTCCAGGCTTCTGTTCAACCAAGTAATTATGTACTTGGCCAGGTAAGCATGAGGGCAATGATGAAACATTTGAGCTGACAGAAGGTTGGATGGCCTTGCAAGTAAGGCAACCCCTTCCAATGTGATGCCCAAAATGATTGTATCTGAGCCCCACTCAAACTTTCCCATGCTATGCATGTTGGGAAGCAAATGGGATTCGATGGAGGCTACCTGAAGGTATATTCAGTTTGTATTTGCTATACCAAAATAATGTCAACCTTTGTAGTATGTCATACCCCATGTCTTCAATTGCTGTGGACTTCCCTATATGGACTGACCCGACCTTCCATATTTGCAGGCTTCCTTCCAACCAAGTAATTAAGTACTTGGCCAGGTAAGCGTGAGGGTAATTATGAAACATTTGAATTTGACAGGTATAAAATGTTCTCTCATCTCCACTGAAGTCATTAAATATTGTGACTCATGTATATGTTGATCATAATGGTTTGTTTGCTTATAATTGGACAGGTGGGAAAGGGCTTGCATGTCTTCATATAATCCAAAGTAAGTGACCCATCAAAATAGATCAATGGCAGGCTATTTGACTAGATTTATATATGGTTGAACCCCTTTTGGTGCAAGGGGTCGACACCCCCAACTGACGGGCGATCACTCAGGTTCACTTTTTGTAGAATTGGTATGATCAACTGCAGCTATTAAAAGGTGAATGTGGAATTGTGGTAAAAATAAATTGGGTGCCAAAAACCTCTCGCCCACAGCATCAGTCTGCACCCAATTCAGGCTCCGACATCTATTTTACTATGTTCACTTTTTTTTATCAAATGACCAGCATTCATTTACCCGGATTCATTGTTGCATGATTAAGGTGCTCATATATTTCTTGATTTGTAGGTAGTGGAAGGGGTTGCCTTAATTGCAAGGCCATCCAACCTTCCCTCAGACCATTGAATCTCATCATTGCCCTCGCGCTTACCTGGCCAAGTAATTTATTACTACTTGGTTAAAAGTAAGCCTGCAAATAAGGAAGGTCGGGTCAGTCCATACAGGGAAGTCCACAGCAATTGAAGACGGGGTTTGACATACTACAAAAGGTTGACATTATTTTGGTATGGCAAATACAAATTGAATATACCTTCGGGAAGCCTCCATGGAATCCCATACAGGTAAGTCCACAGCAATTGAAGACATGGGGCATTCACAGGTTGACATTAATTTGGTACATCAGCCTTCCTCTGAGTATACCTTCAGGAAGCCTCCATCGAATCTCACTTTCTTCCCAACATGCATAGCATGGGAAAGTTTGAGTGGGACTCAGATACAATCATTTTGGGCATCATAATAGTGAATTGCTGAATGATATGCATAGAGTTATTAATGGTCAAGAACCAACAGTACCCTGTGTAAGTATGTTGTTACCCATTTGTAGGGGGCCAATCCTCTGGTAATCTCTTCAACACTGTCTCAGTTTTATGTCCTCTGCCTGAAATCGTCTCCCATTTTATGTGTATGTCATTGCCAAGTAATCATCGTCCTTATCTTGTAATCTCTAACTGCTAGTTTAAGGTGTCCAATGCTACTTCAAAGTGGATGATGGATCCCATGTTTCAGGTGAAGTATATTAGGAAGAGGGAGGGTAATATTGCTGTCGTTTCATTCGTTTTTGTCAAATTTTTGTGTCCACAAGTATATGTCATCTTAATATTAAGTACTTGACCAGTTGGGTGTGTATGCTCACTTGTACGTGGGTTCTCCATATAGGTTTCTTATGCTTGGGCGTCACTCTGCCAGCAAGGACCGAGGATGCCAGGGTGGAGAGGATGTTTGACTTCCGGCTCTAACTAGGCAAGGTCTACTGTCAGGCTTGGTGAAGCTTCATGCCATCCTCAACAGATGCCAAGTGAATGACACCACTAATAACAGCAGGCCATGCACTACCACTACTTTGCTTCCCATCTGTTGTAATGTTATGTCATAATGACTGTGCCAAATTTGTTATTCTTCACAATCCCAATTTTTGGGGTCAATTATTCAGATGTACTGAAGTTGTGAAATGTTCATTTGTAAATATTTGTTAGTGTTACATTAAAATGTAAAACTGAGTATGATTGTCCGTTGTAATGAATGTTTTGTAGTCATATGACCCAATAAATCTTTCTTGCGTTATGTATGTTCAGTAATCTACCTTTGTGGCAATATTGGTCAGACTTCCCGTGGACGTGATACTTGGATTAACCTAGTCTTGGTCATAGGTATTTTATGTATATATAGCGTTGGTATATGTCTGTGAAGTAGCTATGATGGATAATTTAAAAATGCACGAGAATTTAAAATATTATGCAATTGACAGTGGTATGTAAATTAAGTATGATATTATGTTAACGGTAGGACTTCAGTATGACATCTCCATTTTTTATTTAGGTAAAGAGAGGGGAGTGCGGTTGGCAGTTTGTGCAAAAGAAGTTGGCGCCATTATCAATCTTTACCTTTGAGTGGAGTCATCCATTTAACAAAGCAGGTGGAATAATGGGTGAGTTTGAAGGAATCCACTTAGAATAATATTTGTGTTATCAAACTAAAATAGGAATAAATAGTGGACAACTCATTCCACTGTAAACCCAGGTAGACTAGCCTAACCGGTTATCAAAGGTGCCCTTAGAGTAATGATTTGTACTAATTACACCGATCGGTGTAATTAGTGTAGCATTTAATATATTTTTTCAAATTTTTTTTAGTAGTCTAGTCTCCAAGTCTAATTAGTTTGACGTGTCATTCGCGTCACCAGATGACATGACGTGAGGGTCACGTACAAAAAAAAGTCTCTCTGTGAATAGTGAAATTGATTCAATTTCAATATTCACATAGTTGAAATTTTATTTTTACATGGCTCTCACTCACGTCATGTCACTCAGTGACGTGAACGACACGTCAAATTAATTAGACGTGTGAGTTATTTAAAAAAATTAAAAAAATTATTAAATGTTTTACTAATTATATTAGTGGATGTAATTAATGCATGGAATGCACTTAGCATTACTCAAACTCTTTCCTAGTGAAACAACCGTGGGTTATGCAATCTTCTGTTATGCCACTAGTGATTTCTATAGGAGCAATTAATAGATCTATTATACATGCACCACCCAGATCACAGGCATCTTGGTTACACCCAATTTTCTTAGCGGGTTACACAGAAGGAATCCATTTAATAACCCACATACGGGCGGGGGCATTCGACAGATTGGCCGTTGATCATTTATCACTGTCGATTGTTTGGTAGGGCACTCGAAGTTATTTGAGCTGGAAAGATGTTGGACATCCCAACCCAAGGCACATAACGATGGGCAAATTGGAGCACTAGCTAGCAATCAGATTAACGATTCTAGTAATGTTTCTGTGCATCTAATTTGGTGCAGAACGTCAAACTCCAAGAGCACCCGTAGGCGTCCTCCAGCCTTCCCTCCCTCGCCAGGTGCTCCATGATTACGGTGTGGGTTCTCATCAGATTCACGTTCGCTCCCTCCTCCACGATCTTCCGGAAGGCTGTCCACCCCGGTGGCAACAGGCCCATGACCAGGTTGTTGGAGGGTGTCGCCAGTTGGATGCCTTCCCCCACACCCGGAGGGCGGACGGGAGGCCCCTCGCGACAGCATACCATCGGAGGCGATGCATGGGCGGCGGAGGGAGGGGGCGAGGGAAGGCGCTTTACATCGGCGGCATCCACAAGGGACCGCCAGTCGCCGACGCGACAAGAGAGCGAGTGGTGACTCGGCGAGGGTCTGGAGGGTGTGGGCGAAGGAGGGGTCAGCCTGGAGGGAGCGGACGAAACAGAGGGTGGCATCCGGGGAGGGTGTGGACGGCGACAAAAGGCCCGACCTGCGAGCAGGCCAAGATGGGAACGTGGGTTCGTGGGAGCGAAGGCGGTCAATGAGGTGGCCGCAATAGAGATAGAGGGAACCTTGGATGGAGGTCTCCAGTCATCCTCCGATGACCGTGGAGAATAGGAGGGGGAGGGAGGCCAGGGCGAGGAAGATGGAAATAAATAAAAATATATATATATAATAAATTAATTATTTAACCCCCATTAATTCACCTGGGGTTAAAACACTGCTAGAGGTCAACGAGGGTAGAGACACAATGTACATGTCTTGAAGATTTCAGGAGTTCAAAAGATAACCACCATAAAATAAAGATATAAATATAATTTGAGAAGATTTAAAAAATATACAGATAATTTTTATTTTTTATTTTAAAATTTATTTAAATTTAAATATTTTTACAAAGATTTCCATACCAACATTACTTTAACCATGAGTCTTGTTGAGAATTTCTCCCTTCCCCATGTGTGGCGTCGAGGATGAGAAGCGCCGGCGGCCGATGGTGACAGTATGGCAACCGGTAGCAGCAGGGACAGGGACAGCGATGACAGGTGATGACACTGACAGAGAGCGACAAAGTTCTTCGATTCTTCTTCCGAACACCGACATTGTTCCTCTGAGATCAGATGAACAGTACTGTTCTTTTTTACATGCTGTTACACATGTTTTAAACTCCATGGAAGTCCAACCAGCATCCTGTCACGTTTTCAAGTCCAACCTACACCTTCAACAATGCACGCGGCAACACGCTTTTCCCATTTTCCATATACAAAATACATCCTGTTTTGTCTGCAGGAGATATGGACTGCGTAGGAGCTGGAAAATCATCTGAATTTGTTGATAAAGCGCGTGCAAAAATCATGATTGCACAAGGCAAGGCAGCAATAAAATGATAAAAAAAAAGGGTGGTTAGGGAACCAACTTCCCCATTTATAACTCATCAACAAAAGGGCCGTGATACATCGCAATGTTAATTAGTTGTCTACAAAGAATGGGTAAAGATTAAATTTATATTTACAAAGAGGAAGAAGCTGCCACTGCACAAGATTCACAACAAAAGGAAATGAATGAGAGGGCACTCTCCCTTTTAACCTCTTTTTTGCTATCATCTCCCGCTCCTAAGACTTCAAAAAGTCGTCACATCTACTAACTTAGTAATACCTGTTGTTTTTCAATGTGTCATGACTGCCAGAATATGCTCTGATCCTTGCTATACAACGAACGGTCTTGTATCTCTAAATTAGCAACATGCCAATCAATGAGCCGTGCCTGAATGCATTTGCAAAATACCAATGCAGCAGGAAATAACCACCATCCGCTTTCATCCCTGCCCAAAAAATAAATAAAACAAAAAAAAATGGCACACGAACTCAAAAACAACAAAAATCAGGGATGCAACGATTCCCTCGACAGTCAATCAACCTTCTAGATAAAACACATCTCTGATACCAACGACTGTCACAAATGTACTCACGTGTTCCAGGGCTGAAAGTTTGGATGTTTCCGATTTAGTGACCTGTAATGTATGAAGCCGCAGAGGAAGGCCACAACCTGGAGACACAGCAAAAAAAATGAAAAAAAAAATATTCTCCATAATGAAAGATTGAGAATATAAACGGCACGACCGAGCAGACAATGTGAGAAAGAACCACCAGAAGTGCAGTGTTTCGAGTGGACCGTGCACATCATGTACAAGCTCTAGCATAATTATTCATCCGAACAATATATTCACAATCGTGTCTGTAATCATACTGGAAGGAGAAACAAATACCACAACAACTGAAGGTTTAAAGAAGCAAATAATGCAATACAAAGAGTATTTCTACAGAATCATACTTATCAAGCACTTAACAAACACGACAAAAAGAAATTGCCTTTGACTGAACCGTGTAACTGTGATTGCACGCACACCACTGTAAGCCTTCAATACCAACGCACATCTCACTCTATAATTACGATAATGGTATTTCGTAGCATTGGCCACCCCCCCCCCAAAAAAAAAAAAAAAAAACAAGTGGTAATAATGAAGATCAATTATCAATTTTCAAGCATGATACTCTCACCCCGTATCTCTAACCAAAAAGAATACTGAAATTTATCTATCTGCTTGAAACCTGAGAAAAAAAAGGAAAAACAGAAAACAAGAAAGAAGAGATAATCAAGGCATGAAATGACAGAAGGTTCCCTTGTTCTCTAGTTGACTGAACTGAATACCCTGCACCACATGGCACCCTTCACGTTGTTTTCAAGGTGATGCCTAGGCATTGCCTAGGCGACAAGGCGCTAGATGGTATCCAAGGCGACCCTAGGCCCAGGCGAACAGCCCATTAAGGTACTCGCCTGGTTGCCTTGGCGCACATAGGCCACCTTGGGCCCACCTAGCCTGCCTTGGCAAGGCCATCCAGCTTGTTTTGGCTGTTTTAGTATTTGGACAAAATTCAGGGGTAATTTTGAAAAATTGGCAAATGATATGTCAAGATTGGAAAGAGAAGGATAGGACTTCCATTTCCCTTTCTCCTTTCTCTCAAGTTCTTCTCCCTGCATGTTTCTCTTCTCTCCTCTTGCGAACATTTATTCATAGTTGCATGGTGCACTTTTGGAAGCTACATTTTTGTGGCTTTTTTAAATTAAAGATAGAACTTACACATAGAAAATGTATAGTAATTGTTCTCTTGAAATGTACTTAGTTATATAAACTAGGGTTCGCCTAGGCACCTCACCTTGTTGCCTAAGCAGTAAGGCGATGGGCCACCGCCTTGGTCACCTTGACGACCATGACTCTTCGCCACCATTTTTAAGGATCCAGATGGTAGTGGATATGTTCATGTCAAAATCATTATCTAAACACACTGGTATGTTGAGAATCATTTTGTTATTATGTCGAGAGTCCCATCTATCATCAATTTAATTGGGTCACATAACCAACTCTTGCAATAGCATGCATATCATGGTCCTATGATTCTGTCATAGTTAATATATCTCATGCTCTAATCATTCTCATAAAAGTGTTCACAAAGACTGGGCCCCAATCATCCTCAAGGGTTCACTATCTGCTACATGTGTTGTCACAATCGCATCAATCATACACTGGGATGTAAAATAAAAAATCTTACAATTACGAGTCTTCAGAAATCCCTTTCCACATCATTTCAGCAATTCCATGACAATACACATTCAGTATCCAGACAGCTTGGCATGGTCTCACATGTGCTCCATATACTGTAAGACATCCTTTTGTTTTTGTCAACTAGACCCGATGCAATTCATGGAGATGACCTTTGAGTCACAGAACACCCCTCCCTTCTCATCACCAACCCATCCGCCACCCCTTTATTCATTTCATTTCTTTCCTTTCTCTCTTTATTTCCATCCATCCTTCTGTTATATTTCCTTATCTTCTTTTCCTTCCCATTTCTCTTACTTTTGAACTTGCCATTTGTTAATTATTAGCACTCCTTCACTTTCTGAAAACAAGAACTAGAAAGAGGCAAGAAGAAACAAAAAAGGACACAAGTTGCTCGGCAGATTTTTTAACTTCCCATTTTTGTAACCGATAGGTTTTGCCAGTTTTCAGCTCAGACTTGGCCATGGCTCAGAATTGCCACAAGATTGACCTAGGATGCAGGAACTGCTCAGCTTTACTTCATGTCCTGCAATGCCAGCTATAAAGACTGGCCTGGGCCTTTTCTGGTAAGGGAAAAACCTTCTAGATGGAATACTTGATAAACGACTCCACAGCCTAAGTTATTCAACTAGTATCGACTAAGATATACAAATCAGGTAATTTGCCCCTGGAAGATCATCCCTATTGTCAAAGACAATTCTTATAAAGGGTCTTTAGAAAAGGAAATTGCATGCCTGATTTTTTTTGGGGGGGGAAGAAAAAGTGGGTTGCACCACCAATTTTATTAACTAAACAGAGGTGAAACAACCTGAGAAGAGGAAGGATTCCTCTTCAACAACAACCAAAAAAAAAAAAAACTAAAAGCTAGCTATATTCTTATACCACTCCTCAGCAGACAAGTTATTAAGATGTCTACTCCAAGTGTACAGAAGAGACATTTCAGAAACAGATATTATCAATATAAGGCCTCCTTCCCTGGAAGAGTAACACCATTGAGCTCCCACACAAATACGCCAGCAAATAGCATGAAGAATAACAGAAATGTTCTTCTTCCTGGGTTTGCTATGAGTCTGCAATTTAAGAGTGTGGAAATAACTCTACAGGTCCTCCAAACATGAATTTGTCAAAGCGAAGAGAATCTTTCACATGTCATTCAATATTCCCAGTTAGGGAATCCATAGATCCTCTTGGCCATCTCCTTTCTATGAAGAATAAGTTTCATTTTCTGAGAATGGACAGCAAAAGCACAAAGGCACTCATAGCACATTCAAAGCAAATAATGGCTAGCTGGAATGGACACCAAAAACTACCAGAAACTATGAGTACCAAGTCTCTCCAACAACCTAACACTCCAAGAACCTAACTAATCCATTCCGAACCTGATGGGGGATAAACCTTAAGGTATCCCAATAATGGATACCTAGTGCAAAGACACTCGCTGATCATTTCAGAATAACTAACTGGTATGGACACCAAAGACCACCTCAGTTCCAAATTTCCATGTACCAAGTCTCTCCAGGGGCCAACTACAAAGGGTCTTCCATGAAGATTGTGGCTCTCCACCAAAGGTAATGAAAGATTTGAGTGAAATTACAAGAAAAATTAAAATTTCCAAAACAATATATGCATTAAAGGCCATTCTTGCAAAATATCGGCATTGGCATCAGTGATTATTGTAATTAGTTCATCTAACATAACAAATAAATCCATCGCATATTTTTTCTGGTCAACTTTTAAAAGAAATCGAGCATGAGACTAGACTAGAGGATGTTATTTGGACTGCAAAGTCAAACCTAAGATAACTATGAAGATGCACCCCATATCCCACATGGTAAGAAATAAGCATCATGTCGAGAGGTGATCCCTTCACTGAACAGCTTTTGAACAATGAATATTAGGATAATCTTGCTATGGGGCAACTCACCGAGCTCATGAATTGATGCCTTCCCAAGATACACAGAAGATCATTGTTCCAATTTGTAGCACTAGTCATTCTTTGTAAGAACTTAATACATTCATTTGCCATGAAGACATGGCAAGAATCTGCACCCTAAAAATGTAGCCACTACATGACAGATTATGCTAACTCACACAATACAATGCAAATCACTAGCAAACCAGCCAAATTCAAATGTAGAAGAGAACTAAAATGGCATGTTTGGAATTTTTGCTACCATTCGTAAAGATCAGTGCTAAAAAGGTAGCACTAGCTAGTTAATGACAGCATTCCAAGTATACAAGAAAAGAAAGGCATTGTAACAAGAATCTCATGAAAAAAACATTAATTTTGTTACTTCAAATAGAGTGTCGATAACCCAAGGACAAAGAAAAACAACAAAAACTATCACATTGGATCTCTGACCCAATGAAACACAACTGACCACATAAAAATGGGTAAAGATTTAGGCAACTTACGACATTAATTAAGGATGTGACATTCCACAGTGCATAGACACGTGCAAGGCCAGCAGATCGCCTAGGACCATGACTAAAAAGAGCATTGATTCCAGCAGGAAATGGAGAAAGTATACCCAGCGGAAGGACAAACAAGACCAAGAAGACATCTCCAAGAGAGAAGGAATAAAGTTGGAGCAAAGTAAGCAGAACTAAGCTAAAATCTCCCAGGAGCAATATTGAAATGACCAAGCCTACTAAATCCTGCAATAACAAAGAAAATGGCATTCATCAAGGTAGTAAATAAAATGACTCCATGAAACCTTGGTGTAAGCCATGCAAAAAAAAAGTTACCTGGTGACCAACAGGCTTCGTATTATGCACCATAAGAGAAAAAGGGTAAAGGATATCCCTTCTGTCTTCAAGCACCCGCAAGCTACAACTATCTAAAATCCCACCACTTATTCTTTTGCGAGTTGCAGAAGCTTCATTGTCCCTCAAATGGCCAGAAGAACCATCTCTACAGGTATTATGCATGCTGCAAACCAATGCAAAATACCTAGATTCTCAGACAATTGATTGACTTAAAAAAGATGACAATTAGCATGTGCAAAAATTGCATCAAAAGAACAAGTGCAGTAAAGCGCATTTTTCCAAATCCATTTATTTTTCCCTTCAGAAAACGAAGGAAATTTACCGTGATGGTTGCTCAACTTTCATTGATATGGTGATACCATCAACTGTTGAAATTCCAGCATCAGCAGCATAGACAACAAGACCAAACTGATGGTACCCAAATGTAGTGGCCTGAAACCATGCAAGATCAATGCAAACACCATGCATGCTAAGAGCAGGATTTGCATGAGTTTCAAGCCAGTTGATAACGGGCAAGAATGTCAGCTTTAAGTGTCCACGGCGAACAAGACGCAAATGTGCATTCAAACCAGCTACCAACCGATACCAAATGGTTGGTGGCACAGCCTATAAAATGCAAGGGAACCACAAGGGTCAAGAAACTTGTGTCAAATATTAGAAGGGAACACGAGCTCTTAGGTGTAACATTTAGAAAATTGCATGGTCATGTTCTGCCTTCTCAATAACACACCTGACTCATGAGGCTAGTGAGAACATTATCACTGTGAAGTGCAAACGGAGCCATGTAACTCCCATCCCCCCCAAAAATTAAACACATTGGAAACCTTTGCAGGAGACGAGGAGGAAGGTCAGGCCTTTTTTCATCTCCTCCAAGGAAAAAATCAACATAAGCTAACATTAGATCTGGAGTTGCAGCAACCTGCATGAGCAAAGTCTTAACAATATGAGGATGATCTAAATAACTCTTACAAGTATATTGAAAAATAAGCGACTTAAACAACATGCTCAGAAATAAGCTCAAAATCATGACATGACACAGGTAGTCAAGTAATCTTGAACATTGAAGTAATCTTGTCAAACAGAACTGGCATTGTTTTCAGGAATATTTCCCCATTATCATCTCACACTTCTCCAACACATTATGCAGTACACCCATAGAAAATAGAGGAAAAGACCAACCATTTAACCAGAGCCCCAAATGTGAAACCCCACCACAGAATTTCAGCAATCACTAATTGAACATCAGTGAAGTATATCAATCTGTTCTCCCAGACCAGGCAGTCTTCTATTTGTTTGAAAGCGGATGGTACCATCTCCATTACAAGAAAATGGAAGACACAAGTTAAAGATTCTCTATAAGCACTAAAAAAGTTCCGGAAAAACCCATCTAAATAGAACTGTAAATACATGAACCCTTCAAGAAAACTCCCAAAAGAACTTGAAGGGCCAAAATGAACCCTTGTAGTTACTGCCACATCAAGATAGTGTGGCCCCACTATCTCACCAAATTTTTTGGAAGACGACCAAGAGGTTACTATGTCTGACCAAAGTACATTGTAAAAGCGGAAGATGCATGCACTCATGGTCATTGATGGGGGTTCAGAATAGTGTGATCACAGTCATCACACGGCTAACACTGAATGCTGCAACAGGCATAGAGAACCTTCCACAGTTGTTTTTTTCTTTAGCCCTTTTGTTTTCACAAAGACAGCTGCCCAATCAAGATTTGGCAAACTGCAATATAAGGTATACGAGTCGCTTCTTCGAGCAGCTTCTCAGGCAAGACAAGAACGTCAGGAGTAGGGCTGTCAATGGACCACACAGCGCCAATAGGCTTCTTGGCCTGCCTGATTTTGAGGTGGGCCAACTGCAAAGAAGAGTTTTGGCCAAATAGCCTAATCCCATCTTTAAAGTCATCCAAGTCCATCTCAGCTTGGCAACGCCTGATGGGCTCTATGCATATTTGAAAGTCAATCTTTTTTCAAAGACTAGGACCAAATATTCTAGTCCTGATACTTGAGTATCTTAAAAACTTTTAAAACTTCAAGAACCAAGGTCAAATTGAGAACCCAGTGACCGAAGGCAAGTACAGTACCCAGTAATTATTGCACATTGAGACCTACTCTTTGTGGTCTAATAGACCCAGGTCCTTCTCTCATCTTATATTTCTGATGTGGTATCATTCCCCACTGGTGCCTAATGCCAATGGCATTTGCCCACACCGGAATGCTAGTATGGGAGAGGAAACTGGGGGCTTAAAAAGAATTTCTTCAGAGTGCACGGGGTCCAGCCAGCAAGGATGGCAGTATCGGTTTCGGCCGGTCCCGAAACCGATACATACCGGTTTCGGTATCGGTTTCGGTTTCGGCCGAAACCATTCAAAAAATTAGTAAAACACGTCCGGTTTCGGACCAAAACAGGTGAGTTTCGGCCGAAACCAATACGGTTTCGTCCGAAACCATTAAAAAAGTATTATTTAATAGGTTTCGGACCTGATACAGTGTTAAGGGCCGGTTTCGGATCGCTACCGGCCGAAACCGATATGTTTCGGCCGAAACGTATCGGTTTCGGCCGATACTGCCTTCCATGCCAGCCAGGCCTGGCCAGGCTCAGGGTTGAGATCTTATATAAGAAGCCAAGATTGCATGAATTTTAGCGTCAGGCTGAGCCAAGGCACAGGCTTAGTTTGAAAATGACTCTTGCTGGCCTGGTGTTGATCTTGTCAAAGAGATTCCTAGAACAACCCACTTAAAAGTGGGCACATGGCAGTAAGCTGGGCAACCCCTTTTCCAGTTGTTCAATCATGGAAATGCACGATTGGACAGCTGGAAAACAATATCAATGTAAAGTAACCCCCCCCCCCAAAAAAAAAAAAAAGGTGGCAGGTGTTCACCCTTATCCAAAGGGACCACCAACTGTCACTGGTGGAGGATAAGGAATCCCTTCATTACCCACAAGAACCGGCAGGGAGAAGCTAGGCATTGCTTGTGAGCTCCCTATACATGACGTCATGAAAGGGTACCAAGTGGAAATTGAACAAGCAAGTTCGCATCCTAAGATGAGCTCCATGTACCAACTGCACACCCTCAGAATGTCTGAAATATTATTCCACAGAAACAAAGAAAAGAACATACTTTATAATGAACCGACTCTTTAGGTGGAGATCCAAAACACCAAAAATGATCTTATCTTCTGATTGGAAAGGGACGTCATCCATAGGCAATTTATTTAGCCACAATTGGAACCAAACATGTTGCTGTCCAGCCAAATACAGAATGATTTGGTTTACAAATCTAACCACAAAATCAAATCGCTTCATAAATGGTCCATACAAGAAACATACAAAATGGATGTGACAAGGAATCTAAGTCAAAATAAATTATGCACAGTCTGTCAAAATGAAATATAAGCATTACATCTGCACTTCCTATCAGCATGATCCTTTGGAACTCTAAAGAATACCACACCCATGATTAGATTGGTTGTGAGAAAACCAAACTACACCATCATGTATTCTCCACAGCCCATAAAAATCGTCGATGGTAAGTGTCATATAAAGAAGAGATAAGAATCTCTAATGTCTCATCTCCCAATTTCAGAACAAGATAGATGCCCACCAGCACAAGAAGAAAATTTTGTGGCAATTCTAAAAAATAGAGAAACAAATGAAGTGTTATTTCAGAAAATTATGGTAATGCAGACCTTCAACCCTTCATAGAGTGCTCGTGAACGGCAAGAACGTAAGCATGAGTGGTCATATTCTGACCGAACAAATTCACGTAGTCGCTGTAGTTTTTTCCTCCTGCGCCATTGCTGCCATGACCATGCAAGTGGATATGCAAGGATAGAAAGAATGCTGTAAATGGAACCCTCCCACCACTGATAAGCAGCAAGAGCATTAATTTCGTCAACAAATCTATTAAAAGCATCCTCGTATCTGCCACACAGCAAAGCAAGCAGATTAAATATCTTGAAGCAGGTAACATCAGCAGCAACATTGCACAAAAAATTTAACTTGAAACTTATGAAATAAAACCTCAAAACCACGACCACTTACACAATCTCTGAAAGTTGTGCTGGAGGAGAGTGAGGCAGATGCCAAGGTTCACTGAAAGTATTAGGACCCATGAAATACATCCGATGCACATGACTCTGGGACTCCTCAGCTCTGTTCGTCTCCAAAACCTGAACATGTGACAGGTAAATTTTCAGCAAACTGAAAAACTACTAAAAAGGGCATGATTATGTTTAAGTTAATCGATCAGAAATCATGAGATAATGAAACTTGTGAAGAACCTCATTTAAAGATTCCAGAAAAGGGAAGGAAGGAATCTGTGAGCCATGCTGAGTTGGGGCAGGGCCTGGTAACTCATCAGTGTTGACAAATTTCATCCGTGCAACACTAAGCACCAATGCCAAAAGGATAAGCAGACTACAAAGTAAAAGACCAAATAACCACGGTCCGCCAAACGTATAAATCAGCTCTTCTAGAGCAGTATAGCAGTGTGGCATGTGATATCTGTCAGATACACATTTGTACGGACAAGGAGTTTCAGCTACACCACCTGTTAAAAAGCATATTCATCACATAAGGGACATACTTAATTGCAACGTTAACAGAACTAATGTCATTGGATTTTTTTCTTAAAAGTGAATAGCATGTTATTGTAATAGTGGATCAAGGAAGAGTATGCAACTGCTTGTGCTTGTGAAACCTACAAGAAAAACAAGGGGAAATGAAAATTACACACAGAAACATGCAGGTGACAAGAGGTCCCTTCTACAGAATTCCATCAGACCACAACGAAGCACAATTTCCCCTTTCATTTCTTGACGATCGATCACTCAAAAATATGTGCTGCATTCCACACACCTTAAATAACCCATTTAGGGTACAGATATCTTCCACCAAATGAACAAGTGAAATGTCATTACGTAGACTATACAGACAAAACTGGGACATGGCACATGAACCATGCTTTTGTAGAATTCAGAAGAACGAGCCAGTTTATACTAGTGTTGCCATCTAGAGCATGACACAGATGCAGGTTTGTCCAAGCAGCCAGCATAGAAGAAACTTTTTTTTTCACCCAGCAATATAAATTGAAACTAGTTCGACTTAAACCCAACGGAAAAAAGGAACATCTAGTGTCCACCTCTTGGGAATGGAGGGTTGACATTGCCTGTAAATACTGAAGCCTGAAAACATGGTAGATATGATATTTACTTTATACATCACACACTACATATTTGTGCTAAGCTGTTAGGAAAGGTCAGTTCAGCTGACTTACAGGCCTATCCATGCATCAAGTTCTAATAGGGTGTTTGGTTGAAGTTTTTCACCTCTTTTTTTGTTTCAAAATAAAAAATGGGAACAGAATCTCTATAAAAAGGTGTTTGGCAAGGATGCTGCAATTTTTTTATGAAGTCATCACACCCTTTGTTAACTTTGCCCAAATAAAAAGCAACTCAACCCTTGTCCCCCCCCCCCAAAAAAAAAATGAAGAGCCCGATTGATGTTGTCCTCCCTGCATGACTCGTCGTGAGACTCATGACACCTCTTCCCCTCCTTTCTCTCATGAGAAGTCTTTCACACAGACTCATCCTTCTCCGAACAGCAATGTCTTCCACTCCAGGCAGTGAGGGCACACGAGCACAGTTTGGTAGGGCATGATAGGGAGGCCCCAACTGGCCCTTCTCTGGACAGCAGCATCTTCCTCCTCCAGCAGGTGGGAGAAAGGAGACATGGCCTCCTCTCTCTTCCAATATCACGGTGGTGCGGCAGGCACAGCTGTAGGACAGAGGTCGGCTGTTATGACAGCTTGCCTCTCTTCCTCCTCACTTACAGCGCATAAAGGAGATCTATGCAACCTTTTCCACTGGGACCTTCTGCAGTCCAGAGACTACAGACAGACCAAATTTGTTACAGGATGCATGTGGGTCCTTCATGACTTGGACCATATTTGCTCCAGCAGGAATGCACAAATATCACATATATATACGGTGGCGTGTCAAGCATCAGCCATCAAATTATGACCTTTTAGTGTGATTTTCTGTTTATCATTCCATGCGATCCACTGTCTTGTTGGATAATATGCATTTAGCTCCTGAAGTGGTTCACATGTGGAAGATGAGCCTGCATTAAATAAAGAGTCCCTCTGCAGCTCTAACGCCAAGACTGGTTCTCATAATAATGTCTTTTGTAGATGGAAAAGATCTTGATTTACCATGTTTATTTCAAATTAATGAGAAAATGTTTAATTGAAAAAGTTCTTGCCAAACAAGTCTGTACAACATCTCCACTTCCTAATCTCTAGCTTTTCTAGAGTGAGAAACTCTGGGAATGGTGAGAGGCTTCGGGGTGAACCACTCCCCTGGGGGGGTGCGAGTGGTTGAGCCTGGTCGATGGCCAGGGGTCAGTCGCAGGGTCCTGTCTGCTTCCGGTGCCGGCAACGAGGCCACCTGGAGAGGACCTGCAGGTCTCCGGTGGAGCGGTGCTGACCGGAGCCAGGTGGGGTACGGCAGTGTGATTCCTATGTGGATGCAGTGAAGTCAGGTAGGTGGGTGGTTCCCAGGCTGGGGTGGGGAGAAGCTCTGGACCTAGGAGGCGTGGCACTAGAAAGCATCGCTGCCTGTCTGAAGTGGCTCACCCGTTGTGTGTGCCGCTCCCTGCTACAGGGTGCAGTAGGTGTGGAGAAGACCAAAGATCTGTTAGAAGAGCGTTGGTATGTAGGGGTTCCGTGGGACGTCCAGAAGATTCACAGATCAACTTTAGTGGCCACTGCATCTGCAGTTGAAGGTGCTCAGGGTGTGGTGGAGGCAGGGGTTCTTGCAGTGGAAGGAGCTATCTCCGATCCCAGAGATGGAACTCGGAGAGAGGTACGTTTGCCACCCCTGCAAGGTGTACGATCTGGGTGAGGCTGGTTGGAGTCCCCATTTGGCTCTGAGACAAGGCGGGCATCAGGTTTATGGTCAGTCCCTTCGCTAAGGTGGAGGCCAACTTGTTTCAACTGATCTCGGATGGCAGGGTGAATATTGAAGAGATCCTTGTCTCAGCTCCAGCTACCGTGGTGGCCCCGAGCGATCGCTTTCTCCATCAGTGGGGCGGACTATGTCGTCAGGGTTTCAGTGGGCCAGGTAGACCAGGGTTGGCAGCGGGAGGCATCTCAAGGGATAGGGCATCATCATCACAGGTCAATCATCATCGCAGGTCCGATGTGGAAGATTAACAGGAGGCGGGCAGTTTGAATTCAAACCGGCCCACCCCCTCTGTTGGGCCGCCCGGGCAGCCAGCCCACTTGCTACAGGAGCAGGACTGTTGGGAGGACGGCTATCGGCCCAATTGGAGCAGGCCCGATCGAACTTCTGCGTCGCGACCGGCCCAGTGACACAGGCCCATCCGTGCGGGATCTGGTACCCAATAACTTACCCAAATCCGGGTCATACTGGTTACCAGTACCGCATAAACCCGGTAGTGGCTTTCCCTACCACCCGATCGGCTCGCCTGTTCTGTCGCCATCCCCTCCGACAGCACAGGGCTCCTCCGACGGTCGGAACGTGGCGATTTCTCCTCCAACCGACCTTCTCCAGATCACCGGCAGCCTCCCACGACATCAAAAGAAGCATCTACGCATCCTCCCTGTGGCAAGCCCCATATCTCCTTCCCCGTCGTGGCCTCAATTTTAGGCTTGCCAGACGGTGATGCGGTGTTCACCCGTGCATGCCCCCGACTCGCCGGTCTACGGCGAATCTTCTTGTCTGACAGGCTCCTGCCACTCCTCTCCTCTTGCCCTGCCTTGGCAAGAAGAAGGTCGTCTGGCTGGTAGCTGTGCTGGGAAGGGGAAAGAGGTCTAGGTGGAGGGATCGTTGTGTGCGGAAGGATCTGTCCGAAGGGAGGAGCTAGTCTGCCTGAATCAGCCGGAACAATAGATGGCAGTATCGGTCGAAACTGTTTCAGACCTGCTCACTGTAGCAGGTCCGAAACTTAAAAAAAAAAAATTAATGGTTTCGGACCGAAACCGTCCGATTTCGGACCAAAACTGGACTTGCTCAATACAATTTTTGCCTTTTTGAATGTTTTGAACCGGTTTCTACCGAAACCGAAACCGGTACGTTTCGATTTCGGTCTTGGCTGAAACCGATACCGAAACCGGTACTGTCATCCTTGGCCGGAACCCCTGCCCTGCCCTGGCAGGAAACAGGTCGTCTGATTGGTGGCTATGCTAGGAAGAGGAAAGAGATCTAGGTGGAGGGGCCGTTGTGCGCAGAAGGATCTATCCAGAGGGAGGAGGAGCTGGTCTGTCTGAATCAGCCGAAACCCCTGCCTTGTAGCCTCGAGGTTGCTTCTCCGGTGGACCTAGCTCTGGGTCCAGTAGCGGCCTACTCTGGAGGACGGGCTAGCCAATAGGTGGAGACATCCGACGAGGGTCAACCCTCTCGACGATGGTGCCAGCCCAAGCGGTAACCCGCTGGGAATCGGGGGACCAGGAAGGCTTTCTTGATGGGCTGAAGCTACTACTGGAGGAGGAGGGTGGAGGGGATGTTCAGTTGCAACGTGAGGGGAAGGTGTTGAGTACAAAAGTACGTTGGGGAGGAAGTGAGAGAGATGTAGAGGGTGGTGGAAAAAAATGTCAGCAGAGCATGTGAAGGAGGTGGCGGAAAAAGTGAGCATCTCTTTTAAGGCAGCGGAGAAAAACTTGAGGGGACATTTCTCTAAAATTGGTAAAATATGGTGTGCAAGTATCCGGGGGAGTGAGAGATCTCAAGTGAGGGAGGATAAGGAGGGAGAGGAGGAAAGGGAGGAGAGGGACATTCCAAATTCTTAATGAGGATTCTCTTGGAATGTGAGGGGGGTAGGGGGGTTGAGAAGAAGATGGCAGTGAAGGAATTGATTAGAAGATGTAAAAGTGTGAGGGGAATGGTGTTGACTTTACGAGGGAGATCGGTGGTGCTAGACTTTCTTTGGAGGTTGCTTCCCCGACAATGGACAAATCTGGGGAGATTATGATCTTCTGAAGCCCTTATGAGGTGAAGGAGGTGGTGCAGGACAGACATGTTAGCAGAAGGGCTATATCTGTATGTTTTAGAAATGTGAGGAATGACTTCCCCTAGGACTTCAATGGGGTGTATAGACCTCAATCCATGGAGGAGAAGTGGCTGTTGTGGGATGACTTGATTTGCCATCACCTTGTATCTGGTCGGCCTTAGTGTGTTAGAGGGGACTTCAATGTGGCGGTGGCCCTATGGGAGAGGACAGAGGATAGTATGGTCTCAGGAGACATGCAAGACTTCATCGACTTCATAGAGGAAGTAGCTTCGGTGGACATTGGCATGACCCATGGTCGGTTCACTTGGTCTAACCTACAAGCAAATGCTTCTTGCTCTAGGTTGGACAAGTTCTTGGTGTCTGTTGAGTGGGAGGACCAATTCCCCTGTGTAGGTGCCACCTCTAGCTAGATCTATTTCGGACCATATGCTCATCATTCTGAAGACCAGCCGTGCACACGATAGGAGCTACACTTTCACACTTGAGAAGTTTTGGTTTAAAGAGATTAATTTTATGGAGACTGTTATAGGTGCGTGGAATGAACAAGAAGTGAGTACCTCTATTATGGCAACTTGGGTGAGAAGATTGAGGCATACTACTTAGGTGCTCCAGTCTTGACTCTTGGGGGGCAAACAAAACTCTTCCAGGGAGGGCAGTGAGGAACATAATTCTTCAGGAAATTGAGAGCCTTGATTGTTTGGAGGAGGCAGGCGTCATGGATGATGATGACGGAGAGCCAAGGATACTTTGAGGGCCCAATTTGGTGAGATTCTTGCTAGAGAGAAGATCTACTAGAGGCAGCGATCGAGAGATAGATGGATCAAAGAAAGGGACAAGAACACAACCTAGTTCCAGCAGATTGCTTCTAGGAGGAGGGTCAACACCATTACTAGCATCACGGTGGGTGACTTTTCCTTCTCTTCTGATGAGAATATTAGGGGACAGACGAGAGACTTTTACAGTTTTACTCCAGATTGTTTACTGGGGACGACTAATGTAGGCCGAGGATTGCAGATAATCTATTGCCTTGCCTCTCCCCTGAAGAAAGGGAGGCTATCTCCCGAAGTTTTTCAGAGGAGGAGATCCACGAGGCTATTTTTCTCTTACTAAAGATAGAGCTCCAGGGCCTGACGGTTTCTTGTTGGCCTTCCAGAAGTATTGGGATGTTATCAAAGGTGACCTAGTGGCAACTATAAGGGAGTTTCAAGAGGAGAGGGCACACTTGGAGGGTATCAATAAAACCATCCAAGTTCTTATCCCTAAGAAGACAAGTGTTCAAGACTTTCGGAACTTCAGACCCATTAGCTTGCTGAATGGTACTTACAAGATCATCACTAAGTTGCCAGTAGGGAGATTGCTCATCACTAAGTTGCCAGTAGAGAGATTGCTCAGTGTCATGGACAGGCTGGTCAACAACTTCCAGAGAGCATTCATCAAGGGAAGACATATTCAAGGCAACTTTTTGATGGCCCATGAGTGCTTATTTGCTATGAAGTCTCATAAGAAGAAAGCGGAGGTCTTGAAGCTGGATTTTGAGAAGGTTTATGACAGAGTTAATTGATAGTGTCTTTTTGATATGTTAGAGATGATGGGTTTTGGGGAGAGATGGGCTGGCTGGGTTAAGACTTGCATTACTTCTACTTCCTTTGCAGTCCCCATCAATGAGACATCGCCCTCCTGGTTCCGCAGTGGTAGGGGGCTCCACCAGGGAGACCCTTTGTCCCCTCTCCTCTTTATGCTCGTGGCTAGTGTTTTGAGTAAGGTGTGGCTGTGAGCTGAGCCTGATGATCTGATCAGGGACTTTGTGATCGACAGAGGGGGACCTTCACGTACTCATGCAGTATGCAAATGACACCATCTTATTCTTGGCTGAGAATGAGTGGCAACTTTTTATGGCTAGACTTCTATTAGAATTGTTGGAGGCGGCCACTGGACTTAACATCAACTTCAATAAGAGCTTGTTAGTAGGGGCCACCTTGGAGGATTGGCCGCTCCAGCGGACGGCTTGCATTTTGGGGTGTAAGATTGGTGAGTTCCCTATTTCTTACGTGGGTCTCCCACTTATCCTGGGCTCTCTTCATTGTGTAGATTGGCTTCCTATTATTTAGAGATACGAGTCCAGAGTGACTGGTTGGAAGGCTATATTGTTTGTTATCTTATGGTGGCATATTAGTCCTTTGCAGAGTATTGAATAGTCTACCCATTTATTTTCTTTCAAAGTTCCGGATCCCAAAGACGGTGGCGAAGAACATTGAGTCTATTCAGAGCAAATTCTTCTAGCATGGCAGTGGAGGAAGATGTAGGGGTTGGCATGATATAGCTTGGAGGAGGATAGCCACTAGTAGGGAAGAGAAAGACCTGGGGATCAAGGATATAAGGGACTTCAACCTAGCTCTCTTATGTAAGGGGCTATGATGATTGGGGGTGGGGAGAATGGGCTGTGGGCACATGTGACTGGTAGAGGTACTATTGCAGGAGAAGAGTCTAGGATTTGACTCCTATTCCACAACAGGGTGTCACCTCTTTGATGTGATATCTCGACCTACAGAGATGTTATAACTTCTGACGTCCAAGTCCAACTAGAAAAAAATGACAGGAGCCTTTTCTGGAAGGACGTGTTGCGGAGACTTCTCCTTGAAGGCTTTGTTTCCTAGTCTCTTTGGGATTTCTGCAGACCCTCTAGGGCAGGTCTCTTAGGCTTATGAGGGGCACTTGGGAACCAACTTTCAGGAGGGATCTTAGGTCAGATGAGATGAAGTAACTCTAGGACCTTCTTTCCTTCTTGCTACTATTTCATCCCCATCTTGACAAAGAGGATGAGTGGACTTGAAGGTGGGAAAGGGAGGGTACGTTTTGGGTTAGATCTACTTACACCTTCATTTCAGATGGAGGTGCTAACCACTGCCTTTACTCTCAAGTTTGGAGTCCAAAGAACCCACCGAAGGTGAAACTCCTGGCTCGAAGGATTCCCCGTGGGACGTTACCTACTCGGGACATGCTACTTCGCTTTCTTCCGAGTATCCAACCGACTTGCTGCCTATGCGGAGAGGATGACGAGACCCTCGACCACCTATTTGCAGGTTGTTCCTACTCACAAGGGGTGTGGAGGGAGCTTGCTATGAGAACACACTATATTCGATCGGCAGAGATAGGTGCACTTCATGATGCAACATTGGGAAAGAAGCTGCCCCCTGAGGGGGGACAGGACGGTGTGGTAGCTCATCCTCCCTGCCACTCTGTACGTTGTAGGAGGAACAAAACAGCTAGATTTTTAGGAGGGAGGCTAGAGTCGTGGATTCAATTGTCTCCTTTGTTTATGATAGAGTGAGAGAATGGGCCAGGCTACATTGTGACTTCCCAAAACTCTACCATTTTTTATTTTGTTGGGGGGTTAAAGTGCTCCACACTGCCTTATAAGGTGTTTGGGAACAATTTTTCAAAGAAACTCTTTCTACCTAAAAAATTATGTTGTGTCAATTTTTAACTTAAATTTTAAAATTAAAAAAATGATATTATCTATTTGGTAAAAGTATCATAATTTTTAAAATTTCTGTAAACTTGTTTGGCAGATAATTTTTATTATAATAGAGGGAGCGCCGGGGGAGAGAGAGAGGGGGTCGGAAGAGAGAGCGTCGGGAAAGAGAGGGAGAGGGAGGGAGTGCGCAGGGAGAGAGGGAGGGAACTCCGGGTCGGAGACGAGTGCCCCCATGGTTACGTGGGCCTCACCTCCGCCGGCGGCTGCTTCTCCTTGCGTCGCGCTGTGGCTGCCAAGACCGCTGCCCTCCAGAAAGCATCTGGTACGGCCCCGACGGCCCCAAGTGCCTGGGCCTTTTCCCCCTCCAGACCCCCTCCTACGTCACCGGCGAGTTCCCTGGCGACTACGGCTGGGACACCGCGGGCCTCTCTGCCGACCCGGAGACCTTCACCCGAAACCATGAGCTGGAGGTGATCCATGGCCCCTGGGCCATGCTGGGCTCCCTCAATCAGTTGTATCTTCCCGCGGGAGATCCTCGCCTAGAGCGGCGTCAAGTTCGGGGAGGCCGTGTGGTTCAAGGCGGGGACAAGATCTTCTCGGAGGGGGGGGGGGGGGGGGGCTGGACTAGCTACCTGGGCAACCCCAACATGGTGCACGCGGAAGGAGAGAGGGAGGGGAGAGGAGGGAACGTCGAGAGGGGAGAGGGGTTTCGTTCGCGAGGTCATGCCTCTCTTAAAAAAAAATATGGAAAGACTTGTTTTTATTTTGGGAGAAGTTACAACGGGATAAAATTTCATCCTAAAAAATTGGAGAGGCTTACCAAATGTGATTAAGTAGGTTGTCCATTCCTAATTTTTATTTTGAGAGATAAAAGAGGTAAAAAACTGTAACCATACATCATATTAGTGTGTCTTTCTTTTGTATAAGGATGTTTTTAAGATTTGATTGATTATACTTGTACATCCCATTTTTCCTTTTAATACATCAATGGCACCACCCATTTCAAAAAAACAAACACACAAACAATCGGATTTTCAGGAGGGAGACTAGAGTTGTGGCTTCAGTTGTCTCCTTTGTTTGTGATAGAGTGAGAGAATGAGCCAAGCTCCTTTGTGATGTGAATTCCCAAAACTCTGCCTTTTTGTTTTGTTGGGAGGTTAGAGTGCTCCACACTGCCTTAGTGTGGCCTTCTTTTGTATAGGGATTTTTCGGGATTTGATTGACTATACTTGTGCATCTCTTTTTTCCTTTTAATACATCAATGGTACCACCCATCCCCCCCCCAAAAAAAACCACAAGTCTGCACAATCCTTAAAAATCATGTCAATTTTTCCAACTAGGTTAGTAACTGTTACATCATTTTTAAAAATTGTGTCAAAAAAGTGAGGGAACAATTTTTGAGAGAGACTATCTCAAAAATAAAAGTGCTTCCAAACACCTTATAGAGATTCATTCTACATAGTAGAAAAAGGAATAGTAAAAACAAAATAAAATCTTATGAAAACATGAAAAGTTGCATGAAGTACCTCGGACACTAATATAAATGGCACGACGAGGGAGTTCGTATGAAGGACATGGATGACAAAGAGCTCCATCAGATCCAGTGACATTCTTGAAGGTACCCAAAGGACATTGCTGTATTAACACCGTACAATCAAACATAAGGCAAAAATAGTGCATAACAATATATCAAAAAAAAAGGTTAAAATATACCAACTGCAATGAAAATGGGACAGGAAAATGGGAGTTGGAATGCCGACCAAATTAAACAGCATGTTCAATAATAATCCTGCCCTATCTCAATATATCAACTCGCAAATCGAATTCAAGAGAAAGTATGTTGTCAAAACTTTCTGTACCACAAGATTCTAATAAAGAAAACAACAGACTGGACGACAATTTCTAGTTTTTGTCTGCAATCATCTCATGATGGACACCTCTAAACTCCTTCATGCAACTATAACATGGGGGTCTAAGATTCAAAAGCTTGGAGAAATATAAATGAAAAGTACATATGAGAAGCAAAAAAAAATCACCTCACAAAAGATCCCATAGAGGCCCTTTGGGCAATCTTTGCCTGTAACAGTTCCATTTTCCCCAGTAAAACCGTGCCCTTGACCCAATCCTCCCCTGACATCAAACAGTAGTTTTACAATGAAAATCAGTAACAATAACATGCACAGAGAAATTTAACATGAAAAACTGGGAAGGATAGCTTCAAGCCTTCAACTGAAATGATACAAAAGTTCAAAAGGGAAAAGAGAAATCTGATAGATAAAGACCTCGTACTTATGTCTCCATATACAGTTGCAATAGGAAGATATTCGTCCCCTGTGGCGATGTTTGACCAATGAAAGTGAATCCTTCCGCCTCCACCACCACCACCACCACTATGACTGCCATATCCACCAACACTTGAAAGGAGAGAAGAATCATAGAGCGTTAAGGTGTGCAGAAACAAAAGAATCGTCCCCCCAGCTCCACCACCAAGGCCCCCTCCATCAATCGGCAACACATCAATGTCTTTTCCAATAACTGTTCCTAGACTTTCTCCATCTGCCTTGATTGAACCATAAACACTCAAGCTTGCTAATGAATGTTCCCATGAACCCATCACTGGAAATGAAGACAATGGGATCAGTTAAATTTCAACAAGGGTAAAATTGGTGATGAATAACCTAAAGTACAGAAGCTAACAGTCACATGCACTATGGAAATTAAATTTCATGAGAAAAAGAAAATTGCAGAAAATATCATAATATTTTAACAACAATAACAAAAAGAAAAGTTGTTTTGAAGGCTCGAAATTAGTTCAACATTTAAATTTATAGAAAAATATGACTGCTTCCATCAAATTTCTGCATTAGATTTCTTTTCATATAGTAATTTTGAAACAGAACTATGCAGCCTTTGGATACCATGAAAGCTTATCAGCTTAAACACAAACCAACAAACGTGCCAATCAAAAAACTAACTGAACATACCTATGATACCCCCACCAGCGGTTGAAGCACCTAGGTTGTCATCTCCACTGCCACTTCCAAGCTCACATGGCAAATAAGGACTACCATATGCGATGCCACCCTCAACATAACTGCCATTATAGGAACCATCCCCACCTTTACCACCATGACCCCCACCTCCACTAAGACCATTGCTCAACATCTTCCCCTTACCCACACCTCCTCTGCAGCCTGTGTATGGTCCAACATAAACAAATCCAGAAATCAGTTTCTAATTTCCTTCATTGTCCAAGCAAGAAATTATCAGAAAGATGTGTTCCTTGTCCAGCACGGCATTAAGAAAACCAAAAGGCTCCACCAAGCAGAGTAGTCATGTTTACACTTAAACATGAAGTTAATCATATTTACCCAGGCCAGAAGCACTTATGGTCCCAGAAGTTTGCACAACAACAGATCTTGCCCTGTGGAAATGAATGACATTTCCTTGTATAAGACCAGCAACAGCAATATCCTCGACTCGACATATCTGCACAAACAAAGTGATGATACATTAGAAAAATGAAAAAGTAACAACCAATGGACATGAATCATAGGAAAGAATTCAGAATAAAACTCAGTCAAAGAAAGAACAAACACCTGAAGAGTGAAGGATAGAGAAGAGTTCACATTACAGTCCTCGGGAGGATGGAGAAGTTCAATGGGGCAGTCTTCAACATCACAGTTCAATCTTGGTGCCCTAAAATTAAAGTTAATTAAAAAGCCAACCTTCCACCATGAGGAAAAAAGAAGTATGAAGTCGTTGACCCTGCACCTCCCGACTTACATCTCATGACTTGTTGCATTTTCCAAGGGCCCACGTAAAACAGATCCAGGGCCAACCTACAGAAGTATCAGCTTAATATGCAGATGTGAAGCATACTCCAAGAGAAACATAATCAGTGGTGCATACAAGGGAACAGGAAAAAATATATGGTACCTGAATGCTGTAAAACAGAGAAAGAATCAAACGCTGGGCCTCAATCACATCTCCTGGACCAGATAAATTAAGACGTCCTTGACCGTGAACTCCCAAATTAGCATTGGAATGTATCATGGAGGATTCCTGTAACGGGTATGGAAAGGTGCAACAAAAAATCAGTATCTCCTTGATTGTTCACTATCTTCTCAATTTTGGATTCCAACCTGTCAAATGACAGATAAGATACCTTGAGAACAATTAAATTGCTCGCCTCAAGCAATGATGTTGCAACTATAGTGTCCCCTCCCCCATTTATGAGCATTCTCGAATTCCACATCAGAAGCATCTTTACAGACATCCGCAAAGCCCCATTTACCTAAATTATGTCAAAAGAGCATAAGAATATACACAACGACATAAAATGCCAAACACAGTATCACAGGTATTCCTAATCTGTGAGAGCAAAGAAGAAGATCTAGACTTTAGACAGAACACATCTTTAGATAAACAGTTTTTTTGACGGTGGGTGATACCACCATTGTATAAAACAGTAAAAGAAAAGATTTCCAGGTTTTAGATAAACAAATTAGCAAAGCCAACACATTAGGAAAGATAATGCATGAATCAAAGACACCCAAAAGATATTTGTCTCGCATGCAAAAGAAGCATTCCATTGCACGGGTTGGTACTTACAAAAACTCCATCTGATTCATACGTGTCAGATCCATTTTATAACTTTCCAAGTCTTGATAGGAAATGATTCGTAAAAGTCTATTTAATACACTATTAACAATTAAGATTTCTAAAAGTACTTGCATGACCCCTTAGACCAACACACTAATTTTTTAGGATTCCAAATCATAATGCAATACGGTTTTTTGGAAGGTTGTTTTCCCACATTTTTTCCTCTCTTTTCTCTTTTTTGTTGGGGAAACAATAGTATCTCCTCAACCGTTTTCCCAATAAACTAAATACCTAAAAGAGGACACCGAGGACACACAAAGGAACTCTATATCGGGTGACAAGATAACTACTCAAGGTCAAAAAAGAGATCCTTAAGTGTGGATATATCAGATGATGTGGAAGATCGGGTGCTAGACGACATCCCCATCGACCGCAAGTGATCGATGTTTATTTACATCGGATTGAATCCGAACACCATGATTCACTTCATCAGCAAGGGGGTGAAATACCATAAAAGCCATGATGTAAGAGGCGGATAATATGTTTACTTATGAAACATCACAAACATCGGTAACTCGAATCATGAAAGTGGGAATGAAAATAACATGATCATCCACATTTCAGTGATAAAAGTCATGAAAGGCATTACAGAGACACAGGAATTCTTCTATCACATAAGCAAGCCACGGGATAATTCCGTCATAAATAGCGGTCCCCGGGTCATTGCTTCGGAAGGAATCGACTGCTTACATGATGATATCTCAAGTGGGACTATGTGTTGGGAAGTGCCGACCCTGAAGCAGCACTGCCGGTGTTCAACTGGCTGTGCAGGGATCCAGATTCCGCTAGAGGTTAGCGACCGAGAATACCTGAGTTGCCAGCATGCTGGGATGGCTGCATGTTCGGAGTGTCGTATGTTGGTACAGTAGATATGCCCACGTAGTGGGACACGACACTATTGACATAGCCGAGACATGCAGAGGGGAGGGGGCACGATCGCAACTATAAGCGAGGCGACCGGGAGGTAACTGATCCGGAGTAAAACTGGTGACCGGGAGACAAGGGGCATCTGGATTATAACTGACTTGGAGCAAAACTGGGTTTAGGTCAGTGACTAAGATGGCAGGGATAAAATAAACATCGAAGGAGGATATTATAGCCTAGATCATGGTTAGATACCAGGTTAACATGGAACAATTAAGTTTATGGAGTAATTAACCAATTGGAGTAGTTGGCCCAACTGGGATTGAGACAACTAGATAAACTAGAGCAACTGAGTAGGTTGAGACAACTATATAAACTGGGACAGTTGAATAAAGTGGATCAACTAGGCAGACAAAGACAGCTGGATAAACTGAAGCAGTTGAGTGGACTGAGACAACTGTATAAACTGGGGCAGTTGAATAAACTGGGTCAACTGGGAAAAAAGGGACAACTGAAATAAACTGGAGCAACTTGATAAACTGGGACAGCTGAAATAAACTAGACAACTAGATGATCTAGATGACTTGACAACTAGATAACTGGATCAACTAACTGAATGCCTTGGTGCAGTTAGTTGGACATGCCGGACTGACTAACTGAGTAAACTGGGGCAATTAGTTAGACAGACTGAGTGACTAAGGTCGATGCCTGAGATGACCGGAATTGGGGTGATGGGCCAAGATTGGATGCAACCGAAGGCTGACTAGGAACAAGAGACTAAGAGTCACTATTGGATACTGCACTTCGGACAGTCTTGCCAGGGAACTGGAATTTGGGAGCCAACTTAAGTAATATCGCCAATACTTAATCGAAACACTCGGGGATTAAATTAGCTTGACTGGCAACGCTCGGGGGAACAAAATCTCCTCAGAAAACTATAATCAGTAGCGACAGTATACCCAAACGAGAGAAGGGCAGAAACTGCAGGGCAGAGGCAGCAGAGATCAATCAGAATAGAAAGCCAGAAATCCTTCGCACGATGTTGCTCCGCTTCTGCATGCGTTGCTATGCAGACATGTGCATCCGTCTGTATATCTGTTTACGTGCTCCACCCCCTTGTATTTATAGAGGATGAGCAAGAGCATTGGGTGTGCTAGAAAGAGCCACTAGGCCAAGGTAGGGGTGCTGATAGTAGGCACCTTGTCCAACTGGGTGCTCCATGGCTCTGAGTCTGTCAAACTTAGGGCGCTTGGCGCCTGGACAACATTCAAGTGAATCCGCAGAACAACTTTGGTCCGAGTAGGGGCGTTGGGCATTCCCACTTGGTCGGGTTGTAATGGGCGTTGGAGGATGATTGTGGGTCAGGGTGGCGTTCGCTGGCGCTGGCACTTGGGTCGGAATGGCGCGTGCATCGTTGTCACAAGGTGGGGCGCTCGGCGGCTTCACTTCGTCGAACTGGCGAGGTCGGGCACACGGGGCGCTGGAAGTGCCATTGGCGTCGAAGTGGAGCGGTGAGAGCAGTGAGGTGGAGAGAGGAGGCGTTGGAAACCACCTCCTCGTCCAAGTGGGCATGGTGAGCGCCAAGGGGAAGAGAGTCGTTGGGCGTGGCCTTTGCGTCGAGGTGGGGGTGGTGAGCGCAGGGCGCTGGAACTAGGATTTCGCCAGGGTGGGGCGTTGGCCACCCTCCACCCTCACCCTGTCAAAGTAACCGCGGGGAGCGAGCAATGTTGGAATCAAGGTTCCAGACTGGGTGGGGGCGGCCTGTCAAGGTGGGGTCGCTGACCGGCCCCACCCTTACCAAGTGGCGATGGTGGGCGCCCACATTCGGTCCAGGTGGCATCCCTTGGCGCTATAAGAAGGCCCCTCCTCCAAGCTTCTTCTTCCACTGTTCACACTTGGATTTTACTGCGCTTAGACTCATTCTGGCTTTGACTGTTGAATATTGACCAATTGTGTGCTGCTTAAATCTCGCCAATTTTCTCGTACATATTTATCATAAATTCAAATAATTTTCACATCGCCAACAAATGTCCTCCACGAGACATCTGTCGAAATCAACGATGACGATAGGCGGCCCGTGTCTTCTCGCCTACCCATCTGACTTTATCTCTATTTGTTAACACTACAGTCATTTAACGCCATGTCTCGCTCTAAAAGTGATCGCTGAGCTCAGGAGGAGCCTAGTCGGGAGACTTGAAGGGCTCCCACCATACGTCGCACAGGGCGGTTCATGGCACCATTCTCCCCTGCGACCATCACACCGGAAGTCTTTGCCTCCAAGGACAGAGGCTATCACTGGATCGCCGAAGGGGACGTGAATGAGGCTGGTGAAGGCGAGGGTATGGTAGAAGTTGACCGGATTGGACGTGCTGGTAAAGTTTGGAAGTACGATCACTCCGACTCTTACCCTCGTCATTTTCCCTTGGATCGGCACTTATGTGTCTTCCTGCGATTTTTACCAGTGGGTATGGAAAATGATGGTCCACTCCTGCTAGGCGAACGTCGCTGTGTTAAGAGTGCCATCTTACATGACCGGGATAGGTTGCTTGGGACCCATTCCTTTGCATACCCTAACTTCCCGACGGGTTTCAGACGACCCGTGGAATTTTCGGGTGCTGAATGTTTGGGTTTCTTTGCACAATATGAGGACTTTCATGTCCGAGCTATGTCCCTGTTGTCGGCTAGCTGGGATTTACACGGACATCATCGAGCTTCTCACGAACATGTGCCCGAGCGGGTGTTGGCGCCTTCTGGCCGAGAATATGCTAAAGATAGCTATGACCTGTTGTGCATGTTGGACGGGATTCTTCAGTTGAGCATACCAAGCTAGTATGATAAGTGGGTGGTGATTCGTTCTCACCGCTATCATCAAGGAGCCACAAAGTGGTTGGGGCATCCTGCAATATTATCGAGTGCCACTGGAGGTGGTTGGAATCAGGCACGCGGTGATAGCCACCTTATATCAGTACCCGTCGAACATAGGGTTGTTGTAGGTGCTGGTTGAAAGATTCAACCGACGATGGAACACCTTCGTCACTGTCGAGGGTGAGACTGCGCTGGATCTCTGGTCCTTCCATCGGATTTCTGGGGTCCCCAATGCTGGTCGAATGTATGAGGAGGTCGTGTTAGACGACCTCCATCGGAACAAAACAGCAGGGCCAGGCCGATATGAAATTGATAGCAGTTACAGATATTTGACAAAAGTCTGGTGAGATTTGGCCCGGGTTGGTAAGGATAAGCCAACTCAATCGGACTGCGTGACGCTAAACGCCTAGATCCGTCACTTTTACAACGGCCCCTTATACTTCTATGAAAGGTTTGCTCAGGACGAGGCCCCGCCGGATCATTATGAGCAACTGGAAATCAACGCCGAGCGTCATCACCGACATTTGTATGCACCGCGAGAGGGAGGAACCCCCAAGGGCTTTCGGACATTACATATTTGGCCGCATATTTGGCCTATTGGCTGTCCACATTTGTCATTTCCCCGCGGGGAGGAGACCCTACGGGTTGAGTTGTTGTATCCCGCGTGCTTGCTAGCTGGAAGAGAGAGATTGGCTTTAGCCCCTGCGACATTACCCAATATATACCATTCATTGGGGGCACTGACTAGTCACCCGTGCCCAAGAGAAAAGAGCATGCAGTTGTTATTACACTACTTGGGTGTTTGGGCCGGCCTGCTATTCCCAGGTTTCGCATCCAACACGGAGATAAGGAACCTTGGGGCGCCGCTGCTATTTAAATTTATCGACCAGGTTGAAGCAGACGTTCAACATCAGTTATCAAATGCTCGTCGCGACATGGCCTTCTTGCCTTTAGGCAACATTGTGGGGTTGCCTTTTGATTGTTGCACCCTGCAGCATCGTCCTTATATGGCCGAGGATGGGGACCATCTGGTTTATCGGCTCCCTTATCAGACAGACATGGGGGCTTCCATTTTGACTGACTGGGTACAGAGCACTCAGCCGAGTGTTTTGGTGCTGCATCGGGGGAGTGCGGCAATTTTAGAGTTGTACTATCCACATCGCTTTGGCCGTAATTTCGACTATGACCAGCAAATCCCACCGAGCTCAAAGTTTTTGTTACCCAGTCGACTATACTGACATAGGTACACCCATATAGTAGCAGCCTCATGATACCAGTTTATGTACCACAGTGACGATGGCGATGGGTATTCCCAACACAGGACCGGCAAGGTAAGTTTGATGTGTACTTCGCTCAATGGTGGTTCGAGCGTAGCAGCATATTTCGTCAGCTAGCTCAGGCAATCAGGAAAGCAGAGGAGGCCCGACTTTTGAAGGAGGACATGTCGCCATTGCAAATTAGCATAGACTTCCTCCAAGCTCGTTTTCCTCGTATACGTGGGGACATAGAACGAGTAGCTCGTGCATGGTAACATGAGGGGCGACCATGGTAGATAGAGCGCTCCACCTATATAGGGGCACTTCGGCCTCCCATACACAGCACTGAAGAGGTTGGCCAGGCTTCTGACTCAAGTCAGAGAACTTCTACCAGGCCTAAGCCCTATTCTTGGTGAGATCACTTCTTATCTGATTGCAAATTTCGTCGAGACAAGAAGTGGAGGTCTAAGACCCTGCCTTCAAGATAGTTGCCGGGGACATCGTTGCTGGTTAGCGGAAGCACATCATCAACGCTGTAGGCTGTGATGTTTCTCTGGAGTTGATCCCTGAGCTGGAAGTGGACGATACACCCGAGGAAATTCAGGACATCAAGTGCAAAGTTGCACGAGCCCTGGGGCTGAAAATGGAACAACTCTTGACACGTCCGGAGGTTCCATTCGGGCCTAACGGTAAGGTCGGTGCTTTTGGTTGTTTAAACTCTGTCTTCGCATTCTTCGTCATTTGCTAACCCTTGCTGCAATGTTGCAGACTTTGTAGCTCCAGAAGCGTCGCGCACTGGTGACACTACTGGTGAAGAGGCGGTAGGAGATGCTGGGCCTCCTGCAAAAAGGGCGAGGAGAAGGAGTAGCGGTGGTAGTGACCCATCCTCTCCTCTTGTTCAAGCTGAAGCCAGCCCCTCTGAAGAGCCCAGCAGCTCTCGCAAGTTGTTATCTTGCAACCCTGGCACGTCGCGAACTGTTTTTCTTTAGATATTTTGGTTGTAACCTCTTTGTATTGTTACAAAAGCGATCGCTGGCATGCGTTTCTCCCCTGCCATAGAGGAAACGTTGTCTCAAGCATGGGACACCACTGAGGTCCCCATGTATGATGAAGTGATAAGACTGTTACAAGAGTCGGTGCCTGAATTAGGGGCAACTCTGGGTGCCGGTATGGGGGAGGCACTGTCAAGTCGTCCTTCGGGTGCTATCCGCTCTCCTTCTCCGATGATGACAATTGGTAGTTCATCAGGTGGCAGGAGCCCTTCAGAAAGCAGAGAAATAGGTCGGAAGACAAGTAGTGTATGACATTTTAGTCATTTTGCCAATCTTTTGAAGTGTAGTGTGCCTTTCTGGTTGTAACGACCATCATCTGGCCCATATACATCTAAAGTTGCATAAAAAATAGATACATAAAATGATAAATGAATCACAAACTAAAGAATATATCAAAAATCATCAAAAATGGTACATGTATCTCTGCCGCCTCCCTCTCTGTCTCGACAGGGGGGTAGGAGATTGAGAGAGAGAGAGAGTGTGTGTGTCACAGAGGGAGAGTCAGAGAGAGACTAGGGAGAGAGAGGGCTCAAGGGGGGCCGAGATAGAGAGCGACAAGGAGGGGGGAGAAGATCTCAGTCTCGAAAGCTTTGTTTCTCACAACCTTTGGAGAGAGAGAGAGATCTCGGACATCTCGTAAGAGATGACAAACCATGAACCCTGGTTGACTTATATCATTTTTCTTCCCTCAAATGGCAGTGCCAGACCCTCAAGCTGGTGATGACGCCCATGTGGACATTGAAGGTGTCTCCATTCAAAAAGCCTAGGCGGGTAACATTTCATCGAGCTCTGGGTGTACTTCCTCGACTCAGTCCTCCCCGAGTCAGACCCCGGCCCCAGGGGCTTCATTGGGCGTGAAAACTTCGACGTCAGTTCAACCGACCTCCTCCTCTAGTGAGAGCGATACCGAGGGTAAGCGGCTCTTGTCCTGACGAATCATGGTGAATGGTTATAGTCGACTAACGCATGTTCCTTGTGGACTATAGACTCGTCATCTTCTGGCCAAGTCGAGTCCGAAACAAGCGCCAATGAGGATGTGACCCCTATGGTTCTCCCCGAGGATGTCGATAAAAGACCGGAGGCGACGGAAGTACCTCCTCCAACCGGCGAGGAGACCCTTGCTAGTCTCGAATCCGCCCAAGGTATAAGTTAACCCTTGAGAGTTGTGTTGTGTGTTTTCAAAATCACTGAATTTTGACAGGATAGAGAGTTGTTCCGCATGACCATGTTCATCATTTTTCATGGTCACCATCATCATCATTTTTTGTGCAGTGTCTGCTAGTACCTTGGTACCTGAGGCTACGGATGCCCAGTGTTGGGGGTGGAATGGCCCACTATCCCTCAACCGCCAGTGCCTATCGCGGGAGAGGATGTCGCGACTTCCTTGAAAAGCATCTTGGGCAGTCACATAAACTACGACCCTCTTCCCTCGGACGAGGCTTTGAAAGTGAAGGTCAAAGGCTATACCCGGGGGTATCATGGCTTGGGCTTCCCACGAGAACCCTGGATGGCTGCTCTTGAGAAGGTATGGGCCGAATTCATGCACCTCCGAGCCTCGCAAGAAGGGCGGGCTAGGACACCGATCACCATTCAAAAGGAAGACGCAAAAATGGAGGCCCTTCTCACGATTTTCGTGGGACGAACTAATAAGGTGGAGGCGGCTCGCGCTAGCAGTAGAACGGCCGCCGCTCAAATGGAAGAAGTAAAGCGCAAGGCTAAGAAGTTAATGAAGGTCGTAGAGGAGCGTGTGAGGATGGCACAAGCTCTTGAAGCAGAGATGAAACAAGCTGAGGCGAAAGCTGAATCTGGCAACCATGATGTTTCGGCTATTCAAGCCGAGGTTTCTGCCTGCCAAGCCCTCATAACCAAACTGAGAGACACCTTGTGACATCCTCAATCTTCAAATTCGATGTTGCTTTGACGCCTATCTTTTCTTTTAGCACGTGTCTCCCCCCCCCCCTTTTTTGTAAAAGAAAAATCTGGATAGCAATAGGCCAGACGGTTATCCCGAGGGATTGTCTTGGACTCCACGTTTTGAAATGAGTAATATCTTGGCCAATTTTACTGCAATTCCGTCAGTTTTGCTTCCCTTCTACTTCTTTCTTCTTTTCTTTAGGGGAGACGAGGCCTCAGCTAGATTAGGAAACCACCTGAATAAGGTGCACTGGTCTGACTTATTGGGGACTGGATATTGAAGACCAACCCGTGGGGGTGTGTTGGCCTAGGTTATTAAAAGGTGAAAGTTGGGGGCTAGTCCGTAATAATGTGTTAACCTGGGTCACTGGGACTAGAAGCTGGAAACTAGAGGCTAACCCATGAAGGTGTGCTAGCTTGGATCAGTAGGAACTAGCGGCTGGGCTGACTGACTACTGAGGTGTGTAGTAGTTGGATAGCTGGGACTGGGGCTGGTGATGACCGACCCATGGGGGTGTATTGGCCACCATTGTTGTAGGGTGATGTTGTACTTGCCGTTGGCGAGATGCAGTGATCAACCACTTCTATCAATGGGGAGTAGTTTTTTTATTATTTATTTACCAGCTTGACCGCTCTTTCGGGTTTTTGTCCGAGCTAGCCCCCTTTAGCTTTTGCTGGTGCGCCCTCGCGGGTTTTCACACCGAGGGGTTACTCGATTTTGCCTAAGACGTCATTGTGGATTTTCACCTCAGTTGGGCTGATGGCACCTTTGCTCTCGGTAGTCCTATGGAAGGAGCTAACTGAGAATATCAGAGCACCTCTATTTTTAACCCCATTTTTTCTTTTCTTTCTTTTTTAATCACCGGGAGGAGGCATATGGACCTGTATAACTGGAGGTCGGAGACCGGGGGCCGACCTGGGAGAAAGTGTCAACCTAGATGACTGGAGATCGGAGATGGGGAGCCGACCCGAGAGGGTGTGTTGGCTTATACAACTGCGAACCGAAAACTAGAAGCCAACCAGGTAGGGTGTATTGGCTTATGTAACTAGGAGGCTAGGAACCGGAAGCTGACCCGAAAGGGTGTATTGGCTTGAATAACTGGAGGCTGGAGACTGGAAACTGGAAAACGACTCTGGAGGGTGTGTTGACTTATATAACTAGAGACTGAAAACTAGAAGTCGACCCAAGAGGGTGTGTTGATTTATATAACTGGAGGCTGGAAACTGGAAGTCGACCTGAGAGGGTGTGTTAGCTTATATAACTGGAGATTGGAAACTGGAAGCTGGAGCCTTAAGGCCTTGTGGTCGTGAAGGCTTAATGTTGCATGATTCTCAACTCAGGCTATGCATGAACTCATGTTCTGGAGCGTAGTACAGCTTCATTTACTTGCCATTAAGTGGAGGGAACGGCTTATTCCCTTTATGGTCATTAACTGTGTAGGCTCCTCCTTCGTAAGCAGTGTGGATGATATAAGGCCCGCGCCAGTTGGGTTGTAACTTGATGCTGGAATGTCCCGCCAGGACCCTCCTCTCTTTAATCATGACGAGATCACCCCTCTTAAACGTTCATTGTTTGACGAGCTTGTCGTAAGCTCAAGTCATGCGGGCATGGTACGCCTGTAGATGTTTATAGGCCTCGAGTCTTTTGCCCTCCAAGCTGGCGAGCTCCTCAAGCCTCCGTTGACATTCGTCTTGTTCTTGGCCGAGTAGGCCAACATCGACTACTACCCGGTAAGACGCCAACTGGATTTCCACAAGGAGGATCACTTCTGCCCCATCGACGAGCGAAAAGGGTGAGAACCCCATAGGTGTTCTGTAGACTGTTCTGTAAGCTCGGAGTGCTTCGAACACCTTTTCACCCCAGTCGCACTTGCGATGGCCAGTTATCTTGGCCAAGAGTTTGCATAGTGTTTTATTGAAAGCCTCAGCTAGGCCGTTGGCTTGAGGATTGTAGTTTGAGGAAGTTCTCCAATCGATATGAAACTTCGCCGCCAGTGATATACGACTTTGTTCTTGAATGGTGTACTATTGTTTGACACAATACGACTGGGAGCACCGAACTGGTAAATGATGTTGTGGCGGACAAATCGGGTCACAACTTCCCCGTTAACCTCCCATAGAGGGATGGCCTCGGCCCATCAAGAGAAGTAGTCGGTCACGGCCAAAATATACTTATGACCCTTGGAAGATGGTGGGAATGGTCCCACGATGTCCATTCCCCATTCTAAGAATGGCCACGTGGGGGCTGTTGGGTGGAGCAAATTAGAGGACCTTCTCGACATAGGGCCGAAGGCCTGACATTGATGGCATGTACGGGCATACATGTTGCAATCTACGTACATGGTCGGCCAGTAGAACCCCTTGAGCTTAATGTTGCTCTTCATTTTGTCCCCAACTTGATGAGCTCCATACAATCCTGAATGGACTTCGTGCATGATAGCTCTGGATTTGGCCAGAGATACACATCTCAGTAGGACGAACTTGTCCTTTTCATGAAAAGGGAGTCGTCGATCAACTCATACGATGTCGCCCTACGCAATAGTTGAATCCCTTTGGCCCGTTCTAGGGGGAGACACCCATGTTTGATCTTGATGATCGACTTACGCCAATCTTCTTCCTCAGGGGAAATGTCAACATTGAGATAGTGAGCCTCGTACACGGTGAGGCCAGATTCATCGTCGAGCACGCCCGGCATAAGCCTTTGATGCTTGACGGTGATGTCGATCTCGCCCTCGGGGAGTAACTTGATGGTCGAAGCTAGTTTGGTCAGAACGTCTACCTGAGTTACTGCTTCTTGGGATATCATCTATTTCAAAGAAATAAAACTTCTAGATGAGTCTGGCGACAACAACATGGTACGGGACTAACACCTGCTTCCGTACGTCATAAATGCCAAGGACCTGCCGGATTACCAACTATGAGTCTTCATAGACCTTGAGACACTTAACGCCCATGTCGAGGGCCATTTGAAGCCCAATGATCAGAGCTTCGTATTCGGCCTCATTATTAGTCAGGGACTTCATGAGGACACACGAATTGTACAAAACTCTGCCCTGAGGTGTAAGAAAAATGACACCAGCGCCGGCGACGATACCTCCCAGACTATCGGGTTCGTTGACCTTCCTGGAGGCACCGTCGAAATATAATTCCCAACAAGGGAGGTTGATCATGAGAACGTCTGGTTTTGCATTGCATAGGGTATCTTGTTGGGCGTTGTTTGCAACCGACAACCTTGCAATTATAGCTTCCTCATCTGGGAGTTCCGCGTTGAGAGGTGAACCCTCAGGTACTGGGTGTGCCTCTAGAAACTCAGTCATCCCTTGTCCCTTGATTGCCTTTCATAAGATATAGGTAATATCATGTTCCATTAAGAGGAGAGCCCACTTGCCTAGCCTACCAGAAAGAGCGGGTTGTTTAAGTAGAAACTTAAGCGGGTCATACTTGGATATGAGCTCGACCCGGTGCACCAGGAGATAGTGTCGCAGCTTCTTGACAGCGAAAATCAAGGCTAGGCAAACTTTCTCCATCGAAGAGTAACGTTGCTCGGGGCCAACTAGTTTCCGACTAAGGTAGTAGAGCGGCTGCTCTTTGCTTTCTTCGTTGATTTGCGCCAGCAGAGCTCTTAAGGAGGTGTCCATGGTGACGATGTAAAGTATGAGAGGCTTGCCCTTGACTGGGCCCCCAAGACTAGAGGGGTAAGTATTCCTTGATGTGCTCGAAGGCATTCTGACACTCTTGGTCCCATATGAATGAGGCGTCGTTCTTCATGAGCTTTCCGAAGGGCACGCATCGACCGGAGAGATTAGAAATGAACCTTCAGATATATGCCAGTCTTCCTTGAAAGGACCTGAGCTCTGTGAGGTGTTTAAGCGGTGGGAGCTCCTGGATCGCCTTGATCTTGTTAGGATCGACCTCGATTCCTCGGTATCAGACCACAAAACCAAGAAATTTCCCACTGGATACGTCGAAGGCGCACTTCATGGGGTTCATCTTGAGCTCATACTGTCGAAGTCTTTCAAAGACTCGACGTAGATCGTGTAGATGATCTCCCCGCTTTTTAGTTTTGATGACGAGATCGTTGACATAGCATCCGACGATGTTGTGCAACATCTCGTCAAATATCTTGGACATAGCCCTCTGGTAAGTAGCGTCAACATTCTTCAAGCCAAAGGACATACATTTGCAGTTGAAGATCCCCTTTGGGGACCAGAAGACGATATAAATCTTATCCTTGAGAGACATCCGAATCTGGTTGTAACCAGACGACCCGTCCATAAAGGACAAGGCTTCATGTCCAGTGGTCATGTCGACCATTATTTCAGTGATAGACACTAGGAAGTCGTCCTTAAGACAAACTTTATTAAGGTCCCAAAAGTCGACGTAGATGCGGACTTGACCATTCTTCTTCTTGGTCGGAACGATGTTGGCAAGCTAAACAGGGTAGATGCAAGGCTCAATGAAGTCGACTTCTGTCATCTTGTTGACTTCGACTGCAACCTGTAGCTCTAGCTCATGGCGCATACGCCGTTGTCGCTATTTGACTGGAGTTATTGAGGGAGAGATGGCTAGCACGTGCTCCACTACGGCAGGGTCTAGACCGGGCATTTCCTTGTAGGTTCAAGTGAAGCAGTCTTTGTATTCAAGCAGAAATTGCACGTAGGCCTGTCTTTCTGCTTCTTTGAGGAGGGCGCTTACAAACACAGGTTGGTGTGTCCCCAAGTCGACTTCGACTAGTTCATCAACTGTAGCCTGTCCACCGTCTTCCAATTCAGGAGGGGCGAGCTGCAAATAATCTTCACCATCAATGTCGACTTCATGTGCTTCTAGACGCCCAATGTCAACGACCACCATTGAGGGGGTCATTGGTGACTGTTGACACTGAAAATATTCCTAATATTTCCTGACTTCTGCTTCTGCAGGTCTTAAGTTCTGATCGGGTGCTCCTGTGCCGACAGAGAAGAAAAGAAAGAAAGAAAGAAAGAATGGCGGAAGCCGAACAAAAGATGAGACCAAAAAGAAGAAAAGACAAGATGCTCAGCTCCAACAGACTGCCGCTAAAGCAAGACCCGGGAGCTCGGGAGAGTATTCGGGATCATCCCCGAAGAAGCAACCAAAAAGCTACAAATACAAGTGAAGCCGGCCCGGCATCACAAATTATGGTACCGAAGGCCATGTGAGCGGAAGACCCGCGTGCTCGAGCCGAATACACACGAAGTTCCGATTAAGGCCATTCATCGTATCGAGAGCTTCGTCGACGCCCCGTCAAGGTTTTCCAAGGACCGTGGCGAGAGGACGAGTCAACGGGGGCTTCCGGAACCATCCCCGGACCCATCGGCTGACCCGCGCCGAGTAAGCAAGCTAAAACGGCGCACGAAAGGTCATCGGCGCCCCTTAAAACGGCGCCACCTAATCCGGCGCGCCAAAAACCAATTGGGGAACACCTCCCCCGACGCCACCAATTCCGGCGCGCAAAAGCTTGACAGAAGCTCCTTCCCCGGCGCCATGTTCACCGGCGCGCCCCTCCGTGGCGCCGGATTAACTGGTTGCTATAAAGCAACACTTGTTCGACCAACGAAAAAGAGGGGAGAAAAGTAGTCAATCGCAGGAAGAAAAGAGAAATAGAGAGAGCCAATACGAGAGGAGGATCTGAAAAGAGCCAAATCAGAGCCCGTTCGTCCGAGGGAGGGAGGAACCTTGGGGGAGAAGCAGGGTTTCCACTGAGAGCTCTCGCGGCCGTCTTCCCCGTCTGCTCGCCTGAATATCTCCGGAGCCGGAGAAGAGACTCCCATCATCCGATACTGTAGATGATCTCCCCGCTTTTAGGGAAGAAGCTTAGGTGGGTTTCACGGTTTTCTTCCGACGATTCTCTCTGGTTTCTCTCTTCTGATATAATGTAAGTGAGGGGGGAGGGGCGATGACATGAGCCCATCTCCCCCCCTCACCATCTCTTCATTTCTTTGGCCTATGTAATCCCTTCTCTGCAACTAATGAAACGGCCGCCGAGCAACGATGTCGGGCTGCGCCAAATGGTTGTGATGATCCATGTAGCTACTCTCCCGTTGATGGAAGGAATGATTTGTGCGGCTACGTACGCTTCTTATACTTTTCCTTCGATTTACATTTTCAGTCGCCTCGTGTATGAATTTTGTTTTCATCTCGTGATACCGATCATGCCCGGGAGCCATACGGGCTATATTGATGTCACCCCCTCCCTGGGGCTCCTCCCTTTTAGAGTAATGGCCAGGCCTCGCTGTATATGTGCCGAGGGTTTTGTGGTTAGAGACACACTCGTGTGTGCATCTTTACCTATTCCCGTTATGAGGTCGAGCCCGTCAACACCCCACTGCACTTCTTCATAGTCCAGAGGGAACGGGGTCACCTCCACAGCCTATGCATTCATTATATACTTATGGTCCTGATGGCTGCTCTTTGTGTCTTCATCATCGTAGCTCACAATGCTGACCCCGTGAGCATCAACTTGTTAACCCCTGTGAGCATCACTTCTATAACTCATCGGTCATTGTATGATGCCATATTCTTATTCCGTCTCTGATCGAGAATGTCTCAGCTTGGTTATTATTGATAACTCTACTTCAATCGTCTGGGGAGGGGGACATACCCCATTGGTTTCTTCGAAACACCACCTGGTCGAAGGGTCTAATCTGTGAGTGATGAGAACCCCTACGGGCCATAGGGTGAACACTAACAGGGCCAAGCCCGATATCAAACCCACAATCCTTAGGGGCATTGTGGTGACCATGGGATGTGTGCCCCTCGTAGGCTAGCCCTCGGGGTTTTCCTTCCCTACTGGTTGTCCCTTTAGATCGTGATTTGGCCATGGGTTGTGTGCCCCTCGTAGGCTAGCCCTCAGGGTTTCCTTCCCTTATTGGTCATCTCATCCGATCGAGCTTTAACCCACGGAACCATGGTGCCCCTCGTAGGCTAGTCCTCGGGGTTTCCTATCCGATTGAGATCCGCTGGCCGCCGTTGCGCCGTCCGGCTTGTTAGGGGCTTACTCCACTCGTGAGTATGACCCCGCTTCTCCCCTGCAATCCTTCAGGGATGGGGGAGATGCTGCCCAATTTTCGCCAAGCTTCGAACACTAAGTTACCCTGGTGATTTGGACTTAATAAAACATGTGCTTTCAAACAATGAACCTCTGTGCTTGAGTATGAACCTCGCACGAACTTTTGACTCTGCTTCTGGGGTATCCAAGCCTCCAGTTCAATAATTAATTAACTCAATTAACATCAAAGAGGCTAATAAACAAATCTGGAACTCAAACGGGTTGAAAATAGCAAGAAAATGGCCTAATCCGGCGCGCCCCTAATCCGGCGCGGTACCTCCCGTGCCGTATTAGCTTTAGACTCAAAATTTCAGATTTTCAAATGGTCCTATTCCGGCGCGCCCCAAGCCATCCACGCCAGTTTAGCCCATCCTCAATACCGCGCCATTTTAGCATTTTTACCTACGCTACCCCGCGCCGTTTTAAGCTATACCTACGCTTGACCGCACCGGATTTGAGCCAATTGTTTCCTTTTGCGCCGTTTTAACCCCGCATTCATTCCCGGGGCAACCCTTGCCTTCTATAACAGGGATTGGTCAACCTAATTGACCAAGTGTCGGGTAAAAGAAATTAATTAATTTAAACATATTTTCTATCATGCTCTTATTGTATGCATTATGTATGTTCATGTATATATATATCACCTTGGTGCATATTGGCATGAGCTGACTCTTCGGCATATCAAACGGTGATTGGCAGAAGGGCGGGTTATGCCTGACCGGAGGCCTTCACTATGCGTAATGGTGGTCCTCGGACCTACGTTCTCCACCACGTACCGAGAGCCGGCCTAATAAACAAATACTACCACATTGTGTGCTTGCACGCAATCACATCTTTCACATATTCTAGCGGGTGGCGATTAATCAAGGGTTTTCTCTCTTCTGGAGAGATGTAATTAACGCCGTAGCCTTTATGGTACGGCGGGTTCTGGGTCCCGACACGATCACCCATCTTCGTCTGGTCAGTCAGACGGTGCGCATAATAAATTTGTCACTCAGTGACTGGCACGCCCTGCGTAAATAAACCTCTAATAGATAAACCAAATAAACCCATAATAAAATATCTTTCTTAATAAAAATCCATCTCCCACAGTGACTCACTGAAGGGGCCTGACGGGGATCCCTTCGTGTTATGGACCAACGTCGGGACTGGTCTCTGAGTGTTCTCAGCCGACTTTACAGAGTCAGTGCTCGAAGCCACAGAGATTTCCATAGGGGATAAGGGGGACATCGGCAGAGTCTCCTCTTCGCCTTTCGTGAGAGATGTGAGACTCCCCTGAGGTATATCATCGTTGATCCTTGCTGATTGAGGATTGGAGTAGATCGACCCATTCCGAGTCTCTTGCTCTTCAGCTAGGAGTAGTTGGGGACACTCAGTCTCTTGGGATTGGTCGGCGAACTTGGCGAAGAGTAGAATTAGAATCTCCTCTTCCCCTTCCGAACTATCAAATCTGGCAATGCCACATGGTTGTTCGTCAATGGGTTGCATGGGCCCCACGGTATTAACCGCATAGTAGACCTGAAATTCTGCATCCTGGTCGTAGCCTAGTTCTTGAGTATCTCGTCTGAAGGGAAAGGTCTGCCCCCTGACTTGTGAAGGAGACCACAACTAATGAAAATATTCTCATGTCGCGGAATACTGCCATTGGGGAATTTCCTGCTTTTGGCACAGTCCTTTAACTTGTTGAGACATGTCCGTCAGGTCTTGGATGGCTTCTGGGACATTATCCGCAACTTTGGAAAAGGCGAAATCATCTCGACAGGGGCCTTGAGGGACCATGTCTCCTTTGTAAAAAAACTATGGGCCTGTCCCGAATGACCTTTTTTCCAACTCTTACATTGTCCTTGGTAGGTGACAATGAATGTCCTGAGGCGACAGACTCTATATTCCTACGAGGCGTAAGCGAGCTGTATACACCCTAGCGGTAGGCATATGCTTTTGCCAATGGCTTGGCTAATAAGATTAGCCTCGAAGTTGATTTTCTGTCACTTTGGACGGTGTGCCATTAACTTGGCTTGGAGGTGATGCCCATGTATTTTGGCTTTTTCCTCGTCGACGGTAAAGAGATCATCTTCGTCGTCCTCCAAGAGCCATTCGCAACTTTTCCCTTTTAATATCGGGTGAGAAAAAGGTCCCCCAAAGTAAAGGGAAGCATCCGCGAGATGACATTCCGTTAGGCTAAATAAAAATTGATCTGCAAAGACCGCGCGTTGCTCCCGATCCTTGACATATTTGATGCACTGATGAAGGGCAGAGGGAATGACCCCATTTTCATGTAACCAAGGTCGGCCTAGTAGCCTCTTATATGACGTGACGGCGTCAATGATATAGACACGCCTTTGAAGCAAAATCTCTCAGGATTAGCTCCATGTCGACTCTTCACAAGACGTCCTCGGTGCCTTGATTGAATCCAGAAATCTTAACCACCTTAACTTTTTGTAATAGCGGCATTAAGTATAAAGATTTGAAAGTTTTCAGAGCATAATATTGACTACCGCGTCGGCATACACTAGAATCCGATTAATTTCATGCCCATTGATCTTTCCCCTCATGTACAGAGGGCGATTATGACACGTGGATGGCAACAACATGTCTTTATCTTCGAAAGTGATGGCAATCACGAAAGCTTCGTAGGCTACCTTTTTCCAAGTCTGCGACGTGCGCCTCATAAACTTCATGTTCCTGAAGTACCTTAATCAAAGAATCCCTTAATTCTTTGCTTTCGGCAATGGCTTCCCATATAGTGATGTTCGAGAGGAACCGCTTTAGCTGATGTAAGACCTTGCGGTCGGATCGAGCCCGAGCTTTCACCATTGATGGAAGTATATTAGGCAAAGTTTGGTGGGCCACGACCCGTTAATCCTCCTCATGGGCCTACATGGCCTTGCCTTTATGGCGAGCACCAAGTCCCGCTTGCTCATCTGTCGTGATTTGACAGGGAGGAGCCAAGATCGACTCCCCTGTAGGCAGTGGTTGAGCTGGATCATCCTTGCCTGATGGCCTCGCTTGGTCTTCGACCCTAGTAGGGGTCGATATTGGTGGTGGGATAGGCGATTGGGGCAATGATGGGGAGTTGACCATCGAATCTTCTTCGTCTGAAAATTAGAACACATATGGAGAGTTTCGTATCTCGACCTCCGAGATGGGATCGGGTTCTTCACCGTGGAATACGATGACCCGATCTGGGTGGACTCTAGGTCACTGGGAGGACTATTCTGAGTTTCTTCCACGTCTTGCCCCGCACCCACGGCCACGCGCTCGGCCATGTGTTGCAGTATCTCTCTCATTTTTGGCGGAAAGACATCCGTGTGGGGAGGTGACACCCCTTCATCTCGTCCAGGAGGCCGCTGGATCATTTCTCTGAGAATTGTTGATATTATCAGGCGGAGAGATCGCCACCATGTTGCAGCTGAGATTCTAGAGCAACTCTTCCGGCTATTCCGTTGTAATTTCCTTGTCTTCAAGGATAGTTCTTCGAGAATAATAAATTTTCACCACAGTTGATTCTCTGGATAATGTCATGCATCCAATTCCTCAAGCGGGTTCTCTTTTCAATTTCCTCCCAAGGGATATATTTGTCCAATCGAATTGCCCCCGTAGGACGAGGGGGAACATATTCCTCCAGATCGTCAATGAACTTTTGTAATCGCTGGAGTGGCGTCAGCTCAACGAGGGTCTAGAGGGTTACTGCTAACTCCGCTTGCCTTTTTAGCTTTCTATTCAGATTCTTTCTCCTATTTTTCTCTTGTTTCTTGGCGATATCCACTTCATGGAGAGTAGGGGGAGCAGGTTGCAGTGTCGAAGTTGTCATGCCTCCAGAGGGGCGTTGATAATTCACCATCTTGGAAGAACGAGGCCGGGGATTTTTCCTCGACCTAGCCTCAATCCAGGAACTTTCCCCTTGTTGTATCTGAAAGGTGGCATTAATTGCCTGCTCAATGATGTCAAGCGGCAACTCATGGTACGAGACGATTGTGGAACTGGAGTTGGGACGCGACTGCTCAAGTTTCACATCTGGCTACATGCTTGGCTCGTGTCGGGCAACCCCTGGGGGGTCTACCGTTTCAATCCCGCCTCTTTGGCTCGATTTCAGGGAGCCCCTCCTGACTTCTCGGGTGAGAATGGAGTGACTTTTCCCTTTCTGGTAACTAAGACGGGATGATTCCCCTTCTGAGCAACCTGCCCGAATTGGGCACGAAACTGTGGATGCTAGCAAAGACTTTCCCATGCTTATTGCTGCTGCTGCATTGCAGGCAACGTTGGCTGCACCAACCGGGCACAGCCACACCGATCCTTCGACTGACTATGGTCTCTTGCCTCTGTCTCCTGCAAGGTAGGACGCTACTGGAACAAACCGGGGGTGAGACTTCTCTGGATGGCCTGTCAATCAGCCCTTTGGCGGGTCACTCACCCAGACATCATCTCTGTCGAAAAGAATCCGAAGAAGTCTTCTTGTGTCCTCTCGGGAGAGCGGGAGTGACTCTAAATCTTGCCACGGGCGCCAACCCGAGGGTTGCTCTGCTGGGGTGGCTAGAATAGCTCCCTGCCCCCCAGTATCAAGAGATGGGTATGTTGTTGAAGCTCGGACACTATTAGACGAACCTTGAGAAGTCAGAGCTCCTCGACCATTGCCTTTCCCCATGTGTCTCCTTTCCTGTTCAGGGGTCTGTTGGACTCGACTCGAGCGACCTTGGCGTCTAAGGCAGCGACATTGATGAGGTGATAGCTCATCGATTGACACGAGACACGCCCTACCGATGCAGAGCCGACATCCTTCGCCCCTGCCACGAGCCTGGAGCGTCGTTGCTTGTCTTTAACTTCATCGGGAATAATTCCCTTCTTTTCGCAGCATCAGAGGAAGATGCAATCGTTTTATGTATCACATGCGCCGATAAATGGGCCGGGCTGGCCATTCTGTTTGGCCTAGTCTAAGTGTGAGGGTGGGGCGGGTCGACACAACCGCTCTTTACTGCAATGAGCTCATCCCGAATTAGCATCATTTCCTGGATTTTGAAGACGTAACAGTCTTCGATAGAGTGACCCAATATGCGTCATATGGGCAGAAATTGGGTTCACCAGCCTTCTGGGGGTCTCCTGGCCTCTTAGGCTCTAGCAACTCGATCAGCCCTTGCACGGAGCAGAGCTCAAAGAGCTTCTTCGTATGCTCCTTTTTGAAGGCGAAAGGTGTCCACATTCGCTCGCCGAAAGAGGGAACAGAGGGTTTATTCTCTGACTTCTTTGTGGGGCTGCTCAAGCTAGTCTCCTTGGCATTCTCATCAATAGGGGAGAACTCAACAGCATTTACTTCTTTGGTTGATTGGTGATCCCAGATCTGCATCCCCTTGGTCGAGATATAGCCGGGGTTGTCGACAAGAACATCTCGATCTCAGCCACGGCAGAGTTGAGCTTGTCGAAACCTTTTATATTGGTGCCAAGGAGTTTCTCGCTGATTTCTGCCGCCAAGCCTTTCCTGCAAATGGTGATGGCATCTTCTTGTATTGGAGGATGACTACATCTCATACTGAGGTCGCGCCATCGCTTGATGAAGTCAAGAGCTATCTCGCCTTTATTTTGCCAAATAGAACAGAGCTCGGCTAACGAGACTTTCTCTCCGCCGTCTAGAAACGGTCAAGAAATTTCTTCTGTAAATTTGCCCAATCTGCTACTGAGTTGGGCTTTAAGTGGGAATACCATTGGAAGACAATTCCCGTAAGAGAAGTGGCGAAGTATCGGCGGAGGTAAGACTCATCCAACGACAGATTGCCCATGGCTGTTATATAATAGGCCAGATGTTCATAAGGAGACCCTCGCCCATTGAACTTTTGCAGCTTTGGGGCTTTGGTATATTTCGGAGAGAGCTTCTCGAGTTAATGGTGTAGTGAATACGGCACACTATAGAGGTCCACTAGGGTAACCCCTTCACCGTACTAAGCGAACTTGTCTTCAACAATTCGCTCCATCATTTGTCGCTGCACCACAAAACTTTCCGATATCGATGTATTGACCGGCTGAGAATTAGGCTCCACTAGGGATATACTAGGTCCCGCTATTGTTGGTGCTTGGGTGGCTGAAGTCGAGATATTGGCCCCACTGGACCTACTCAGGGGAACTTCTCCCTCAGTCGGGGGCCGGACTGTGTGGCGTGGCTGGAGATCATGCTCTCGTAGCAACTCTTGGAGGAGAGCATTTAGCTGCTGATTTTCTTTTAACAGAGCTTCAATTGTGATCCCTTATCCTTCACCATCAAGTGCTGGGTTAATGGTGTGTTCCTCATGCATGGAGGCATCGCGACCTTTAGTGGAGGCTTCTTTCGCTCGAGGTTGGCTAGGCAAGTCGAAAGAGGACGTGCCTCCATCACCAATCGGTGTAGAAGTCTGTGCTTGTGGCTGAGATCGCCTCCAATGCGCCAAAGTTTCATTCAGGTCATCTGGTTGATCTTCTGGTTGCTAGCTGGTAATATAGCATGCGAATACTCGCACAACGTCATTGATGACCCGCACCATTCTCTTTTTCTTAAGAGGCTTATCAGGTAACACTGACATAGGTGCCCCCAGCCTATTAAAGATGGAAATCCGCCTTACAGGGGCATCAGGCATAGGTCTTTGACCACTCCGAGATGAACCCGAAGCAGACTGTTTGTCGGACCGACGGAGGGATCCCCTCTGCCTGTTTCTTGGGTGAGAGGCCTCTGCCGCCAACTGGGTGACGCCTAGTTGAGAGACGTCCGATTGATTAGGTGAGTGTTTCATGGAATCCCGAGTTTGATGTTGCCCGGATGACGGAAGCAATGTCTCGGCTTGCGCCTTTCGGACTGCCTGAGCTTCCTCTTTGGTAATCCACATTCGCTTGAAGCAAGGCCAGCGCTATTGGTTATAAGCGCTCCCTTGTCCGGACCTGGGAGTGTTGGATGCGACCTAGCGAGACCATTGTCGTTGCAAAGCCTAAGTGGCGGCATTCTTTAATCTTTCTTCGTCTTCCCGCGTACGGCGCAGGAGCTCAAAGCGGTTAGAGGTTCCAACAGTTGCACATGTCGATCTTGTGGAATAATCAGCTCGCCACCATCGAGCTGATTTCTGAGATCTCCAACCAGCATAGTCCTGCCGGAGTTGGAGGTGACAGAGGATGTGGCGGCCCTATGTCTAAGACCGTCACGGCGCTTCTTTTGTGGGGTCGAGGATGTCTCAACACCCACATGATGCACAGAGAAAATTTGGTATTTAATCGCCTGAGGCATAACGCCATTGACGAAAGTTGAGGTTGTCGATGCCGGAGGCAGCATACCCATCTTGGGGATCGAACTTACTAGGACTGGGGGCCCCGCCTTAGTATGCGCACAGGTTGTTGAGATATCTGGGGTGCGGAATTGAGAACCTGCCTGGGAGGTGGTTGGGGTGGCCTTCAACTCGTGACGGAAAGCCGGTAACAGTGACTGGAGAGGCTGGGACCCGCGACTCGGTGTTGGCGTGGGTTGTTGCTGGAGTGACTGGGAGTAGCATGCCCGATTGAGCCGTTGTTGGGGTTGGGCTAGTCGTAGCCCCAATGACCATGCCCAAGAAATAGGGCGAATCTACGACCGGAGCGAAGCTGCCAAGCACGATTGGCGTTATGAGGTAGCCATAACGGGAATGCATGGCCACGACCAACGGAGCGTAGGTGACAGCCGCCATTGGTGAACGGGGTTGGAATACGTGTTGCAAGAACTGGACTGGAGGAGCCTAGATTGAACCAACTCAATGGAACGCTCAAGCAGAAACGCCGAGGATCCCTCCTCTACCTCTCTTGTAAGAAAGGAAGAAGACATCGTGGGCTTAAAGGAACATCATCACCCCTGCTGATGAATGAAGAACACGGAAGTCGTCACCAAGCGTGCCAATTTTTGTTTTCCCGCGTTTTTCCTCTCTCTCTCTTTTTTAGGGAAAAATAGTATCTCCTCGACCTCTTTCTCGATAAACTAAATACCCGAAAAAGGACACTGAGGACACACAAAGGAACTCTAGATCGAGTGACAAGATAACTACTCAATAGTTAGGGTCAAAGAGGAGATCCTTAAGTGCGGATATATCAAGTGATGTGGAAGATCAGATGCTGGACGACATCCTCATCGACCGCAAACGATCGATGTTTATTTACATCGGATTGAATCCGAACACCTTGATTCACTTCATCAGCAAGGGGGTAAAATACCATAAAAGCCATGATGTAAGAGGGGGATAATATGTTTACTAATGAAACAACACAAACATCAGTAACCGGAATCATGAAAGTGTGAATGAAATAAACATGAGCATCCACATTTCAGTGATAAAAGCCGTGAAAGGCATTACAGAGACACATGAGTTCTTCTATCACATACGCAAGCCATGAGATAATTCCCTCATAAATAGCGGTCCCCGAGTCATTGCTTCGAAAGGAACTCGACTTTTTACATGATGATATCCCGAGCGGGACTATGTGTAGGGAAGTGTCGACCCTGAACGCAGCACCGCTGGTGTACAATTGGCTGTGCAGAGATCCAGATTCAGCTCGAGGTGAGCGAACGAGAATCCTCGAGGTGCCAGCATGTTGGGATGGGTGCATGTTCGAAGTGTCGTATGCTGGTACAGTAGATATGCAAACGTAGAGGGACACGGCACTATGACATAGCCGAGACACGCAGAGAGGAGCTGGCAGGGTCGCAACCATAGGCGAGGCGACCGAGAGGTAACTGGTCCGGAGCAAAACTGGTGACTGGGAGGCAAGGGGCATCCGGATTATAATTGACCTGGAGCAAAACTGGGTTTAGGTTAGTGACCGAGATGACTGGAATAAAATAAGCATTGAGGGAGTTATGGCCCAAATCATGGTTAGATACCGGGTTAACGTGGACAGTTAAGTTTCTAAAGTAATTAACCAACTGGAGCAGTTGGCCAAATTGGGACGGAGACAACTGGATAAACTGGAGCAGCTGAGTAGGTTGAGACAACTGGATAAACTGGGACAGTTGAATAAACTGGATCAACTAGGCAGACAAAGACAACTAGATAAACTGGAGCAGCTGAATAGACTGAAACAACTGTATAAACTGGGACAGTTGAATAAACTGGGTTAACTGGGAAGAGAGGGACAACTGAAATAAACTGAAGCAGCTGGATAAACTGGGACAATTGAAATAAACTGGACAGCTGGATGATTTAAATGACTTGATAACTGGATAACTGGATCAACTAACTGAATGCACTGGTGCAGTTAGTTGGACATGCCGAACTGACTAACTGAGTAAACTGGGGTAGTTAGTTAGACAGACTGGAGTGACTAAGGCCAATGTCTGAGATGACCGGAACTGGGGTGATGGGCCAAGACTAGCTGGAGCCGAAGGCTGACTAGTAACAAGAGACTAAGAGTCACTGCTGGAGAGTGCACATCGGATAGTCTTGCCAGGGAACTAGAATTTGGGAGCCAACTTAAGTAATATCGCCAATACTTAATCGAAGCACTCAGGGATTAAATTAGGTTGACTGCCAACGCTCGGGAGAACAAAATCTCCTCAGAAAACTATAATCAACAACGACAGTATACCCAAACGAGATAAGGGCAAAAACTACAGGGCAGAGGCTGCAGAGATTAGTCCGAATAGAAAGCCAGAAATCCTCCGCGCGATGATGCTCCTCTTCTGCATGCATTGCTATGCAGGCATGTGCATCCGTCTGTATATCTGTTTACGCGCTCCACCCCCTTGTATTTATAGAGGATGAGCAAGAGCATTAGGTGTGCTAGAAGGGGCCCACTAGGACAAGGTAGTGGAGCTGATAGTAGGCACCTTGTCCAACTGGGTGCTCCCTGGCTCTGAGTCTGTCAAACTTAACGCGCTTGGCGCCTAGACTACGTTCAAGTGAATAAGCGACCGCAGAACAACTTTGGTCCGAGTAGGGGCACTGGGCACTCCCACTTGGTCGGGTTGTAATGGCCGCTGGAGGATGCCTGTGGGTCAGGGTGGCGTTCGCTGGCGCTGGCACTTGGGTCGGAGTGGCGCGTGCGTCGTTGTCACAAGGTGGGGCGTTGGGCGCCTTCACTTCGTCGAACTGGCAAGGTCAGGTGAACGGGGCGCTGGAAGTGCCACCGGTGACAAAGTGGGGTGGTGAGCGCCCTGAGGTGGACAGAGGAGGTGCTAGAAACCACCTCCTCGTCCAAGTGGGCACGGTGAGCACCAAGGGGGAGAGTCGTTGGGCATGGCCTTTGCGTCGTGGTGGGGGCGGTGAGCGCTGGGCGCTAGAACAGGGATTTCGTTAGGGTGGGGGGCTGGCCACCCTCACCCTGTCAAAGTAACCGCGGGGAGCGTGTGGCTATAGAATCAGTGTTCCACACAGGCTGGGGGCGTTGGCTGCCCTCACCCTGTCAAGGTGAGGTCGCTGACCGACCCCACCCTTACCAAGTGGCGACGGTGGGCACCCACATTCGGTCCAGGTGGCGTCCCTTGGCGCTATAAGAAAGCCCCTCCTCCAAGCTTCTTCTTCCACTGCTCACACTTGGATTTTACTGCGCTTGGACTCGTTCTGGCTTTGATTGTTGAATATTGACCAATTGTGTGCTTCTTAAATATTGCTAATTTTCTAGTACGTGTTTATCATAAATTCAAATAACTTTCACATCACAAACAAAGGGATAATGCAATACTATTACATCATACCCCATTCCACTTAGGGCTGCCACGGGGTCAGAGATGAAAATAGAAATGACACCTTCCACCTCCATTTCCTATAAGAATTATTGTAGACGGAGATGAAAACATAAACAAAAATGGGTGTTTCCGCTATCACATCCATTTCTGCTTCCAAATTGATAAACAGAAATGCAAACAGAAGTTTTCACCTCCATCCATTTGCTACTTTATCTACTTGACTAAACTTTAAATCACCAAGTCATGTAAGTCAAAATAATCTATATAGTATGTCAACTTGCAAAATAATAGAAATGCCGTTACAACTATTAAAAATAAACTTCAAACTTACAAAACATATTGATTATCTATTCCAAGAAAGTCAATAAATAAATAAATAAATCACACCACAACTAAATTAAATGATAAGAACCACACAATCCACATGTAAATCTATAGACCGTCAAATCAGATGCGAAATAGCATCTAATCAAATGGTTTAAATTCAAAGAATTTATTAATAATATTTATAAATATATATATTTAATGTTGGAAAAGAAAACAAATTTGTGGATGCGGAAATGGTCGTTTACTTTCCGACTCTGTTAGTTATCGGGTATCCACTTTCCACATCCAAGGAGCTATGGTGTGAACTTGATCGAATTTCCGTATCCATTATCTGATTTGGAAACGGATCGAACTAATGGATACCGGATGTATGTTGGCAGCCCTAATTCCACCTAGGGGTGTCAACAGATCATTGAGATCCGATAGCCCAATCTGAATTTGATTTTTTTTTTCGGATTCGGATCAGAAATTTGACCCAAAATGTCACACATAAAAGGATTCGGGGCCAGATTTTTCTGATTCGAAATCAACGATTTCAGATCGGGTTGTCGGGGCACCCCTTTCAGGTCGAAGCTTGCATCGAATCCCCGAATCATGATCGCAATCGCCATTCGCCCCATCGGCAACTCCCCTCTCGCCTTCTCACCAAGGTTGACAGTGTCGATTTCGGACTCAGTTTCGGCCGAGTCCGAAACTGATACGACTCGGTATCGGTTTCGGTTTCGGCCGAAACCGGCCGAAACCCAGTCAAAAGCTTAAAAAAAATAAAAAATGGACCTAAAAATTCATAAACAAATAGATATAAAGTTAATAATCACATAAAAATCAAAAAATTCATTAGACATGTATTTGATTGTAAAGAAATTAGATTAAATGCAATAAACATGAAATATACGTTGAAATTCAACATTGAACATGTTAAACTAATATTCTTGAGTACATGCTAAGCATAAAGTAGGTTCGAGTATTACAATAAACCTAATTAGGCACAGTAAATGTGACGGAAATTAAATGATCTTTACTTAAATGAAGAGGCACTAATATGGGTAATAACTAGAACCTTCTCCCTCATCGTCTGGCTTTTCATGTTCATACCCATAAGAAGGTTGCATGTACGGTCTATATTCACTATAACCAAACAATGAGGTAGCCAAGTCCTGCATCCCTCTTTGGATCCCTCTTGGAGTGTTTGGTTGGCTTGATTGGAATCCAATATCAGCATAAGAATCTTGAGGATGAGAAGAGGAACTGGCCGGATGTGGATGGAACTGGAATGCTGGTTCATGACCCCACCCATAAATCGCTGCCTCCTGCTGGCCACCTACATAACCTGATGGATGCCCATATTGACTCTGTGAATCATGTCCTCGCTCACCCTGATTGTATCCTCTGTCTGTGTCTGCGTGGAAGGAGGAAGGACCACCAGCATCCCCACCGCCAATAGTAGCACCTGCAGCACCTGTAGCTGCACTAGGATCATCATCATCATCACCACCACCACCATCACTGGCCAGTCGCCTTTTGGCCTTTGGGGGTGCTTTTTTCTGTTTCGGTGTGCTTTCTTCAATCACCCTTGGCATGAATCATGTTCCCCTTGACGTGTGCCTCAAATAAATCTGCTTCAACTGCTCAATTGTCAGATCCTCTCGAGCAGCAGCATTTGTTCTCTCAGTTTGCCCATGCACTGATGTACTTCTTCTTAAGGATGCAGGTGGCTTGCCCATTTTAGGAGTGACTGGCCTGCTATCAGAGTCTGAGTGTCTAACTGGCTGAAAATCATGCTGCTCCTCAGTGTCATCAACAACCTCAGGTGGGTCCCTTCTCTGGTGCGCATGAGTATCTCTGGCCCTCTTTGATTTTTTTCTGAATTCGAGATCTCATGGCTCATCTTCATCTAGTATGCCCTCTGCCCATCTTCTATCATCATCATCAAAAACGGGCTCATCAATCTGCTCTCGTGTCTCCACCCAAGACTGCAAGGGATTCTCATCATCAAATAAGACTTCCACATCAATTTCTGCACTCCCATCCTCAGCGACGCGTTTGTCCCTCAGCATTTGTCTTATCTTCATGTTCTTTATTCTCAGTCTCATATTGTAATGACAGTAAACCAATTTTTCTAACCGTTCAGCCTTTAGCCGATTGCGAACCTTTGAGTGTATAAGGCTGAACGTGCTCCAATTTCTTTCACATTGACTTGCCGATATTGTTTGACTGAGCACCCTAATTGCAATGAAAGTCAATGCATTACTATCCACATCTCGGTTGTTCACCATTATCCACCAGTCAGCTGTTCCACCAACCATAAACAAATGCATATAAGTTGTAGAAATATATATTCAGGTTAAGAAATCAAAAAAATAAAATATACCTAGACTCACTCTTCCCACAGCGTATTGCAATTGGGAGGCAAAATATGTCCCAATCCTCATTCTATAATTGTTCATCTACAAACATAAAGTAATACATTAACATAACTACTTAAATAAATTCTATACATGTTATTGATAAAATCAAATAAAGGCCAACCTCTACTTCGGCCTGAAGTTTCTTTTCTGGTGTCCTCGATAAATGACCAATGACTTTTAAAGTCCCTTGGAGCACCTCGCCATCAACATGTGCATCGGCATCATACATAAATCGAGGGTTGAGGAAATGACCTGGATTTGTGTATAATTAACTAAATGTTATATATAAAATAACATATAGACATTACCCCACTTTCAGTACAATTAATCACTCACCAGCTGCATGCAAGTCGTGGTGTAATGTGTTGTCCCATCTCTGGTCAATAATTTTCCACCATTTTGCATAATGTCTGAAAAGAGAATCCTACAACTCCAATTTGGCACGGTCCATGACCTCGTACAGATAGCCTATATCATTCTTCTCATCGCCATCCACCATTCTTAAGACCTTCACGAGGGGTGTGACTACTTTCAAATACTGTGACACCCTGTCTCAGAATTTATTGTCGTCCACGATGTGGCAGACATCCAAATAATCCATCTGAGCATCAACATTGCCCTTGTCGATGTATTTCTGCATGGCATTATAGTACATGAAAGCTTTCAGCTCATTCTTGTACCTGTGCAAATAAATGAAATTTGAAGCTGCTGCTGCCTGCCGATGTTGCTGCTTGTGGTGCTGCTGCTGCTTGGTGGCACTGCCGCCACGCGCGCGCGCCCTTCTGCTGGCTGCTGCCAGGCCTGCTGTTGCTGCTGCCGCATCCACCTGTCAGCCACTGCCCGGACCAGAGCCAGTCAGAGGCCCAGAGCAGCGAACGGCGTCCGATTTCGGGAAAGGGAGGGTTTCGACAGAGAACAACCCGATCGGGGGGGGAGTACAACTTCACGTGGGTTTCGACCGAAACCGGACGGTTTCGGGAATGCTACAGTGATCCCGTCCGTTTTCGTATCGGGTAAGGCCGAAACTGCCAACAATGCTTTTCACCGCATGTCACCTTCTCCGCCTCTTTAGAGTTTCTCCATCGACGGGCTTCTCGGAGACGACAACGTGATATCCTCGACGGCCACCAACGGCGACGTCGGCGACAGCAAGTGGTATGTTGATCTCTCTCTCGCCCTTGCCATCTCTTTCGCTTGCTCGATCTCTCTCACCCTGGCCTTCTCTCTCGCTCGTCGGTGCTGGTACGGTGGTACCCATGCTTCCTCTGATTTGTGGGGCGAATGTGACTGCGACCATTGCTATTGTCGTTGTTCTTGGTGTTCGTGAACTTGAGCTTTGAAGCTTAGAGCTTTGTCCCCTCCTCTCCCTCCTATAACAAGACAGAGAATTGAAAATCACAACCTTGGCAAAAGTACATGTATTTCTTTGGCAGAAAGATGAAAGGCAAAAAATGTCCCACCGAGCGTGTCAATTTGTTAACATGCAAAAAAAAATAAATTTAATATTTTTATTTATCTATTTTTGGATAAATATACACATATTTTAACCAATTGATTAGAATGTGTACTATTATTTCTGCGTTTCATATTTTTATCAGACGATTTAAGGTTCAGGTGCTGGACATTTCTCCATCTACCGTAATCGGTGTTTATTTACATCGACATAAGTCAGAACACCTTTGATTAGCTGCCAAAGAAATTCTTTAACCCTTGCATTATTTAGTGTGATATGAAAGCTTAAGGTCAAAAAGTACCCCATACCCTAGAGCATGAACTGGGGTTTATTTGTAATTTCGAATCGGAAAAATAGCACAGTTTTGGATAAAACCCACCTGCCCCCCTGCAGATAAAAGTTTGGCCTTCTACCCTTCTAATCGGTGGCCAAATTTCTGGATAAGACCACTCCAATCATGCACGCTCAGGGGCCCATCTAACAAGTGTAGGCCTAAGTAGAGAATATGAAAGGAAAAATTTTGCACCAAAGAATTCCAGCAGCATAATTCAGTTTTTCTTCTGTCATTCCTATCCCAGTGACCTCAGACTTCATGTAATTATCTTCAACCCAGTAGTAGCTTCTAGCAGAATTAACAAATTCCTGACATTTGCCAGTTCTTCCTCCTCTCCATATACAAAAAGAACTGCCATCTGTATATTGCACGTGTGTGATACTCAGATTTTCTATGCCCACCAGAACCCCTCTGATCAAACCATGATACTCAACTCTAATCCACATTTTACTCATAATCTGGCTAACCAACATAAAGAGGTAAGGGAGGATGGGATCCCCTTTATGAAGCCCTCTGGAACTTAAACATTACAGAAAATCTCGCAGTTACAATGTAAGCATGAACCCAGTTGACCCATTTTTGCTTAAAACCATAGTGTACAAAATTCTATGTATACAGCTCCAGTTTACTCGATCATAAGCCTTCCCAAAATCCAATTTAACAATCACACACAGCTTCTTTCGACTCCCTGATCATGAAGGTACTCTCGAACAGTCACAAGTTGTCAAAAATGGACCTGCCCTTGATGAAGGTTGTCTGATGTTGTCTGATGCTCATCCACCAACTGATCAATCACTCCTTTATGTCTCGTGGTCAATGCTTGCTTTTGTGACTATTTTATAACAACAATTAAGCAAACTAATTGGTAGCTCCCTCCACCTTAGGAATAAGCACCAACAAAGTGGAATTGAACAGCTTAAGAAAAGGGGATTGACCTCAAATTCCTTAACGAAAGCTAAGGCATTTTTCTTTATAACATCCCGAAAAATTGGTAAAAACTCAAAGGGAAACCATCCGGCCATGGTGATTTATCCTCATCCATGCTAAAAACAGGAAATCTAATCTCCTCTTCCAAGAAGGGCGCTTGAATGGTCCATGCTGTATCTTCACTGATTTTGGAAAATATATCATCCTTCACATGATGGCTGTAATAGGCAATTAGGGCATACTGGGTATCACTCCTTTGATCAAGAACTGCCCGATTCACTAAGTAATTCAATTTTAAGCTCCTGCTCTTTGCACTTGCCACTGCATGGAAGAAAGTTGTGTTATTATCACCTTCTCTCAGTCACTTTTCTTTAGCCCTTTGTCTCCACTTGATCTCATCTCTCAGAAGCCACTTATTGTATTTTGATTTTAATATTATCTGAAGCAATTCATCCTCTTCTGAAAGGATACCCTACTACTCTTTCACTTTAATCTCATCCAATTTCTTCAACAATTCTTGCCTATGTTGTGCTAACCTGCCAAAAATTTCCGAACTCCACTTAACAAGCTTCTGACTGATCCATCTAAGCTTTGGCTGACCTCTGTCCACCACTGCCCCACCATTTCTTTGAAACCTTCTTGCCTAGTCCATACATTTTCAAATCTGAAAACTCTCTCAGATCTCCACTTCTGCTCAGCACACACTAGATTGCGATCTGAAACAGGTTTAGGGACCCCCATAGCCTCCACTTGTAGAAAAATCTTCTGCCACTCAGTGGAGACAAAAAAGCCTATCCAATTTAGACTGAACATTGTTATCCCTTCTGTTACTTGACTGCGAATACAATCTATTAGGGGTAGCAACTTTGATCAAGCTACTCTCCCAGATCCACCGGCCAAAGATATCCATTTGTTACTCCCATTGCTCATGTCCTTTTCTCTTAAAAGGGTAACGAACACAATTCAAGTCCCCACAGACACACCATGCGTCTGGAGATATATTCATCACTTGTGTCAGTTCCTGAAAAAAGGCATGTCGATCATCGTCCACGTGAGGACCATACACAGTTATTATACCCGTCCACCAGAGGCTCTTTCATTTTCATCTTGAAAGCTACAGTGATTGTGAACCTGCCTTCATGTAGTTTGGAAACATACAGTTTTCCTCATCCCACAAGATCAATAAACCTCCTTCGTGCCCATCAGTTGCCTTGGCTACCCAGCTTGATAGCCCCCCCCCCCTAAACAGGCTCTGATAAAGCCCATGTCAATATCACTTTTTTCAGTTTCTTGTAAACAAAGCATCTTAAGTCTATGATCCACAATTAAAGCTTTGGCTACCCTATCTTGACATCAGCATTGGAACCTCATATTGCAAGAAGCTATCTTCATGGTTTATTGACATTGGACCCTTCCCTTCTACCTTAGTTTGGCCTCAATCTATCAATTTGCAAGTTGCCCTAAACAAACTTCAATTCCCTCCAACCTATCTTACATCCCCCACTCTGCCTCTGTCTGTGTTGCATTGCAAGAGAACCATGTCTCCTCTCATCTTTTTCAGTTATTTCCTCACCACATAAGCCTTTCCCTCAAAGGAAATACCCACATGGGCTCCTAGCTCCACAATACTATGCATGAGCCACTCATCTCTGTCTTCTGGAGCAATGACTGTTAATGGGAATAATAAGGGAGCTTCCAATTCTACGATGTCCCCTCCTTCACCCAAAGACCCCTTCCCCTGATGAAAACAAACCACCTCCAAACTCATAGGCTCCAATGCCACATTCTCATAAGAAGGGGGCAAGAGATCAGAGGGAAGTGGCATTAAAGGTAGGTCCAGAACTGGAAGAGACAACCAACTAACCTCCAAAGGGAAAAAGACTCCCTGAGTCACCACAAATGTAAGGCAGCCGACTCTACATGGGACAGGCAAACATCAAGACTATCAAGCACCTCAGAGAGCTTGAAATCACGTCCAATTGCTGATGAAGGCCCGCAGGCGAAGGGGGACATCTGCTGCTTACAATCTGTCAGACGGCAAGAGAAGAACCCATGAAGCATCCACGGTTTCCCTTGGAGGAGAACAGAAGTCATCGGAGATCCCGTTCTGGACACCGCCGATTGTTACCCGGCGCCGAGGAGGATCCTCCAGCTCTCTCGCCAAACCTAGAACTGACGTAGGGCCAAAACAGAAGGGAGCGAGCTGCGCCTCTATAGGGCAACCCTCGAAGAAAGCAGAATGGGTAAGTTCTAGGTCGCCCGACACACCTGCGACAGTGTCCAGAGATGGATCCTGTGAAGGACCCCAACTTGAACCCTATCCTCTCCGGGTGGGAAGAAGGTACTCGAGGCTATTCATCTTCCCTACCCTGAGGAACTCCTCGAGATGGGACAGCCACCACTACCCCACCGTGCCTCACCTCGGGAAACAACAGTTCATCCTTAATCTTTGAACAGCATGATCCAACCAAGCAATCCTTCTCCAGAAGCAAAGAATCACCTAGCATATCTTCTATTGCCAAGAAGGGAGTTAGCAACACCAAGTCAGGCAGTTGGTCAGACTGCCGTTCCAAGGTTCTTTCTTCATGATTGCCTTGACAGAAACTCCTCCGTGTCGATGGCATCGCTGATCGGGACAGTTGTAAAGCCACACCCTTCTCCTCTTGCGCCAGTCATTGCAAGCCCTTGAACCCATCACGAGACTGCTTTTATGGTGCAGCCACTTCTGCCCACATCCATGAAGGGCAGTCCCCAATAGAAGACCCTCATGAAAAAGAAACCAGCATCGTCTGACACTGAGTGACAACTTTGATCTGGAAGCGCCTGCCTCCAATCCTTACCAGCACACTATCTGTAATGACAATAGTGTTCTGCACTTCCACAAGCACACGGACACTCCACAACTTCTCTCCTTCGATAGACTCCATATCCACCTTCCTCACTTCACCAAAGCTCCTCACAATCTCCTAAACTATGAAGACATTCCAATAATGCAAAGGAATGCCATGAAGCTCACACACCTCTTTCCCCTGTTCCGCAAGAAAAGTAGCTGTCTCTTCCACCCACCTTCTGAACCAAATCCTCCCCCTCCCCCCCCCCCACAGCAAGGGAAACTCTAGTTCCCACTTCTCCCTCAACTCCGAGTTCCTGATCCACACCAGATAAGCTCCTAACCCTAACTCCTTAGCCAACCAAGACTTATCCCCACACTTTGCTTGCAGAAAGTCCAACGCCTCTCTCCTCATGCCATCTTCCCATTTGCCCACTAAACAAGCTTGTAATTTAAGTTTAGGAATAGTAACCTCCAGAACCCCAGGAAAGTCAATAGGGACAGACCTTCCTTGGTCCCCATCTGGATTGGGGATATCCACCGGCCTCTTAGGATTCTTGACAGAGGACGAGGGAGGCTCCACTCCAACTCTTGTCTTGTCAACTGAGCAAAACCTCCATCGATGTCCGACACCTCTGCAAGCAATGCACTTCACTGCATTCCTGCAAGAAGAAGCCCGGTGCCCACTTCTAAGCATCTCCAGCAGTGGTTGTGATTGACCAGTGGCGTCTTCTTTGATGGAGGTGAAAACTTTCCTCTACCTTCTCTTCTTTGCTCCTGATCCACTCTGATCTTCCCAGCTCTACTATCCTTCGAGCCCCTTCTCTTGGAGAGAACCTTCTTCCAAGGTTCACCCCTCTCAGATTGTGCACCAAACCCTTTCATGGACCATCTAGATATCAGAAAACATGTCCACAGGGTTCTAAAACATGTGGAAGGGGAGCAAATCCACAAACTGAACCAAATGACCCATCCTGCCATACTTCATCAGGAAGGTGCAGTCATACAATGCTAAGATCACCCAATCAAATTACAAACTATGTCTAGAAGCAAATGCAAATTGACCAATATGAGATCAAATCTATTTAAAGGCATGCTATGAAACAAGGGAAGAGTACAGGTGAATGTAAAATAAATGCCAGTCTACCTAAATCTTCTTTTCCTGGATTAATACAATGGGATCCACTACAAACTTTGAATAGCAATGCAGGAACTAAGCTATAATTTGACCAGCACTACAGGAGGAAATGTACTGAGCTTCTCCTGAAAGTGGATCACATAAGCAGTCCACGTCCTTCAAACTTCGGAGTAAGAAGAAATTATTGACCATAAAAAGGATCTCCTTTGCTTCTGATATTTAAAGTTGGCAAATATTACAATCTTTATGGGCGCCACAGGAGTAAGTAACAACTATGATTAATTGCATGAATCAAGGCTTCAATTTAGTGTAAGCCATAAGTTAATATAACTGACGTTGCTCCCGCTACAATGCTAGGTGGACAATGCAATCAGAAGTGTCCTAAAAGTGGCAGATTTTTGAAAGGGGTGGTAACACTAAATGTATTAAATGAAAAAGAAGAAGTACAAATGTAGCCAAAAACCTCCCAAAAGGATGCCTTGTACAAAAAATGACACCAAGGCAGTGTGGCATGGTCCAACAAAACAAAAAGAGGTGAGTTTAAGGCATTCACATTACATAGCAACTCTGCACATTCCCTCACTCTAGTACAAATGAATGAAATAAGAGAATCCTCCACTCTAGCCTCTCGCCTGAAGATCTTGTAGTTCCTTTCACACTATAAAGACCAAAGAGTGGCATGCAGGATGGGCCACCAAACCACACGATCACCTCTGAGGGGCCAACTCTTACCCCAGGCCCCGATAAAGTGTTGCACGTCAGTCTACTAGCCGAGTACACACCGGGCCCTCGTAGTCACACTCTCCCACACTGCCTACGAGTAGGGGGAGCCTACAAACAAGTGGTCCACGATCTCGTTGTCCATGCCACACAAGCAATAGGTGTCGTCTGAATATCCGGTAAGAAGCAAAGGAGCCTTGCCTCGGGTGGAAAGCCTCCCGTGGGAGATCCTCCAGATGAGAAGCTTCACCTTCAACGGGCTTCTCGGTCTCCAAATGTAGAGAGTGAGGCTGTGTTGCATCCCGCCATCAAAGATGATGGAGTAGGCAGAGCTGACAGAGAGAAAGACCTCTCTCTACTCCACCTCCAACTCCACGCATCCTCCCTGATGGGGTGCGGGGAGAAGTCGAGGAGGGTGAAGAGGAGGTCCTGGAACTGCTCCATCTCGGCACTCTTGTGGTATCTCCTGAAGGTCAGCGCGCAAGTTCCCCTAGAGAGGTGGGGATCAAAAGCCCACTCAACCGACCCCCAAGGATCAACAGTGATCCCAAACAGACTAGGTAAGGAAGGATCCAAAGTCGCCGCACCATCTGTCCTTCCAGAAAAGGTAATGATTGTCTTTCCCTAAACAGAGATGAAATCCTTGCAAGAGAAAATGTTGTGCCAAATAGGAGATGTTTGGGCCGGGACTAGAAAATCCAAGTCCCAAACTCCCCTCTTGCCGAAGTACCTCTGCCTGAAGAGTTGTGCCCAAAGACCATCATCCCCTTCTCCAAGCCTCCATAACCACTTAAGAGAGCCAAATTGAAGTCACCCATATTCTTGATCCTAATACCCCCTTGTACCGTGTGAACAACCACCCTCCCCCAACAGATGTCGTGATAACCCCTACACCTCCCCCCACTCTCATGCTAGAAGAACATCCCCTGAATGGCTTTGATCTTTCTCATCATAGTCTTCAGGATGCGAAAGACAGAGAGATAGTAAATAGATAAGCTGTTCAAGACCGATCTACAAAAGACTAATCTACCCCGATAGGATAGCAACCTCGCCTTCCAGCCAACCAACCTCGCCCCATACCTCTAAATAATAAGCCAATCAACACACCGAAGAGCCCCAGGGGTACGCGGGAGACCCAAGCATATGATAGAAAAATCCCCTATCTGACAACCCAGAATAAGAGCCGCCCTTTGAGATGACCTGGCCTGCATATTAACCCCAATAATTAAACTCTTGTTGAAGTTAACCTTCAAACCAGTAGTCTCCTCCAACAGCTCGAGCAAAATTCTCACCAGATACATCTACCTCTCATCCCCTACCAGGAACAGTATGGTATCATCAGGATACTGCAAATGGGTGACCGAGAGAGACCATCTCTCCCAGCCTAGAATCCCCTAATCAAACCAGCAAACTAAACTCTTTGTCAAACCCTACTAAGAACATTAACCACAAGCACAAAGTGATGAGAAGACATACGACCTCCCTACCTGAGTCCCCTGCCAGTGTAAAAAACGAAGTAGACTTCCCGTTAACAAGAGCCGCAAATGAAGCAGAAGAGATGCAAGACATGATCCAACCAATCCAAGTATCCCCAAGACCCATCTTCCCCGTGACATTAAACAAACAAGACTAGTTGACCCTATTATATGTCTTTTCAAAATCCAACTTCAGAACCGCACATATCTTTTTTCGAGTCTTCATAGCATACAAGCACTCATGAGCCACCAAAAAATTGTCATGTATGTGACGGCCCCTGATAAAGGCTCCCTGGAAGCGAGTGACCATCTTGTCCCTAACTCTTTCCAATCTCCCTGCCAGTAGCTCGGTAATAATCTTGTAAGTACCATTAAACAAACTAATAGGCTTGAAGTCAAAATTCCTGAGCACCTTGTTTCTTGGGAATGAGAACAACGAGGGTTTTGTTAATTCCCCACAAGTGTGCCCTCCCCTCGTGAAATTCCTTAACTGTTGCCAGAAGATCAGATTTGATAACATCCCAACACTGTTGAAAGAAGGCCAAAGGGAAACCATCCGAACATGGAGCTCTATCCCCTGCTAGAGCAAACACTGCCTATCTAACCGCATCCTCAGTGAAGCTCTACGAGATGTCATCCCTCTCCTCCTAAGAAAGTCGTCGGAGGAGATCTTCTGCAATTCTCGGTCTGAGGTGGTCCCCATCTAAAAACAGCCTGTAATAGTAATCCCACGTTAGACCCCTGATCTACTCGTCCGAAGAGACAGAGAGTTCACCCTTCCAAATGCAAGTAATGCTATTCGCTCTTCTCCTCCCAGATGCTATGCGCCGAAAGTAAGCAGCATTCCTATCTCCCTCTTTGATCCATCTATCCCTCGATCTCTGCCTCCAATAAATCTCTTCCCTGGAGAGGATCTCATCGTATTGGCATCTCAGAGTCTCTCTCAACCTCCTGTCCTCTGCATCCATAAGTCCTACCTCCTCCAAGCTATCAAGCCCATCAATCTATTGAAGAATTATGTCCTTAACTACCCTTGCCAGGAGAATTTTATCCACCCCCCAGGTTTTGAGAACATGAACAGTATGCCTCAATTTGGAGACAAGAGTAACCATAGCAGACGTTGCCAGTCTCCTGTGCAGACCAAGCTCCCCTAACAATATCTATGAAATCTACCTCCCCGAACCAAAACTTCTCCAACCTGAAAGTGAACCTCTTGTCTTGTCGACAACTGGTCTTCAAGAGGATTGACTTATGATCCGACACAGATCTAGCCAAAGGAAGCACCTAAACATGTGGATAATGATCCTCCCAATCAACAGAAATCAGGAATCTATCCAACCTCGAACACGAAGTATCAACTCGCATGTTGGACCAGGTAAAACCACCATGTGCCATGCCAATATCCACCAGAGCCACCTCCTCAATGAAATCAGAAAAGTCCTCCATATCCCCTACGTGAACACTATCCTCCGAGCTCTCCAACGGGGCCGCCACTACATTGAAATCCCATCCAAGACACCGAAGAAAGGTGTAGGCTAACCAAATCCTCCCATAAGAGCCGCTTGTCCTCTATCCTCTGTGGCCCATACACCCCGGTGAAGTCCCAAGAGAAGCCATCCTTCACCGAAGTGAAATGAAAGGAGATGACCCACCTGCTGATGTGTCTATCCACCCTCACCTCATCAACCACATAAGGGTTCCACATAATCATGATACCCCTAACCTTCCTTCCGTCGGAGACACAACACCTTTGAATAGTCTAGCACCCCCTAACTCTCTGATAAGAAGTTCCCCATCCCTCTCATATTTGATTTCTTAAATACAAAGAATATCAATCTTGCATCTCCTCACCAGCTCCTTAATCGCCCTCTTCTTCTCCACCCGTCCTAAATCTCTCACATTCCAAGAGACTATCCTCATGGAGACACAATGGTATCCCTCTCCCCCCCTTCCCCTTCCTCTTTCGCCCCTCTCTATTGATCCCTATCCACTTGCAAGATAGTTGTACACCACCTTTTACCGATATTGGTACATGCCCCTCTCACATCTTTCTCAACCCCTACTTCAAAGGAGATGCCCACTTGATCGGCCATCTCTCTCACCTGGTCCTCCATCATTTTTGGGCAACTGCCATCATCTCTCTCACCTCCTCCCTAGTCATGTGATACTTCTTCTTCTGCTCCCCACCTTCAGTGATCTGACCCCCGTGGCAAAGCCGGTAGGGTAGACTCTTCATCCAAGAAGTCGTTGTCCTAAGAGTCCTACGCCTGAGACCCGTGGACAGGGTCTTCTAGGTCATCCCTGAAGACCTACTCCGTTTCAACAACCTCTCGGAGTCTGCCATCCCGTGAAGACACCGACTCCAGGGCCCCATTAGCTGTAGCAACCAAGCGGTAGTCAACAAAGGGGCATCGAGCAGCATCAGCCACCTGTGCAACCCAAATGCGCAAGGCCGATTTCAGATAAGATAGAGTCTGACGGAGGAGACCAGCTCCCCTATTCCCCTTTTCCGACGAGACAACGGCGACGATAGCTTTTCCTTTCTGGCCAACAATTGCCGATAGCCGCCCCTGCCCCCCCCCCCCGGAAAGGCTAAGCAGGAGGGCCACCCTACCACGTTCGATGAGAAAGGTCGGCCGCTGACGGGGGGACGGGGGAGCCAATGACGAGCGGACGACCAACCACTGGCAACTGTACTTCGTCTGCAACTCATCCGGTGAGATCGGGCGGGGGAGACAACCAAAAGCAGGTCTCGACGACCTATTACAAAATGCCTTGTCAGGTAAGTCACGAGTCTCCACGCCCGACCCATCTTGTATCGAGCCCCGACCGGCCCGGTCCACAGCAACTCGCCCCGACTGGGCCCTACACGGCGGTCGCCAAATGCCGCCCGGACCATACATCGTCTTCCTCCCAACACAGTTCCTGATGCCCTAACTGCAACGCCGACGCTTCCTCTAGCAACTACAGTCTAATGACGACCGCGACTCCGTCGAGGACAACGGAGATGACTGCCAAGATGTCCAAGGGGGTTGGTAGTATCGGCTGAAACCAATACGTTTCGACCGAAACGTATCGGTTTCGGCCGGTACCGAAACGAAACCGGACCTGCTCACTGTAGTAGGTCCGAAACTTTAAAAAAAATAAAATTTAATGATTTTGGACGAAACCGTATCGGTTTCGCCCGAAACTCACCGATTTCAGTCCGAAACCGGACGGTTTCGGCCGAAACCGCAACCGGTAAGTTTCGATTTCGGTCCTGGCCGAAATCGGTACCGAAACCGATACTCCCATCCTTGCGAGGGGCTGGCCACCTGCACCACGGCAACCACTACCGTTCGAGAACTCATGGGAAAGAATCCCAAGTTGTCGGCCTTCACCTGACCAAACCCCCTGGCCAGAAATGCCAAGCCTCTGTCATTGCAGAGGTGGAGTAAGACCCCCTCAAAAACAACGCGGCACCTTCTCACTAGCGGATTCAGGAAGGTGCCTCTGGTCTTCGAGCACCGTAGGAGCCGGACCAGGTCTCTTCCAACTGACAGTTAACCCACCACCACCATCCTATCCACGACATCCTCCTCCTCCCCCAGCCAGAAAAGTGGAGGAAGTGACCCAGACGACTGCTCATCCGCCTGCAGATGCCTTCACCAAGCGCCTCTAGACCTCCTCTGCGACCGCCTGGCCTTCAAGCATGGAAACACACAGGCACCTCCGCAGCCAATCTTGCCTGCCCTGCAAGACCTCTGCCGAAAGTTCTCCAGCATCAGACCACTCCTGCTAACCAGCCCCAACACCAGCGGGGAAGCCCTGGGAACATCCTGACACAAACGCTGCCCCCCATGACCGTCGAAGTCCCCTCCAAATAGCAACCCCTGTCGTTGGCAGAAACGCTTAACGTGGCCTCGGTGGCCACAGTTGAAGCAGGTGGGAAGCTTGCTAGCGTCCCCCCCCACAACGAGTGCCCCCGCCTGAGCTTAAGCTCCGACGAACGGCAGCAAAACACCCCGAACCACGAAAGCCCCTTTTTCCCAGAGCTTCTCTCTCTAGAGAAGACATATAATTACTATCCTTAAATGGCAAGTGATACATGAATGTTGCTGCTTAGTTTATTTGCCACATTATCATTGATCATTATATTTAACTAAGCAACAACCAGTGCCTTCTCAAATAAACTCTCAATCAGGTACGCATGTTATATAATAGAGAACTACACTTTATATGAAAGGTAAGGTAGAAAATAAGCCATAAAAATGTACCCTGATTATTGAGTCACTCATAAGAAGTTCTTCAGCCATAAGCTCAAATTCTGAATAAGGGTAACGCTTAAGCCCAAAGCTTAGAACACTGCCCTGGAATAGACTAAGCTGCCCTTGAACCTGTCCAATGACAATTGGAATAAAAAGGAGATCTAAAATATTCATCAAATATCCCATATGTACAAACCAGGAATTTCAATGAAGTGAGGTATGTAGTGATGGCCAAACAAAAAATGCTGCAGAAGTAAAATATTCATCAGATATCTTATGCATACAAACCATTAATTTCACTGAAGTCAGGTATGTAGTGATGGCCAAAGAAATGCACGATATTCATTCCAAAAATTCAAAGAGATGCTGATGAAGAGAATCTACGCCTACCTTAAAACTCTTGGAAGTGGTTATCTGACTCTAAGATAATCGACCAAGAAACCTCACCTAAACATATTTTGGTTATATCAAATATTGTCAGACTCGGCAACAGCAACTGCTCCCAAGGAGACTGCCAATGGAACCTACCATGATGATTTATGACTAGGCAGCTTGAATCAACCGGGACGTGACAAAGGGACCCACCATGACGATCTGTTACCAGCTCAGATTGACTAAAACAGGATGGAAAATAATGAATAACACGTGATATGCAATCAGGAAACATGAAATGGTCGGGGAATTTCACCTCATGGGACTAAGTCGTGAGCTAGAAAGATGTACTAGTCAGACTACATGATGTACAAGCAGATAACATAAGGTTGCTGGAGAGTTTCATCTCTTAGGATTCAGCCTTGTGCTGGAAATATGTACCAACGCAGAGCACATATAGAATTTTGTTAAAAAAATCAGACAGGTGCCTCCTAACAAGATAAATTATAAGTGCAAGTTGCTGTCTTATCTCTCTTGAGGCGAGCAAGACAATCACCAAAAACAAAGAGTGCGATGGCGACATAGTTGTCAAGACGACAAGATGACCCAAGGCGTTCACGAGATCCCAAAGCGCTTAAACGACAAGGCCCTTAGGCGTCGCCTAGGTGACACTTCGGCCACTAATTAAAAAAATCTAATATATATATCTCCTAATATATAAATCAAAAACAAAATATGTGAAAAATTACAAAAAAATACAAAAATAATAAATTACAAGAAGAAATTGCAGTAAGTAAATTACAGGACAATTATAGAAAATTAAATTGTATCAAAAAAATACAAAAAATTTCATAAGTAAATGCAAAAAAAATCAGAAGTAAATAAAAAATTCAGAAAATTACAAAAAAAACATAATAACATCAAGAAAATTAAAGAAAATAAAGAGTTAAACGTACTAACATGAGGGCTAATTTTTTTTAGCTTCATTTTTTGTCTGAAAGTGAATTTTATTAGCTTCTGAAGGGGGCAGTGACTGTGGGGTACTGGAGTTTAGACTTAAGAGAGGGGGTGGTTCTATGTGGGGGATAGAGACAGGTGGGAGAGAGATAGAGAGAAGGGGGGGGACAGGTGGGAGGTGCTATATGTGAGGGATACCAGAGGGGGGGAACAGGTCACAGGTGGGAGTCGTGGGGCATTCCGAAGGGGGAGAGGGGGGACAGTCTGCTGGGACTGTTGGGGGGGAGAGAGGACACAAGTGGGGCCGTGGGGGTGTTCTGTGTGGGGGATACCGGAGGGGGAAGACAAGTCGCAAGTGGAGGCTCTGAGGCATTCCGAATGGGGAGACAGGAGACAGTCGACTGGAAAGAGAGAGACCGAAGAAAATGGATAGGCGGCAGAGTTTACGGTACCGGAGTGGAGAATAGCCGAGGGTGCCGTCATGGCGGAATAGGATGGCTCTAGCGGCGGAAGGCGCGGATGACATGGGTCCAGTGGCGGAAAATGGCAGCAACGGTGTCGGGGGACAGCAATTGACGGCGGAGGACGGCGGCCACACCAAACTCTAGTTGAAACAGAGGTAGGAAGGGAATGACGGGTGAGAATCTAGATAATAAGAATTGGGGAGGGGTTCACATGAGTTTTAAGCAAAATCCACACGTAACCAGGTGGGATCCAGTTCAGAGAGGTTGCGGTCGGCTCGGCAAAGATGACCAAGCATCCGCCTTGGCGACCGCCTAGCTCGCCTTTTCCACTCTTAACAAAGTGCTGGACTGCCAGGCCATTTCAAAGGCGCCTGGGCGCGTAGACGCCCACTTTGACAACTATGGATACGTTTAGGCGCCCGCCTTGACAACTATGGATGGCGGGATGGGTGAGTTGCTCGCTGGAGTTCGCCTCCGAGGCTAATCGTGTCTCGCTTAGAGAGGGTGGTCGCCGGCCGAGGTTCTTTAATGTGCCACCCGGGTGGGGGCATGATGCAAGAGTAGCAACCGGCAAAAGGGTCGGCCTGATCTGCTATCTGTGCTAGAAACTGGGCCACACGCAGAGGGACAGTAGGGAGATGCTTGGGAGCAAGGGTCCGACTGTAGGGGAGGAAGGGAGAGTTCTAAACAGAGGCTCTTTCACAGAGGTTGTCCGCAGAAGGCCACAGTCTCAGGCCGCTCACAAGGGTGGGTGCCACAACATTGGGCAGCTACCTTCAGAACTGCTCCAAGCTCGGATGGAGTGGCTCTACCAGTGTCTTTGGGTGTCACCGATCGATGGTGTGGTGGATATGAAGGAGGTCTGCTCAATTTTGGATGCAAAGGAGGAACGAGCAGTGGGAGGTCCGACAAGTCCATAGGAAGGGATTTCTAGTTGTCTGGCAGTCTATACGAGCAACATAGGCAATGGCAGAGGCATGTGTGCTGGGGCCAGAAGAGTAATCCTCCGGATGCAATGGTGGTCGCTCGCAAGGGATACTTTCCCCAGCACCAGATTCTGTTGTCTCCGCACCAAACTAAATGGGATCCCCCTCATCTTGTGTGATGAGTAGCAGTGCCCCGGCTGGTAGGCAGTTTCGAGAAGAAGGTGGCCGGCAATATGCTTCTCATCCCACTAGAGACCTGACGACGGTGGAGGTGTCTTTGTGGGTGTCAAGCCCTACTAATACTATGGTGTCGGCAGTGTCATCCCTCGCCGTCGGAAGAGAAGACTTTGTGGCTCATGTCGCCACCATGACGAAAAAGGCGGGGGCAGTAGCCGTGGCAAGCAAGCACCCTAGGGGAATAGCTTTACAGGCAAAAGGAAGCAGAAAATCGAGGGGCCCCGGGGTACGTGGCAACATCGCATGGCCAGATTCGAGGGCGGGATAGTATAGGGGGGCTTACGACTAGGTCTGGGATGGCAGGTGGGCTGAGCGGGCTGGGTAGTCAACGTGGACCGGACACGCCGAGCAACATGGGCCGTTCGCACAGTAGTTTCGAATACGCAGCGAGTACGGGCCAAGACCCGGGTTTGGGACCATGTACCCATGACTTACCCGGACCCAGGTGTCATCGGGATACCAGAACCTGTGGACCCGTAAGGACTCATCTTCCCAACCTGACTCTGTGTACAATGTGGGCGGCGAACAAAGGGAGTGCAACCCTCCTCGACGGGCGATAGGCGCCAATAATGGCCTGATGTGGCCAACCAAGCGCTCTGACCAGCTCTCCCCAACCATCTCAAGTGCAGCAAGAGGTGTGGCTCCTCACCCAGGGATCGAAGTTGCGACAGATGACCGGCCGCTACCGTGCCAAAGGCAGGCCAACTATTTCTGGGGGAGGCTGGCGGGATGAAGGCTGCGGAGGACCAGCACTGCAATCAAAGGGGAGGACCATAATTGATCTTCCAAAGGAGCTTGCAGTGTCGACAGCTTGCGGCGAAGACGATCGCATCCTCGGTTCCAGAGCCAAGTTAGACGAACGCCGTCAGTATGGTGGAGAAGATGAGGATCTCACCACGTTCATAGTGAGGGTTGTTGTGCCACAGCATCAGCATCCGACTGCCTCGAAATCGATTGATGCCCTGCCAATGGCTGCAGAGGGCGAGTCCCTGAACCTCGAAGGGAACATTGAGGCTCTATTTCCTCCTGACCTAGGAGATTTGGCCACCCTCTTCAAGGGATCGGAGCAGAAAGACGAATATGGCAAGACTTCAGAAGCAACCCTGAGGAGGCCAGGCCTAAGTGCGGAAGCATCTACAAGGCCAGGACAAGAGGAAGATATGGTCAGGCAGAACATTTATGGGTTGGGAAAGGAGGATGTCAAGGAGATGATGCATGTGGTGGAAAGATGGAGTGAGGCGCAGGTGAGGGAACTGGCAGAGAAGGTAGGGGTGCCTTTCTCTAGGCTTGAGAAGGACATAAGAAGGTTGTTTATGAAGGCCTACAAGAGGTAGCTACTTACGCAGGCCAGAGAGGTTAACAGAAGGAAGTCTATCAAGAAGTGTGGGGAGAGAAGTGAGGGCGGCGGCGGAATCCAGGGAGTCCAGGAGAATGAGGAGAGGGAAAACAACCAATAATGCCAATGAGGATTGTGCCTTGGAACGTGAGGGAAATTGGAGGGAGGGAAAAAAGAAGTGCAGTGAAAGACCTTGTTCGAAAATGCAAGAGTGATATTCTTTGTCTACACTCTACAGGAAACAAAATGTGAGGAAAATGGTGAGAACATTATGAAGGAGATTGGGGGTACAAGATTGCTCAAAAGGGTAGCCTCTCCAACAGAGGGAGGAGCAAGGGATATTATGATTTTGTGTAATGAGTTTGAGGTGGAGGTGCAAGAGTTCAGGTTTACCGGCAGGGGGGTCATTTCACGCTCTTTCCACAACATCAAGCATGGCTTTACTTGGGATTTCTCAGGAGTCTATGGGCCTCAAAACATGGAGGAGAAGAAAGCACTATGGACGAGCTTCTACTCCATCATGCCAGTTCTGGTCGTCCATGGTGTGTAGGGAGAGATTTCAAGGCCGTCCTCTCCATGCAGGAGCAGTCAAGTCTTCCACAGGGGAGATAGAATCATAGAAGATTTCCAAGACTTTATAGTTGTAACAACCTTCATTGATGTCCACATCTCCAATGCTCAGTTCACATGGTCCAATTTGAGGGCCGATTGAATGCTATCCAAATTTGATAGATTTCTTGTTTCGGTGGATTGGGAGGACCACTTTCCACAAATAAAGGCTATAGCTATGGCCGAATCTGTCTCTGACCATAAGCCTATCTTGCTCAGAACTAGCTGCAGGCACGTGAGAAATAGGCAATTTAGAAGGAAAAATTACTAACTCAGGGAAAATGACTTCATGGACACCGTTGGTAGAGCATGGGGGAACCAAAGGCATGCGACATCTGCCATGGCAAGACTGGTATGAACCATCTAGCACAGGAGTTGACTAAGTGGGGCACCAACAAGACTCTTCCTGAAAAGACAACAAAAAATAAGATTCTAGTATAACTAGAGCAAGGATGACAGTTTCGATTTCGGTTTCGATTTCAGCCGGGTCCGAAACCAAAACACTATCAGTTTCGATTTTGGTTTCGGCCCGAAACCAAATAAAATACTATGTTTTGCCCTGCAGTTGACGTCTACATTCCTCCGGTTTCGACCGATTGGTTTCAGATCGGTTAGGTCCGAAACCGATACGTTTCGGCCGAAACATATCGATTTCGACCGAAACTGCCAACCATGAACTGGAGGGATTGGATGTACTAGAGGAGGCAAGTCTTTTGGATGAGACTGACAGGAACCAACGGGACAAGCTGAAGGTAGACTTTGAAGACATCCTTAGCAAGGAGAAATCTACTGGAAGCAGAGAGCAAGTGAAAAATTGATCAAGGAGCGGGGCAAGACCACTTCCTTCCAGAAGATTGGCTTAGGGAGAATGCATTTGAACCTCATCAAATGAATCAGGGAAGGAGACCAATTACTCACCAAACCCGATGACATCAAGAGGCATGCCAACCAATTCTACCCGCGACTTCTCTCTGAAGATGAGCAAATCAAACCTTCTTCTGCACATGTCAATGGGAGAGAGTAATGCTCTTTCCCATTCCTTTGAGGAGGAGGTAAAGAAGGTGGTCTTCTCTCTTGCAGGAGAGAAAGCCCCAAGGCCTGATGGTTTCCCCATGACCTTCTTTCACCACTGTTGGGCCATAATCAAAACAGATTTGCTCCAAGCTATGTGGGAATTTCAATAAAGGAGAGCTCACCTGAGAGGCATTAACAAGTCTCTACTTGTCCTCATTACTAAGAAACAATGTGTTGAGAGTCTGAGGGACTATAGGCCCATTGGTTTGCTCAATGAGACCTACAAGATAATCACAAAGTTGCTGGCCATAAGACTAGCTAGTTTCATAGACAAGGTGCTCAATACTAGAGAGCCTTCACTAAAGGACAGATCATTCAAGAGAACTTTTTGATTGCTCAAGAATGGCTTCATGCTATCAAGACACCAGGGAAGAAAGGTGGGTGTTCAAGCTTGATTTTGAAAAAGTCTATGACCAAGTTAGCTGACAGTGTCTTCCATGGATGGCAGTTTCGGCGAAAACCGATACGTTTTGAACCAACCGGGCGAAACCGGATGCCAACTCCTCTACAAAAAAAATAGTACTTTATTTGGTTTGGCGTCGAAACCGAAACCAATACTGTTTCGATTTCGGACTCGGCCGAAACTGAAACCGAAACTGCCATCCTTGGTGTCTTATGGACGCAGTCGGCAGGATGGGCTTTGATGACAAGTGGATTGGGTGGATTCGAGCATGTATCTAGTAACCAGATTTTTTGTATTCATTAATGAGGAACCTTCACCCTATTTTCACAATGGCAGAGGGCTTAGACAAGGAAACCCCATGTCCCCTTTGCCTTTTGTTTTGGTGGCACAGATATTGAGTAGAACATGGACGAGAGTTGAGACCCATGGACCAATCAGGGGTTTCCAAGTCGCTCCACAAGGCCAGTACATTTTCCATCTGCAATATGTTGATGACACTATTATGTTTGTGGTAGAAGGTGAAAGATCAATTGTACAACATCAGAATGATGCTGGAACTGGTATAAAAAGTCAGCAGTCTCAAGGTGAATCTCAACAAGAGCTGCGTCATTGAGATGAATTTGGAGCAAAGAGCCATTGGGAGAGCAACTGCTCTTCTGGGTTGTCAAGTTGGCCAGTATTACCTATTTGGATCTTCCTTTCACCCCCAGCGCCCTACAGTGCAAGGATTAGCAACCAGTGGTGTAAAGGTTTGAGACTAGGCTAGGAGAGCGGAAGAGAAAGTTGTGCTCTTATGGGGGCCTGTTGGTGCTGTGCAAATCAGTATTAAACAGCCTCCCTATTTATCTCCTCTCCAACTTCTGGATCCCTATCTCAATAGTAAGGAAGCTGCAAGCTATTCAAACAAGGTTCTCTTGGCATGGTAGTGACATGAAAGGGCAAAGGATGGCATGACATTGCATGGGGAAAAGCATGTAATGGCAAAGAAGTGGGTGGGTTGGGTTTAAAAAACATCAGAAATTTCAATTTGACTTTGCTAAGCAAATGGCAATGAAAATGCAACACAAAGACGGTCATTAGGAAGAAATACTATTATAGAGCAAGGCTTTGGGGTCTACCATCTTTACACCAGCATCACCTATCTCATATCTGGAGGGGCATACTGCACATTAGTGACTTTGTCAGGGAAGGAGTCAAAGTCAACTTAGGAGATGGGCAGAAATGCCACTTCCAAAAAAATAGATGGTGTTCAGATCATCCTCTGGAGGTTCTTGTTCCCTCAGCTCCATGCAGTCTCAGTGGAGCAACTGGCAATTGAGAGTCAACTATTTGATAGGCAGACAATAGGGGGTTCTTGGAGCCCAGCTTTCAGAAGAAATTTTAAAGAAGAGGAGATAGATCAACTTGAGTCCCTACTCTCTATGCTATAGCAACACAAGCCAGATGTAAGCAAGGCTAATGGGTGGACAAGGGAATGGGATAAGGGGGCAGCTTTACAGTCAAGTCGGCATACCAGATGATTGCTGACAGTGATTTGAGACATTCTTTGGTGAGACAAATATGGAAAGCCAGAAGCCCACTAAAAGTGAAGATTCTCATTTGGAGGATCTCTCACAGAAGGCTCCCAACTTGTGACAAGGTTGCTACCTTTTTGGCGAATATGCCGAGGAGAAAAATATCGGTCACCTCTTCATTGGTTGTCACTTCCCTCGGTAAGTGTGGCAGCATGTCCTAAACAAGATCTGGTGTCAGGTGCAGCCAAAGCAGATGATCCAGCAGCTGTTGAGGGAGTGGCATAGGTCCTAGCCACCCAAGAGAGAGGGGGATCTGGTGGCTCAACCTCCATGCCACCCTGCGGGCTATTTGGGGGGAGAGGAACAGAAGGATCTTCATAAAAGAGACTACAATTCCAGAGAGAGTTGGGGATTTTGTTGGGGAGAGGGTGAAAGAGTGGGTTGTTATTCGTAAAACAGACTCAAACAATTCTTCCCTTTTGTCAATGCTGGAGGGCTAGCGGGAACACATCTGCTTGGTGTGACCTCCTCTCTTTTGTACAGGGTGTCATAGGGATGTTTTAAGAGCATACAGCTTATACTTGTAAATCTCACCGTTCTCCATTATCAATTAATATGTACAGTGTACCATACACTTTCAAAAAAATCAAGATAAGCTGTAAATATGAATAATGATAATCATAAGAGATTGGACATATGAGAACCTGCACACGACTCCACAAAAGAGGAACAACTACTTTTGCACAATTTCTCACAACAACGTTTGTCCAAAGAGGCTGATATGGAAACTCCAGAAGAAGTGTATCAGTTTGTGTTGACAAATTGTAATTGTCAACAGTAAGGCTCCGTGGGACAGCATCATAAAGAGTTCCTGCAGCTCCATTATTGTTCTCACAACCAACACTTCTACCTCCTGAAACAAGATACAGCAGTTCCCAGTAAATAGAAATCAAGATTAATTTTGTGGAACGAAAACAGAGTATGTAATACAAAACAAAAGAGACAATAGAAGAAGTTTGACCACAAAGTTAAATTTCCTCCGAAATTAAATAGTGTAAGAAAATCTGAACAGCGGAAAAATATATCAGTTGCAACTTGAAAAGGGGACCACATCTGAGGATATGTGAGCAGCCAAAAGAATTTTGAGAAACTTGATATTTACCATTGGTGATGGTTTAGTTTACAAAAGAAGATATCAGAATGAGGATATGGTTACTGTAATTGTCTTCTCAGATGCTGATTGGGCAGGAGAACCAGATAAAATAAAATCGGTTTCTGGATATCTTTCTTCGCAAGAATTTAATGTCTTTTTTTTTAGAAGTGGATGATACCACAAGTATATATAAATAAAAATGGTAAAGTACAAGTATAAGCTCTGACCTCACAAAAACCCCATTACGAAAAAGGACGGCCCCCAAAAAGTTGTCCCCAATTAACTCTCCAACAATAAAAAGAGAGAGGAGTTATAACTCTCCACTTTACAAAGCAATCTCGCCCACATGGCCGCTCTCTCACAGACAAAAGCGACTAACCTATCTATTGTCCTCGTTTCCCTCTTGAAAATTCTATTGTTCCTCTCAGTCCACAAAGCCCAGTGTGGCACGAAGAATAAGCCATCAAATGGTCTTATCACCTGTTGACCCCACAAAATATCTTCATAAGTTTTATATTTTCATAAATTTTTGAAAAAGAAATACATATATATTTTTTGACAAGGGTCGGCAAAATGACCAAGTTTCGTCGATGCCATTCGGAAGTCCCAAGAAGAAAATGATTTATGACATTTCTTCGAACATGGAAGAAGATAAATGAAAATATATATATATGGAGGTCGTGTCAGGAGTTGTCACCGACTGTTTTCAAGAGTAAAAAATCAAGGCGAAGATTCTCCGTGTAAGCCAAATGAAAAAAATAGAGAAGAGCTCCACGTGCTAGAAGGTAAATTTTTTTAAGCTGTACGGAAGCAGTTTTATAGCAGAAAAAAGGCAAAAAGAAGGCCCCTCCGGTCCGCCAGGACGGAGGGAAGCCCCTCCGCCCTGCGCAGGCCGGAGGAGGCCCTCCGGTCCTGCCAGGCCGGAGGAGGCCCTCCTCCGCCCTGCCCAGGCCGGAGGGAACCCCCTCCGCCATGCTTGCAGGCCAGAGGAGCCCCTCCGGTCCTGCCAGGCCGGAGAGGCCCTCCTCCGCCCTGCGAAGGCCAGAGGGAGGTCCCTCCGCCCTGCTGGCAGGCCAGAGGAGGCTCTCCTCCGCCCTGTGAGCAGGCCGGAGGGAGGTCCTCCCCATTGGCCACCCGCCACTCATCAAACAAAAAAAAACTGAAAAGTGAAGTGAAGAGGAAGAGGAAAAGATTGGGGGGAGAAGACCAAGGGTTTACCTCTTCGGATTCCACCGGAGGAGGGTCAAGAGGAGTCCTCCGCTCCACCTCCTAGCACCTATAAAAGGAAGCTTCAACCACTGACAAGAAGAGGAGAGAAGAACAAGTGAAGCAAGAGAAGAAAGAAGAAGGGCGCGCCCCCTTTCTTCTCCAAGCCCATGTTTTTGGGTTTTCAAATTTTAGTTTATAAAAAAAATACCCTTTTAGGACATGTATTGACGAAAACACCCCCAGGCTATATGAAGACCATTGTATTTGTCTTTCATAAAGATACATTGTATCAAAGTTACATAGATTGAAGAAATGATGGGATCTTTTGACTTATTTTCCGGTAATATTATGCCACGGCCCCTACATGGCCTCGCTATTGCATTTTTACCTCGCATCTTTCAAAATGGTACAAAAGTACATCAACTTCGACAAAACAATTGAAGAAAAAAACATGGAAGTTTAAAGAGGAATTTCGTTGTTCATAAGGAAAACTTCCCCATTTATGAAAATTTCCTCTTAAAACTAAGTGCTAGAAATTACATTCCCACCCCGGGATCTTTTCTAATTGTGTATATACCCGCAAAAAGGGATTGCATGAATATGAAAAAAACCCACTAACGTTGCAAAGACCATGTGTGGTCCCTAGGGGTACGGGGATCAACCTTCTTTTTAAATAGAGAGCCAGGGCTCAACTCTTGCAAGAATAAAAAATTGCGGGTATACCCTCGCTTTGGGGGAAAACTATAAAGGCCTCTCCCTTACTCAAGGGTATGGGTCATAAGGGCAAGATAGCAACTTTAGCAGTCTTAATCAAGGGTATTCGGACTTGTCCGATGTAAATTAACACCGACTACGTTCGGTGGGGAAAAGTCCCATACACGAACCCTAAATCGTCTGGAAACCCAAAAGCGCGGAATTAATATGCTCAAAATAAATAACAATACGCATATTCGCATGCCGAAACGGGCGCCGAAAATTTCGCGTGTAAACATCACCCTTCGAGTTCCATGCCCAATGCCACTGAGTGAAGAGCTGGTGCACTCCCTCAAAATGGCGACCTGGCTGATGAAGTCCCTGCTGCACCCTAGACCAAATGCCACTAGCAAAGTCACATCCTATGAAAAGATGGTCCAGGTCCTCTTCCTCCCCACACAAGGAGCATAAGGTAGTAATGTGTTGAATAGAAGGTGCCACCCTATCAGAGATGGGAAGTCGATCATGTGAAATCCTCTAAACTAACAGCTTCACTTTGAGTGGGCTCTTGGGAGCCCAAACCTGAGGAAGATAAGGGTGACGCGCACCCCCCTCCGAGATGAGAGTAGGCCGACTTGAGTGAGAAGGCCCCCTCCCTCACCCATCTCCACACCCAAGTGTCCGCTCTACCAGTGACCACCCGAAAGTCAAGAAGGAAAGACAAAAGAAGCTGAAGCTAATCCATCTCCTAAGGCTGAAGATTACTCCTAAAAGTAGGTGCCCAAATACCCCAAGCAAGGGCTGCATCAAAAGACTGGGCGACCGGAGCTGTAAGTGTCCCTACAATGGTGAACAAGAACGGGAAAGTCTCTGCTACAATGAAATCGTCACACCACCTATCCTGCCAGAATAGACTCCTGCAACCATCACCCAAGCTAACTCAAACACTAGCTCTGATAACATCTACACCCTGAAAGATGCCTCTCCAGATTGGGGAGACATTATATAAAGTGGGTGGAAGCAAATCCCAAACTCTTGATGTGGAACAGTATCTCTGTCTGATAAGCTGCGTCCAAAGTCCTCCATCCTCTGTCCCAAGTCTCCATAACCACTTACATAGTAACGCCAAATTGAAATCTCTTATGTTCTTGATCCCCACACCACCTCCTTTCTTGCTCTTACAAACTCTGTCCCAAGAGATGTCATGCCATCCTCTGCCTCTAAATCCCATTATCATGCATGAATAATCTAGCTTGGATGGATTCCAGCTTCTTCACCACCATCATGGGGATCTTGAAGATGGAAAAAAAATAAGTCGGCAAACTATCCAGAACAGATCTGCACAACACCAAACGCCCTCCATGTGAGAGGAGTCTGGCCTTCTAACCTGCAAGCCTGCATTTATATTTCTGCACTACCACCTGCCAATCCCTGCAATGAAGAGAACCTTGGGACAGAGGGAGGCCTAGATAAGAGAAAGGGAATTCCCCAATCTGGCACCCAAAGATATCCGCTGCCCTCCTAACTGCAGAAGCCTCCATGTTGATCCCGACTACATGACTTTTGGAGTAGTTAACTTTCAGGCCACTAATATCCTGAACCATTTGAAGCATCAACCTGGCATCAAACATTTGCTATTCCTCATCAACTAGGAAGAGTATAGTATCATCTGCGTACTGAAGGTGGGTGATACCAGTAAGATAAAAGCAGGCGGCTACAAAACGATCAAGTACAAGGCAGAGTACAAGACAATGGCAGCAGTAACATCTGGGATCATGTGGATCAGGCATTTATTGAGTGAATTGCAGAAAGGACCTCCAAGATCCCAGTTATTCTCTAATAATCAAAGTGCCATCGAAATTTCATTCAATCCAATCCATCATGGCAAGACAAAGCACATAAAGATCAAGCAACAATTAGTCGGATGAAAATTTGCAGATGAAGAATTAGAGACAAGATATGTTGGGGCTGAATATTTAATTGCTGATTTTGTTAACCAAAGGATTGACGAAGCAGAGATTTTGGTTCTTAAAAACTAAGCTGTCATGAGAAAACTCATGCACAGTTGGAGGAAAGCTATGACGTTGCATCATTGTTTGTATCTTTGTTCCTTTTTTATTTTGAAAAATAGTTTTATTTTTGTTCAGTATATTCATGTGCTGTATTATGTGATGTTCAGAGGGATATTTTTGTCTTTCCAAAAACCATCAAGTTATGTAATCATGTAGGTAGTTATTTTCTACACCCCTCTGGTGATGGGTGGTAGAACAGGTGGATACCACTTCTTATGGTCAGTTACATGGGCAGTTATTCTCCAAGCACCCTCTGGCTATGGGTAGTGATTTCTGCAATTCCGCACCATGTACTTTCCATATAAAAATGAGGCCAAATCATAACCCCACAGGTGGGGGAATCATGTTCTGCTCGGTCCAAACTACTCCATCTTCTTCCAGAATGAAATTTCTTAGGAATACTATGTGTATTCTTATGGACGCCCACAGCAGTAAATTCAAATAGCAACAGGTATCTTGGCACGCAAAACTGCACAAAAATGTCATACATGCAAAAGCATTCTTCTAGTGAAAAATCTAAAAGTCAAATTTCAAGAGTCGCATAAATACGAAAAACCCTTCTTGTCTACATCATACTAATTCTCAATTGGAGAGAAGGGATCAAACCTGCCCTGCTGCTTTTTAAAGTGTTTACCAGTCACAACTTGACACATGTATGGACAGGCCATAAATGGCAAATCCCCATCACACCCATGTAGGCTTCCCGTCAGCCATCCTCAGATTTGTGCCCTATTGAACAAATCCACCCCTCCTTCCCACTACTGACCACCACAATGACCCATGGACACAGTATTTGGCAGGCCAACATTTACCTGCTTGAATTAATCCAAAGATCAAGGTCGGCCTAGGCCAGATTTCCTGAGGGTTGGGTTACATTTGTTGGAGAGCTCTCTCAACACAAGTCATTACCAAGTCATGTTCAGGATAGGATCGAGCAGGAACAGGTACAGCAACCAACCCAAATACATGGTTCTGTGTTGGGGACTAGTCAAATGGCAGTTTGGATCTGATCAAGACTAGCATCCACAAGAGATGGGTTGGGTTTGGGTTCAAAAAAACCTGAGTAAGTCATATTGCAGCCCTACCATCACCATCATCCATCATGGCCTTCGCCTTGCAAGAATCCTAACAAGGTCTCTACCTAACTGCAGTTTCTTCTCCCAGTCCTCCCAGCTTAATCCTCTTCTATCCTTTGTCTCATTGTCTGCCTCCACATAACTCAAATATGCTGGGAAAAATATGGTCCATCATCTAGGGGAGCTCTCAGAAGATGGCAACCCATGGTTCCACGTAAACTGAATCTGAGGTTGAAGGGTTCTCAGACCGAGTCAATTAATCAGATAAGCTTGGATCCTTCAGAAAATAGAATGGGAACCTGTTAGTAAGAAACCCGTCAACTATCCATTAATAATTGGCAGAATAAGGACGGGATGCTGCAGCGAATGTCCCTCTACATTCAGAGTTTCTGTTGAAAGAAGTTTTTTTGTTGTTGTTGTTGTTGTTTCTTGGGGGGGGGGGGGGGGTAGGTGGCCAAAACTGTTGAAAGCAGTTATGGGCCAAAAATCTCAACAAACAAGACAATTAAAATCTTCAGTCCTGATGTAAGAGACTGCTGCAGGTTTTGTGAATCTGCATGAAAGAAACAGGAAATGACGGGCCATATGTCTGTTTTGTGTAGTCTGGTCTCTGGAGGTGCAAATGATTAGCTCAGAAATTATTTCCGACAGGCAGTACTGACCACTGAATAGAAAGAATGGTGCAGGTTTAAAGATCAAATGAAGGTGAGTCAGTTAGCTGTGATGCTGTGAGCCATTTGGAAGTGGAAAAACAACAGAGTTCTCTCACAGAAATTACTGTGTTCATTCGATATTACCAAGGTAGCTATTTTCTTCATCTCTGGACGGAAGTTTTGTGCTTATTGAGTTGTGAGTCTAGAGTAGGGAGTCCAAACTGTTAAGAGAGCAATATAAATGGAAGAAACTTGCACATTAAGGCAGTTAAGTAATGAAAGCATTAGGGATGCCAAACGTTTTTTTTTTTTTTTGGAAAAGTAGATGATACCACAAGTATATTAAAAGGAAAGAGAATGTACAAGTATAAGCTTTGGGCTCTCAAAAAACCCCTTTACCAAAAGGACATCCCCACCGGGTTGGTGTTCCCCTTTAACTCCCCAACAACAAAATAAGCGAGGAGTTATAATTCTCCACTTTACAAAGCTCTCGCCCAAGTGGCCACTGTCTCACAAACAAAAGACACTAACCTATCCTCAGGTCTCGCTTCCCTCTTGAATATCCTATTGTTCCTTTCACTCCACAAGGTCCACAGTGTGGCATGGAGGATCAGCCAACATATGAAAGAGTCACCCTTCATATTCCAATCCTTATGCCACCTGGTGAAGAGTTGTCGCACCCCCACAAACTGGCGAACCGGCTGTTGTAGCCTCTGTTGTAACCTCGTCCATACACTGCTAGCATAGTCACATCCTGCGAATAGATGGCCCAGGTCCTCCTCCTCCTCCTCCCCACACAAACAGCACAAGGGGGAGATGTGCTGAAGAAAGGGAGCCACCCAATCACAGGTGAGAAGCCGCCCACAAGAAATCCTCCAAAGTAACACCTTCACCTTCAGAGGAAGCCTAGACCTGAGAAGCATAAGAGTGACGCACACCCCCCCCCACCGAAATGAGAGAGTAGGCAAACCTGACTGAGAAGGCCCCCTCCGCCACCCATCTCTACGCCCAAGTGTCTGCCCTATCACACACCAGCAGAAAGTCAAGAAGGAAAGACAATAACAGCTGAAATTGGTCCATCTCTTGAGTCTGAAGGTTTCTCCTGAAGGTGGGAGCCCAAATGCCCCCAACGAGTTCGGCATCAAAGGAGTGAGCCACCGACCCTCTAGGCACCCCAACAATAGCAAACAAGGCTGGGAAAGCCTCTGCAAGGGTGACATCGCCACACCACCTGTCCTGCCAAAAGAGACTCCTCTGCCCATCTCCCAGTCTGACTCGAACATTGGCTCTGATAAAATCAACACCTTGAAGGATCCCTCTCCAAATCGGGGAGACCTTGTATAGTGTGGACGGTAACAAATCCCACCCTCTGGGTGTGGAGTAATATCTTTGCCTGATAAGCTGTAGCCATAGACCTTCATCCTCAGTCCCAAGCCTCCACAGTCACTAACATAGGAGTGCCAAGCCTCCACAGTCACTAACATAGGAGTGCCAAGTTGAAATCTCTGATGTTCTTGATACCAACCCCGCCACCTTCCTTGCTCTTACACACTCTTCCCCAAGAAATATCATGCCATCCTCTCTCTTTGTTTCCACTGTCATGCCAAAAGAATCTGGCTTGGAGATTCCAACTTCTTCGCCACAGTCTTGCGGATCCTGAAGCTGGAGAGAAAATATGTCAACAAGTTGTCCAACACAGATCTACACAACACTAGGCGACCTCCATAGGAAAGGAGTCTCGCTTTCCAACCTGCTAACCTGGATTCATATTTCTACACCACCACTTGTCAATCCCTACAATGAAGAGCACTTGGGAACAGAGGCAAGTCCAGGTAAGAGAAAGGAAATTCCCCAACCTGACACCCAAATAATTCAACAGCCCGCCTGAGGGCAGAAGCCTCCAAGTTGACCCCGACAATATGACTTTTGGAATAGTTAACCTTCAAGCCACTAATGTCCTAACCATTTGAAGCATCAACCTGACGTCAAACATTTGTCACTCCTCATCAGGAAAGAAGAGGATCGGGTCGTCTGCGTACTGGAGGCGGGTGATATAATTACCCTCCCACCCTGGCTGGAAGCCTCGTATAACCCATGCAGCCTCAGCCCTCATCCACAATCTACTCAGAATGTGAGCTACCAACACAAACAATAACGGAGAAAAAGGGTCCCCCTGTCGAAGCCCTCTCCCACTCTGGAAGTACGAGAATGGCTGCCCATTAATGAGGATAGCAAAGGAAGCAGACGAGATGCATTCCCATATCCATCTAAGCCAAGTCAGGTGGAATCCCATCTTCTCTAACACCTGAAGGAGACAACGCCAATTAACCTTGTCATACGCCTTCTCAAAATCCGGCTTGAGGATCACTCCCTCTTCTTTTGAAGCTTCATGTCATACAAACATTCATGAGCAAATAGAAAGTTTTCTTGTATGTGGCTTCCCCTGATGAAAGGTCCATGATAAACACTGACCAATCCGGCAATGACCGTATTGAGCCTGGAAGCCAACACTTTGGAAATGATTTTATAAGTGCTATTGAGCAAGCTAATCGGTCTGAAGTCTGCCAGATCTTGTGCGCCCATCTTCTTAGGAATAATCACCAACAGAGTTTTGTTAATACCACACAAGTGTGCCCTGTCTTCCTGGAACTCTTGAACAACACCAACAAGGTCTCAATTGACAATGTCCCAACACTGCTGGAAGAACACCATAGGAAAGCCATCGGGCCCAGGGGCCTTGCCACCAGCAGAAGAGAAGACTGGCTGTTTGATCTCCTCTTCCAGAAAGGGACTCACTAGAGCCTCAATCTCAGAAGCAGAGAGGTGGGGAAGCAAGTCGTGGGAGAAATCCAGCTTGCTCATCTACTCCTCCGAGAAAAGCCTAGAGTAGAAGTCCATAGCCACCCGTCTGATGTCCTCGCCCCTCTGGATAGATAAAGCCCCCACCTGGAGGGAAGCAATATGGTTCATCCTCCGCCTAGCCGACGCCATCCTGTGAAAATACTTTGTGTTCTTGTCGCCTTCCTTAAGCCATTTCTCCCTCGACCTCTGCTTTAATAAATCACTTCCCTAATGAGAATCTCATCGTACTGGGCACACAAAGAGTCTATGTTCCTTCTAGCAACATCGTCAAGTAAACCCACCTCCTCCAACTGGTCCAGGGCTTCAAGCTGATGAAGAATCCTCTCCTTTTTCCTAGATGTTGGGCCAGCTCCTGCCGACACCCCATCTTCTGAGCACAAGGGATAAATGCTTCAATTTTCCAATCAAAGTAGCCATGAGGGTGCCACGAGGATTGTGCTTGTTCCACTCCCTCCTCACTAAGTCAAAGAAGTTTGCCTCTCTAAGTCAACACCTCTCAAATCCAAAAGCATGACTCCTCTCTTGACCTTTGTTGGTCCTCAAGAGGATAGGCTTATGATCTGAGATAGGCCTAGTCAAACAGAAACCTTGCACAAAAGGAAAGCGGGCCTCCCAATCTGCCGACAATAGGAATCTATCCAATCTGGAGCATGGAGGGGTCACCCTCAAGTTGGACCAGGTGAATACGCGTTCACTAATCCAATATCTATGAGGACAGCCTGTTGGATAAAGTCACAAAAGTCCTCTGTCTCCCGTGCTTGGGTATGAGACCCAATCCTCTCGGAGGCTGAAGTCACCACATTGAAATCCCTACCCACACACCAGGGGCGGCCCGAAGAGAGATAGAACTCGATCAACTCCTGCAAGAGCACGCATTTTCCTCCCCGGATTGAGGGCAGTAGACCCCAGAGAAGTCCCACGAGAAGCCATCTCTCAAACAATGTAAGTGAAGAGATATAGCCCACCGGCCCCTTGCCCGTCCTCTTCCACCTCCTCCACCTCGAAGGGATTCCACAACACCATAAGCTCGCCAACCTTGCCCACCGCCGGAGAAGTCACCCCTTGACAAAGTCTCCCACCACCTCTCTCTCTCATCAGTCCCTCACCCTCCCCCTCACACTTGGTCTCCTGCCAGCACAAGATGTCTACCTTGCATCTCCTCACCATCTCTCTCACCACTCTCCTCTTCTCCCCTCCCGCTAGACCTCGCACATTTCACGAGATAATCCTCATGAGGAAAGAAAAGTGCACCTCACTCCTCCCTCTTTCTCTTCCACCTCCACCTCACTCATCTCCGCCCCTCTCTCTACTCTCACCAGGGATTTTTCCCTCTTGGCCTCCATTGCCAACACACACAACAAGCCATCTCTTCTGGATCAGACGAAGGGATCTCCTAATCCCCTTATCCACCCCCTCAAAGAAGACACCCAACTTTCCGGTCAGCTCCCTGAAGTGTTCCTCCATCAACCTCTCCACTTCGCCCATCAAAACTTTACCTTCCTCCTTGCTCAGGATGCCTTCCTCCTCCAGCTCCCCAAAACCCAGTAGGCCGACGATAACCTCTGGTGCCTCCGCCAAAGCCCCGTCCTGGGACATTTCTGAAGCCTCCCTGAGGACCAGGTCCATCAGCCCATCTCCCAACGAACAACCACTGGTTGACAGCACTATCTTCGGTGCCCCCGAAGAAGACCCAGGCAGTCGACCAGTACCATAGGTGTCACTTACAGTTTCTGCTACCAATGGATCCACAATGCACCACGCCGGGAGGGGAGGAAACTAAAGGGATGCCACATGTTACCATTTTGTTAAGGAAAAATTACCCATATGCCCCTAAAATCTTTTGAAATTATCTTTATACCCCCACATTTATCGTATTTACCGTAACACCCCTCAAATCCTTAAGACGGATCCATTGTGCCCCTACCATGACCGGGCACTTACCCTCGTTAACTGAATGTGGGTGAGTGAGGTGGAAATCTCTAACTTACCCCTAGTTAAAACTAACTCTCTCTCTCTCTCTCTCTCGCTTTTCCGATAGGTAAAAAAAAATTTAATAGGGAGGAGGAACTGGGTATTGAACTCAGGACCTCCCCCTTGCAAGGGGGTCTCTCTCTCTCTCTCTCGTGAGTGTATCAGGGCCAGAGGGCAGGAGATAATAGGTGTCTATTCTTACATGATTATTCATGACACACACACTATTTTAGTGCATTTAATTAGGTAATTATGCAGACTTTATAGCTAACCTCAGCCTCGTACATAAATTGGGCCTTGCATGTAAATTAAATTAATTCGGTGTTATCAATCAATAGAGAGAATTTAAGGGGTATTTGCGTTAATTTCTCATTGCATAATTATAAGAATTCTTGATTTATATGCACCATTTAATGATTTTGATAGACTAAGTTGTAATTTGTGTGTGTGCAGGACACCCAAGACAATTTCAAGATAAGCAAGGACAAAACGGTCAAACAAACCCAACAAAAGGATGCCCTATGGTGCCCCCTTTCTCTTGGCTGCCCCTCCCCCATCGGGACATGGTCAAGAACTCCTTGCAACCACCTTCCTTGAATTGAGGAGGACTGGAAGGATAGAAAGAATCTCCTCAAATGTAGCAAGTGGAGGAGATGGAGGCCAACAAGAATGGAAAGGCCCATAAACCATAGCCACCCTCCTTTGGTGGCTGCGCCCCACCTCTTGTCTGCCCTAATTCTCTCATCTTCCATCCTCATGGCATCTAATCCCAACCCTCCATCTAGTTAATCCCTAGATTAAACCCTAATCAACCCCACCTCTCTTATATAACTTCTCAAGGAAGAGACCGCCTCCATCTATCTCTTGGATCTTCTTCCTATCTCACCCCCTCCTAGAAAGTAGGGAGAGTTCGCCCTTCTTCCTCTCCTCTATCCTCTCCCTAGTTCACCTTTTTCATCCTTCTCTTCTTCCTCCATCGCCGACCTACCCCTCTCCATCTCCTTTGTTCTTCCTCTTCCTCCCATCATCCATCTTCTTCCTCCTCTTGCTTGCCTCTAGATCGCCCTCTCCTTCTTCTTCTCTTTCTCTTCATCCTCCTCCATATCCCTCTCATCCCCCTCTCCTAGGTAGGTAGAAGAGATTGCCACCTTTCCTGCTTTTCTTCCTTCTCCTAACTCTCACTAGGTCTCCCCCATCTCCTCTCCCTTTTCTCCTCTCATCCCTCCATCACCATAGGTAGGTTCACCCTCTTCTTCTTCCTCTTCTTTCTCCCTAGCCATAGCCTAGGCACCCTCCATCTCTTCCTCTCTTCTCTTGACTTCTACCTTTCTTCTCCCTCCTCCCACCACATCTTTCTTCCAAGGGGCAACGAAACGAAGGGCAGCGACATCCACTCCTGCGTGGGCAACATCATCCACGAGGCGGTTCGTGATCCAAGGCCCAAGGAAGGACGACGTCATCACCATCATCACTATTGCATTCACCCTTCTCTAGGCTCTTGTGTTTTTGTTTTTTAGTTTATAGTTTATTTCCATGCATTAGTTGTAATCTTATCTCGCTATCTTGTAAAATTCATCTTTAATACAATAGAAGTAGTTTGTTTTCTCCCTCTGCATCTTGCTCTCCCATCTCTCTCTCTTTCTTCTTCTTCTCCTACTCTTTCTCTCAATGTGTTGCATTTACTTTCAAAGTTTAGGCGCGTAGTCATAGGTGTCTTCAACTTCGTTAGATAGGTTTATTTGATGTTCTTTTAATTTCAAACTTTAAAAAAACAATCACCAAAGTTTTCGCTCTCAAAAGAACGTAATTTTTTAACTCTTAAATCTCAACATCACTATGGATTCGACCTATGCTCGCTATCATACTACGCTCTTTTTATTTATGCGAGTCAAAATTTAAGATTGTTAGCACGCGTGTAATAACGACGTACGCTTCCACATTATCAGGAGGCATGGCCGTCGGTGAAGGGAAAGTGATGGGAATACACCAGAGGCGGCTGTTGTGGTAGCTGTTGGCAGGAAGGGTTGGTCCGTGGATGGTGGCAGGGTGACGATGGGAATGAGGGGAAGAGGGAGGAGAGAGGAGGAAGGAGGTGGTCCAGTGTACTGCGTCGAGGCTGGGATTGGGCTCACGGGGGGATGGAGAAATCGACGGCAGTAACGGGTTGGGGAGGCCACGGTGCTGCAGTGATGAAGAAGGGGGGGTGTCTGGCAGAAGTTAGAGGGTGGCCTCTGATGGGGAGGGAAGTGCAAAGAACTAACCGCCCTCCCCTTTCACCTCCACGAGCGTCCCCCACACCTCAAGAAGAACCAAGGAGGAGCTATGGAAGGACATCACCCTCAACCCCGCCAGCCCCTTGCTGGACACCCACTACCAGGAGCCCTACTACCACCCCCACCACCAGCACCCCGACGAGGCCGCCCACAGATCCACTGCCGCCGCCACCACGATGTCCCACTTCAAGGGAGTGATCCTCCAAGACTTCCTGGCCAAGCCCTTTAAAGGGACCAGCATTGCGCCGACAGCCAAGAAGGAGAGCCATTGAGACGACGCGGGCCTACTGGGCTGCCCCTCCCCGTCATCGTCCTCTGCCTCAACCCCGGCGTGGACTTCGAGTAGTTGGGCGGCAGCGGTGGCTCGATGGCAGGAGGCCAGAAAGTTGACAACACCGCACCATCCTCTGCTGCGGAGCATCTCGCCGTCTACAGAGCACCTCACCATCCTCCACTGCACAACACCTCACAATGTGATCTCCGCCACGTCTCCAAAGCACTACAACATCCGCTCTCTGATCTCGCCGTCTGCTCTTTGCCGCAACCCTATAGCACCCCTCTGGAGCCCTCCCCCCCCCCTCTCTCTCTCCCCCCCCTCTATGTGTTTGTCCGCACCCGCTAGGGGTGCCGACGCCAGAGGGGGGGAGCCGCCTTTCGGCTCCCCCGCTCTCTCTCTTTCTCTCTGTGTGCACCTGCCAGGGGTGCTAGTGGTAGAGGGAGAGACCCCTCGAACACCCACCCCGGCGCTCTCTCTCACATTACATCCTCTCTCCCCCCACCTCCCTCCCTCTCTGCACTCGCCAAGGGTGCTGACGCCGAATGGGTCTCCGAAGGGGGAGACCTCTGCACCCACCAGGGGTGCCAACGCTGACACCAAAGGGGGGACCCCCTGTGGCACCCTCCCCCTGGCCGGCACCGGAGAGGGAGCCGCGGCCCATTCTTTCTCTCTCTATATATATGCTTTCCAATGAAAATGGGAGAAAAATGGTAAACTCACATGAGTTATCGCCATTTGCAAAGGATTTAACCCCACGAGATTGCAACTCTGGTTAAGAGATTTGAGAGGTATTACGGTCAATAAGATAAAAGTGGGGGTATAGAGGTAATTTCAAACGATTTTAGGGGTATAGGGGTAGTTTTCCCTTTTGTTAAACAGCCACAGATTATGCATTGTTGAACTTTTTGACCTGTTTTGTGTAATCAATTTTGACCTCATGGAATCCCCACACCCCACATTGGTAACATCAGAAAGCCCTTAACCACAACATGCCGACAATCACTCTAACAGATGCATGTTATTCATGTATGCTGTCCAGCTAGCCCAACTTGGTCGAACCTAAGCCATCATTAGCTAGATGGCAAAAGAACATGCTTCTCATTATTGTACAGCAAGCAAACCAACCTCACCTCCATTCAGCAAGACAGCAGTGATGAACCACATTTCCACAGTCGTGCAAGCCACCTTGCACAGAGGAGATGGTAATCTTCTCTATACCATTCCAATTTCATCGGATGTTTCCAAAGACACGATTAACCCCATACTCACATGAATTCAAGGTGATTTTTCGACAAGTTATTGGTATCTTTAGGTGGCTACATTAGGCCATCCATTTTCAAAGAGAACTGGTAGTCCCTTTTTTTTTAAAGTGGATTGTATCACACATTCATTAAATGAAACAGGGTACAAGTATGTAAAAAGAACTATATAGTCAGAGGCCAAAGGCAACCGAGACAACCAAGGGGTCGTCTCATGTCTCAAATGCCTAGGTGATGATCTAAGCATTGGAGACGATATTTTATTAAAATAATATATATAATTCAGAAATATAAATATACGTCTAAATACAACAAAAACCATACATAAAATCAATAAACTTCCTAAACTCATTTATTCCTAAAATCAAACAAACTTAAATAAAATTAAAAACAAATCTAAACAAATTTAAACAAAAAATCAAATGGTTTGGGGAATGCGTGTTGAAGAGTGGAACTGTCAATTGGAAGACTCAATTGGTACGTTTCAATTGGAGAGCCAAATCTCACTCCGTGTGGGACCATCGTCGCAACACCGTGGATCACTCTTTGTAATATGAATTCCCTTATTTCTCCTCTTTTTGACTGTTTGGGGGGTTAGGTGGACCGGCACAATCCTTGTGTAGAGCTATTTTGTATAGGTTTTGGGGTGGCCATTTTTTGGGTTGAGACTGTCTATACTTGTACATTATTGTTTCTTTATACGTCAGTGGCACTATCCAAGTTCAAAAAAAAAAAAAAAACACCGCAGATCGACCTGCGCGCTTAGGTCGCAGGGGTCAAGGGGATAGCTTCTCTTGCAGGAGGTCTCCGAGGGGTTTCGCCCCCTAGAAGAAAAATGTTATTTTTAAGGATATTACTGTAATTGGTGATTAGTGGTGCCCTAAAAGTATTACTGTAATTGGCGAGTCGATGGTCGTGAGAGAGGGCCGCATTCTCAATAGTGCAGATGTGGGCTGGCCCCATGAGGCCGGATTGACGCAATTGATCGCCCTTGATAACATATAAAAAAAAATAGGCTGCACGTGCAGGAAACTCCACATGATCCCACCACATGCAAAATCTTCCCCAAAGAGATACAAGAAGGATAAAAACTCACCCAAAATGTTCATATACGAACCATATGAACATGGTGGTGTGTGGTATAAGGGATTGTACCAAAAATCAACTCAACCAGATTGGAACCACTGATCCAGAATGGAACTGGCTGAACCGGACTCGAACCAGGCTGATTCCAATAGGGAGGAAACCAGCCTTGGAACAGGAACCAGAACCAGAACTGTCACCAACCAGTTCCGGTCCAGAAATGGTTTTTGAAATGTTGGTATAAGGTAAGCCCTTAAAGATGGAAAGATGGAATTGCCACTGAAAGATGTATGGTGAATGTGTATAGCATTAACATAGAACTCTGATGAGAAAAATAGAAGTGGAAGCAGTAGACAATGCTTTTCTCTAACTCATCAAAAAATTTCTGGAACTTAGCTATCGAGGTGGGGAGTGAAAGCATGAAGTAAATGCAAGAAAAGATTTGTTTGATAACATTTTAAACTTCATTATAAGGATAAAAGAGTGTTACAGCCAGGATGCAGAAGAACAAGGGAGGAAAAAGAGGAGAAAGCTCCGAAAGAACCAAAATAGGGTTGCGCTGGTTTTTTTGGAAAGCTACTAACCTTTCCTCCAGCCGCAGCCCACTTATATAAGTTAGGTTTTAGGGCAACAGCCACCTTACAAACCATGACAGAAATGCCCCTGGCTAGTAACAACCCAGGGCGCACACCTCATAGACCAAGAATAACAAACCAAATAACCAACCAGAAAGATGACTAAACTGACTAAACTACCCCTTGCCTTCTTTACACTCCCCCTCAAGCTGAGCATAGACATCTAACATGTTCAGCTTGCTTAGCATTTTTCTGAAATCATCTCTTGACAAACTCTTAGTAACATCAGCAACTTGATCAGTAGACCGGACATAGGGGAGGCACAACTCTCCTGAGTCCAACTTCTCCCGGATGAAGTGCCTATCCAACTCTATGTGTTTTGTACGATCATGTTGAACAGGATTGTTAGCAATGCTAATTGCTGCCTTGTTGTCGCAGTAGAGCTTCAAGGGAAGCACCGCCTTGACTCCAATGTTTGCTAGAAGAATCTTCACCCACAACAACTCTGTTACAGCTTGTGCCATGGCTCTGTATTCAGCCTCTGCACTTGACCTCGCACAAACAGATTGTTTTTTGCTCCTCCAGGTAACAAGGTTTCCACCCAAGTAAATACAATACCCAGATGTTGACCTCCGATCATCTGGTGATCCAGCCCAGTCAGCATCAGTAAACCCTTCCAAACATAGCTGACCTTTCTTGCTAAATAGCAGACCTTTTCCTGGACAGGTTTTGATATATCTCAAGATCCGGTCAACAGCTTGCATGTGCTTAGTTCTGGGAGCATGCATGAATTGGCTGACCACATTGGTTGCATATGTAATATCCGGCCTAGTCAAGGACAGGTATATAAGTTTTCCAACCATTTTTTGATACCTGTCTTTTTCAGCCTCTGAGAGCACTTCTCCATCAAGAATACTCAGCTTGTGATTCATTTCAATTGGAGTATCAGCGGCTGTACTTCCCATTTTCCCAGTCTCTTTCAGCAAATCAAGGGCATACTTCCTTTGTGATATAAGAATGCTGCCGTGAGATCTTGCCACTTCAATCCCAAGAGAATATTTCAAGGGACCAAGATCTTTAATCTCAAATTCCTTTGCTAGATTATCTTTCAACTGTTGGATGGCAACAGGATCATTACCCGTAACCACCATATCGTCCACATATACAAGAAGGATAACAACCTGTTCACCCTTCCACTTCACAAAGAGAGTATGGTCACCATTTCCTTGTTTAAAGCCCATCTTTAGCATAGTTGTCCTTAGCCTTTCAAACCATGCTCTAAGGGACTGTTTTAGGCCATACAGTGCCCTTTTAAGCCTACAAACTTTCCCATCTGTAGTCAAACCTGGGGGCGGCTGCATGTACACCTCTTCTGTTAATTCCCCATTAAGGAACGCATTCTTTACATCTAACTGGTGCAACTCCCAGTCATGGTGGACAGCAAGTGACATCAGAACCCGAACAGAGGATAACTTGGCAACCGGAGCAAAAGTTTCCTGGTAATCGATGCCATAGGTCTGTGTAAACCCTTTGGCAACTAACCTTGCCTTGTACCTTTCCACGGTTCCATCAAACTTGAACTTTATGGTATATACCCATTTAGAGCCCACTGGCTTCTTCCCTGAAGATAGATCAACCAAATCCCATGTACCATTCTTCCTTAAGGCCTCCAATTCTTCTTCCATTGCCTTAACCCACCTTGGACTCTTCACAGCTTCTGAAAAAGATGAAGGCACAGTGGTGCTAGAAATAGATGAAAGGTAGGTCTGGTATGATGACGAGATTTTAGAATAGCACAAGTATTTGGAAATTGGGTGCTTGGTGCACTCTCTCACACCTTTCCTACAAGCAATAGGCTGATCAAGGTCAATGAGAGAAACCTGATTTTCTGTTTCAGGAACAACATGAGATGAGGACCCAGCATCCTCATGAGAGTGGTCCTCAGCAAGGGTCTTTTCTTGGGGCTGTTCAATCTCCTCTTTTTGTCTTCTAGAGTAGACCTTTCCAAATCTGCTCTTCTCCTTAGAGTTGGTTTCTTCAGCAGTCTTGGCATTGGTATCTTGAACATCTAGAACCGAAGAGGGCGGGGAACCTAAGGTGTCAGCAGAAATATGACAAGGAATCAGGTAGGGATCCACTGTAATCTCCCCCTCAGACAGATCCGAGGAGAAGTATGACTGTGACTCAAAAAAGGTAACATCTCTTTGATAGTAGATCTTCCCTGTCTTGGGGTCAACACACTTATACCCTTTCTGAGTGGGAGAATAACCAAGAAAAACTCCCCTAACAGCTTTGGGGTCAAGTTTAGAATGACCTGGACCCAAGACATGGATAAAACACAAGCACCCAAATACCCGCGGAGTCAAAGGAAAAATTGGGTGATCTGGGCGTAAGATAGTCACAGGAATACGAAACCCTAGGGCTCTGGATGGCATCCTATTAATGACATATGCTGCTGTGAGGACAGCATCTGCCCAGTGCTGTTTGGGAATCTTGTGCTGAAACAGGAATGCCCGAGCAGTCTCCATTAGGTGCCGATTCTTTCTCTCCGCCACTCCATTTTGTTGTGGAGTATACGGGCAAGAGGATTCATGAACCATCCCTTCATCTTGCATGAACACATTCAGATTTTTTGTGAAGTATTCTTTTGCATTATCAGATCTGAACGTCTTAATTTTTTTCTCAAATTGTGTCAACACCATATTGGAAAAAATCTGAACTGCTCTAGGCACTTCCTCTCTCGACGTCAAGAGATACACCCAAGTGCACAAGGAAAAATCATCAATGAATGTGACGAAGTAGCGATAGCCATTCACAGAACGCACGGGTGAGGGACCTCAAACATCAGAATGGATCAAATCAAAAGGAGCACAGCTCTTTTTTATTGAAGTGGAAAATTGGGATCTACAATGTTTTGCCAACTGGCATATAGGACACTGAAATGACTCTGGTTTAATGGACTTAAACAATGTGGGAAATAAGAGTTTCAAAGACTTGAAAGAAAGATGTCCTAGACGACAATGCCATAACTTGAGCTGCTGAATTTGAGCAGAACTATGGATGGTTCTCTTGGACTGAAGAGCAGTCTTCCCTTTGATGTTCAGCTTGTAAAGGCCCCTCTCCTCAAGACCACTCCCAATCGTTTGCTTGGTCTTCAAATCCTAAAACACACAATGGGTTGGAAAGAAGGCTATGGAACAATTAAGGGATTTGGTGAGGTTGCTAACAGATAGGAGATTTATCGGAAGGGAAGGAACATGTAAGGTAGATGACAAGGAAAGATGATCATCTAGTCTAATGGTACCTTTACCCGCAATTGTGGCTTGAGTACCATCAGCTACCGTCACCTTTTCTTGGCCAGAAGAAAGAGAATAGGTAGAGAAGAGACTAGGGTTACCGGTCATGTGATCAGTAGCTCCAGAATCAATGATCCATGAAGTATCGGTTGGTTGAGATGTAGCACTAAGTGCAGCTCCCTCAACACTGAACTTACCCAGAGCAGAGGTGTCCAGCTGAGAAAGGATCCTTTGAAGGGTAGCAATATCAGTTGAGGAGAGTCCCTTTGTGTTAGGTACTTGAGCATTGGGTGATCCAGCATCCTGGGAAGAAGCCAGGGAAGTGGCAGCATTTCCCTTGGCCTGTTTGCTACCCTTCTTACCACGGAACTTGAGAGGCTTCTTATCAGGATAGAGCTCCCAGCAGTCATCCACAAGGTGGTTAGGTCTGCCGCAGTGACTACACTTCCTGCTGGCTTTCCCATCATCATCTTGACTATTACCACTACCCTTCTTAGGCTTAGAAGCATTGCTGGTCAGAGCAGAATGGTCATGAAGAACATGGCCACTTGGTGTTTGAATGTCCACCAGCATAGCCTCCCTTCGATTCTCTTCAACCAGCACCCTTTGATATACCTCATCTAGAGATAGAGCACTAGTTTCATTGAGAATCTGTCCCCGGAGTGGTTCCCACTCTGGGTTTAAACCACCAAGGAACTTCAGAACTCTCCCCTTCTGAACAAACTTCAAGTGCCTTTTGTGATCAGCCAGGGTATCCCACTTATCAGCATCATAGTAGTCGAGTTCATCCCACAGTGTTTGTAGGGTAGTGAAATAATCTGTAACAGAGAGTACCTTGCTTTGCTCCATACAAGGCAGTCTCCAGTTGATAGACCCTAACAGCATTCTTTTTTTCTCCATACATCTTTTCTAAGAATACCCACATGTCTCTAGCTATCTCCTTTCGCATAATCAGTTTCCTCTGAGCATCTTCAACAGAGTTGACTAACCAAGTCATCACAACACTATTCTGTTCAGCCCAGTCTTCAAACTCAGCACTATCCTCATCTGGTTTCTCAATTTTACCATTGATATAACAAGTCTTCCGCTTCGCTCCAAGGTACATCTTGGCTGCCGCTGACCATTCAGCATAATTGGTTTTGTTCAACTTGATTGGAGTAATCTGCAGGGCATGGTGTTCATGACCCGACATAGGGCCAGACACCCTTTTTCCTACAGAAACTTTCTCAGCCTCTGTGGATGTTGACTTCGAGACCGATGGGGAGTGCTGTTTGGCCATGAGAATCCCCCCTTCTTCTTGATGCAGAATAAAACCTGAAAAACCCTAGGAGACAGGCAGCGGCTGTCTCCACAAGGGCAGGGTTCTGCAGCACAACAGGAGAAGGAAAAAACAGGAGGAGAAGGGTGCAGTCCCTGCCAGACAGAGAGGAAGGGCCGCAGACCTTTCCCAGGCCAGAGAGGGTTGTCCGATGAGGATACCTCCAGAAGAAGACCACCGCCGGCTTGTGCTGGGGAGAAACCCTAGGGCGGATCACCAAGGACCACAGTGGTGCTGTCTCTGCCCCTGTTTCAGACCTCCTTTGGCTCTGATACCATGTTACAGCCAGGATGCAGAAGAACAAGGGAGGAAAAAGAGGAGAAAGCACCGAAAGAACCAAAATAGGGTTGCGCTGGTTTTTTTGGAAAGCTACTAACCTTTCCTCCAGCCGTAGCCCACTTATATAAGTTAGGTTTTAGGGCAACAGCCACCTTACAAACCATGACAGAAATGCCCCTGGCTAGTAACAACCCAGGGCGCACACCTCATGGACCAAGAATAACAAACCAAATAACCAACCAGAAAGATGACTAAACTGACTAAACTACCCCTTGCCTTCTTTACAAAGAGAACTGAATGCAGGAAATGGGAAGCAAAATCCAATGTTTTGTTAAGGTGTAATCATATTTGTGGTATCTATGGTCTGGACATACACAAAGATGTAATAGAAGAACAATAGTTTTTTTCCTCTTCTCAATCGAGAATAAGCACATCTTATCCTCAGAGTAAGGTGATTTGTATGATAGACATGCATGAGCATCATACATGGTGGTTCCTCACAGACTTCTTTTGCCAATGAAATAGACAAGGCAAACCTTGGAAAGAAGGTATAAATATGCTGTAACGGTGCTATAGAAACAAACAAATCGCTAAGGTAGGACAATCACGTGAATACAAACACTAACTCATCCTATTTTTTCATCTTGCAAGCCTTTGTCACATCAGAAGAGGCACCGACTTGCATCTGTAGGGAAGTTCTCATGGTCTGCATGTGCCTAATCTAGTAAACTTGCAAAACAAGGTAGAAATTTTCTGTAATTGTCACATAAAAAATGAATGAATAACAAGATTCAAAGCCAATCACATAATAATCTTCCATACTTTAGAAAGAATGTTTTTCCTAGTAATCACTTTGTTAGGCTTATTAAATATCAGAAGATAAGTGAGATAAGAGTTATGCAGAACTAGCTTGAAAATCCCAACACAAGGAAAGGAGGAAAAAGCTGACCGTGGACATATATTTTTGGCTCATCATGCCTACTGTAGACATGGAGAGAAATTCTACCACCACCACCTCCACCATAACCATTGCCACCTGAGGCACTGATCTTGCCACCTCCCTTCCTGTCCATCCAAAGCACAATGGGCAAATTAGAAAACTCGAAGCTGTTAATGTTAATTTGTGTGAGTCATAATAAACTGGTGGTGCAACCAACCCTTCTTCATATATGCACACGCATGCATAGGTCATACAGGTTTCAAGTTTCAACATAAGCAACTAATACAACAGATAGCAACTCCCATTACGGTGTTCAAAGAAAATCCTCACAATCAGTAAATTCATGAGAGCTAGCTGAAGAATTGTGTATCTTTTAGAGAACATTGAACTTTAATCAAACAATTAAAATATCATAATTTTGTGGGAGATGGAAGAACATAAAGTCTCTAAAGGAGACTTGGAATGCTTCAACAGTCTTTGGTAAACTGCTCCAAATCAGTGTATCTCATCTACTACAGAGTCAGTGAATTTCGGAAAATGAAAGATGTTGCTCCTTCCTGTGACCAAGGAGGAATCTGAATGAAGATGAAATAACATTCTTGCGAATCCATTCACTTTTCACTGAGGTGGGAAATTCTATGCTGAACAAGCATGCATGTGTAAAGCCTTCCTAGATTGAGAGATCTACATGCGGATAAGGGGCAAAGATGAAATATTGATTAAGTAATTGTCAGCCTACTCCTAGGCCACTTATCCAAAAATTGAAAGATTCATGTGAATAGTGAACATTGGAAGGCAGTTAATAAGTCAGACTCAGAACTTTCATGCATATGAAGTGTGGATTCTCTTTGTAGCTAATTATACAGCAGAAGGTGATATTTCCAAAATCCAACCATTCTTTTCTCTCTCTCTTTTTTGAAGGTCAATACAGAAGATTCTTTGACAAGCATTGCAGTGCAACCCTGATTCTTTATAGACCTCAGAATAAATATTTCATTCAGAAAAAGAGATATGTATAACATTTAATGCTATCAGCAGGGCTTTTCAATTCTTTACTGAAGGAACTGCCATTCAGCTCATCCCCCTTTCTCTGTATGTGTGTGTGTATACATAACGGGTGTCATGAGAGTACCCTAGAAAACTGATACATAATTTTCTGATTTGAATTGACTTGCCTGAGTTGGACCGAACTGGCAAACTTTTACTAAAATGAACAGGCAGACTCATCCTGATTTGTTCTGGTGAGTCAGGATTTGTGCATTTGAAAACCAAAGTCAACTCACGTGAGTGAGAACAAGTTTGGCAGACTGTTTGGAAATCTGTCTCATGTACGTTGGCAAGGAGATTTTGAGTCATGTGTACAGGACCCTTTACAAGTAAGACCAATTATTCACACAATTTGGGACCTCATTTTGGTCAACTAGCTCTAGAAGCCTTTACTAGAAGATGTGCTCTCAGCCCAAATCTGGAATCTTGGTATCCTTGTAGTTCCAGAATATTTCAGTTTATGTTGCTAATAAACTCAAAAGCCTTTTCCACCATGAGGGTCTGGTTAAAACAATGAGATTGTAATCAGTGGTTAACGTACACCATTGTTTGGCAAGCTTGATGGAACACCCTCCTGGGCGAGAGAGAGAGAGAGAGAGAAAGAGAGAAGGGAAAATAAGATTGATGCTGCCATAAGTAAGGTGCAGCACCATTTCTCAGTTTCAAACTCATCACTAAATTTGTATTTAAGGTTCAGATATGCTTCTGCATCTACCATCTGTACGGCTTACTCATACCATGAGCACATTTAATGCTTAATGCTACATAATGTTGAAACTCTTCTATGACGGACACATTTGTAAACACTGCTAGATACGTTGATTCTCGATCCTTCATCAATTTAATATAAATCCTTAGCCGCTACCGTGCACTAAAAGGAGTATATAGTGCTCTACTCTCTATTCTCCCCAAATTCTATTGTTTTCCTAATTTCCAAGTTCTTGAACGAACGACCCCAAATCTTGTGTCCAGTTACTAATTCACTTAAAGATCAGATCATCAGGGAGTTACAGTCTCGTTACACTTCCATCTCTTTCAGATGGATGTGAACTAAGAACAGATGTAAAAAATAAGAGAAGTAAAGACGAGGGGCAAATGGAATGGCAGCGGGTTCCCAATATATAAAAATCAACATGACAGCATACTTGAAAAATATGGGTGCATCCTTGGAGAGGCTAGGTTATGCGTGCACGGTAAATAGCTAAGAGATGATGCTGGGATTCTTTTATGCAGCCACGGAGTCTCTGAACATGCAACTAGTTTCAATAATCTGGCTGTGTTTTTCCGTTATTGATCAGTCTAGCGCATGTCGAAGCACGGAAGAGAGGGAGAAAAGGACGCTTACATTTTGCTGGCTATGAGGAAAATGCTGCCACCCGAACCTCCACCTCCCTTGAGACCCCCCTCGCCGCCGTCAGCAAGGACAACCCCATTGACCTCCAGCGTATCCGTCATGTTCAACCTGATCCGACCACCCCCTCCACCCCCATAATCTTTTTCCCTATTAGTTGTACCCCCTTTGCTTCCGTAGCTCTCCGGCTCCATCAAGGTCGACCAGGAGTACGCATCCCCACCCCAAGAATCGTCTGGCGACTGCCCCTCTCGCGTATAGCAGCTAGCCCCCCTGCCCCCATGGCCGCCGCCATCTCCGTGAGTCCCCGTGGGCGTCCCGCTCGTCTGCGGCGGGGGGTCGCCAGCCAGGGCCGTGGTATTCACAATGGACCCCTCACCCAGGCTCGCGTTCGTCGCATGCACGTCGACCCTCCCAGCCACGAGCGCGGACATGTTCCCCATCGTCAGCTCGCCGGCGAGGTTGATGAGTATGGCGCAGCCGGGGAGGGGGCAGCTCAGGACGACGCCGGGAAAGATTACAAAACTTCCCTTCCCTTCTATATACAGGTCGTCGGCGAGCTCCAGGTCGGCTCTGAGCTGACACAGCGTGTCGAACGAGCCGGCGCCGCGCAGGTCCCCCTCGCACGAGGACGACGGCGGGTTGGGGGGTGCCGGCGGCGGCGGCGGCGGCGACGGCGGCGAGTAGTCGTGTCCGAAGGCGTCGTAGCTCAGGATCGAGAGGAGCCCTCCCTCCCCCCTCACCTCCAGTTCCTCTTCCTCCAAGGGGACAGACCATGGGGAGGCGCACGCCCCCGGCCTAGGGTTCCCGGCGAAGAGGAGGACGGAGACGAGGAGCGAGGGGAGGAGGAGAGGAGGAGCGGGAGCTGGCGCCATCTCCGGCGGGCGGGGATACTCATCAGATCAGCAGAGAAACCCTAGTTTTCCCAGGTCTGCGATCCGACGTGATGGGGAAGGAGGACTGAGGAGAGGGGACTACAGCGCTCTCCGGAACTAATTCCCCACAAAACCTTTCCATTTTGCATAATTAATAAAACCACACATATTTTTATATCACCCCCACCACTGCTAATTACAGGTATGCGTATGTGTTCTCCGCCGCGTGGTGGCAACCGACCACGCGCACAGACACGGAGAGAGAGAGGGGGGTAGGGAAAACGGGGGAATCGGGGAGGGAGAGAGAGAAATGCGATTCTTTCTGAGATAGTTACACATATATCCTCGAAAGTCGAAACATGGAGTGTTCTATTCATGTCCTCGTATCTTTATATTATCACATCTACTCTCACCCTAAGTAATATTCTTTAGAATCGTCATATTACTTAAAAGATGATTTATTTTTAGATGGTGGTAACAGAATATTGTTTTATTTAAAAATATCGGATTCCAATTCTCACTTGACAGAATATTTTTATGAAAATCTAAAACATAAAATTTTAGATGGATATATATGTATATGAGAGTATGAAAATTTTTAGCGATGTATATGGTATTGAGTTTATTATGAGGAGATTAAATGAGAAAATAACTTAGCTTAAACTAGTTTTCAAATAATTTACCCTACATTAGTTAGAAAAACGCAGATTAGCTGTGTGTAATAGATTATGAGTACATTGATAATATAAAAAATATAAGGATAAAAGTAAAATAGATAGATTAAATCATTAAAGGCATATTTAGATAGAAGGAGACCCCAATTTTTTTATTTTTTTCTGAAAGATATGAAAAGCGTGGAGTACATCGAACCGAAGGAATCCGGAGATCGGTATGCCGATCAGATGACGCGTGGCACGATCAAGTCCGTACGGTTCGCCCTTTGGGCGGGGGAAGTATTGGAGGAGGGGACGAGGTGCGGTGTGGCTTCCCGAAGGGAGCGGGCTGCGGGGCACATCCGAATCGGATTCGAGGGCGCGCCGGGTGCGGTCGGGGATGTGGACGTGGGCAGCGTCGTGGCCCGTATGGGCTGACGCGAGCCGGTGTGCGCCCTTTCTCTTTGCCGTTTAGTGGGTAGTTGCTAAATGGACTAGAAAGTTCGCGCGCTGGTTCCCTCGGAGGTTCGGGGCGGCGGCGTCTTCGCAGAATCGCAGCCCAATCTGTCCGGTAGCATCCTGATGGCAGTGCACGTCTTCAGTGTGTACTATTTTTTTTTAATTTTTTTCTTTTTTATATTTCCATCTTTAGATAGTTTGGCTATATAGATGACTAGAAAAATTAGAAAAATAAATTAATCAATCATAAATAAAACATAAAAATGGCTGAGCTAATCTTTTATTTTTTATTTTTTCTAAATGTCTTATTAGGGTACGTCATGTACGGACATTCAACTCAGCCCTAATCTTAAGATATAAATATAAAAAAATTAAAAAATTAATACACAACCATTGAATGTGAAGCAAGAATTATACGAAGCTGTTAATTTTACGATGACGGAAAAAAAACGTGTTTGACGGTATATTTGGTAGGGTTGTCAACGGGTCGAGTATGAGTCGGGTTTAGATCGGTTTGATTCGGACTTGATTTATCAATATTAAAGTATGAGTTCAGCTTGGGTCCGATCTATGTCGGGCGTCGGATCCGACATTATTTAAAAAATATAAAACCTAACTAAGGTCCGACTCGACTCAATAACTTAAATAAAAATAATATATATATATATATTTAATAATATAAAATTTACAATTTCACTAAATTAATTAAAATTTTGATGTCAATTATATATTGTACGTGAAAAAAGAATTTTCAAATTTCTAATTAAGTAAAATAATATACTTTTAATTAAATAATTTTTAAATTTTGAAGTCAAAACAAAAAAAGAGAACGGGTCGTGTCGGCCCGCGGACCGAACTCAAAACTCGAGTCCAACCCGGGAGTTTAGTCGGATCTGACTTTCAGACCCGACTAAAAATTCGGAGACTAAAAAAGATCTTGTGATTCGGTTCGAAATCGGGTCAGATTTAAGAATATGTCGAATTGACTCGACCCATCGACATTCCTAACATTTGACATAGCATCCATCTAAAAGTACGGACTTTTCTATTTTCTATAGGTATCAATCTGTTTTTAGAAGGCATTAGATCTCGTCGACCATTTACGTAGTTTTCAACTTCCAACTAAAAAATTCTATAAGTTGGACAAACCTAAATTATAAAAAAAAAAAAAAAGTGAAGCTGCTAGCGGAGAATTGACAAATGTTACCACAAAAGGTTCAATTACTATTTTTTTATGTTGGAAGGAGAGAAAAATTAAAGTACAATCTCCCAACATCTCAATCAAACAAAGACTTCAATAAACACGGTTGAAGCAAGCGAATAATCTTTCACAAGAAATATGTTTAAAACTAATATACTTTCATGAACGCATATTTTATAAGGTACATCCAAACGGACCCAAGTCTTGGCAATAAAATACAGTCTATGGTATGTATAATGGAGAACCTTGACCAAAAAAAATTGGTTCACCTTTTTTTTCCTTTTTTTATTTCGGATACCATGCTCAAGCATGAACCTGCAAGTAACCCAAGGTGCCTTTCCTTGCCACCATCTGTTGTATAAAATAGTGTGGAGTCATATGTTCTGAAAGATAGATGCCGAAGACACCGAGAACACGTTCATACGGGTACTAGCAAGGCCAACAAAAGTGGTAGCGTCTTTAGCAATTTGGTGAAACAAACGGTTCGCCTGGCTTACATCATCGTCACGGTCGTAATCATGACGTCTCACTCCATCGATCTGTAAATCTCTCTTTGGAAATTGAAAGGGGAAAGTCTGGTTAATTTAAAGGGTTATTTAATTTTCGACCCTTCAATCTACCGTACGTTAGGAATCAGTTCCCTAATATAACTATTTATGTATTAACCTCTAAAATCTTCGAAGAAAAAATTCCTCCAGTTAACCGCCATCTAAAGAATAGAATAGTCTGAGAAACAGTTCTTCATTTATTCCATTATTTTTTCCCTTTTTCATTTTACTTTTTTGTTCTCTCTCTCCCCTGACGCCCCCTCCCTCGCACACTCTCTCTCGTCATTGCCTCTCCCTAGTCCCTCCCTCTCTGGGTCAAAAGAGGAGAGATTGTCGACACCTATGACTCGACCGCACTTCTCTATGTCTCTCTCTTTGGATTGGGATGGGAGGGGTGTCGACGTCAACGACCCCAATCCCTTCTGCCTCTCTCTCCCTCTTTGTGCAGTCGATCTCATATCAAAGTCGTCTGCCCAGATAAGACTTCCCTGTGGGGAACACGATGGGTCGACAGGAAGAACCAATTTTGGGGGAAGAACCTACAACAACGGCGGGAGTCGTAGAGCTAGCCATCCCCACCCACTTTCGGTGCCCCATCTCGCTGGAACTGATGAGGGACCTCGCGACGCTGCCCATCGGGATCACCTAAAATCAGTAGAGCATCGAGAAGCAACTGGACATGGGGAATGAGACTTGCCCGGAGACCAATTGAGCGGTGGCGCCCGGCCAATAGGACCACCACCTCCCCTCCGCCGGATGATCCAAGATCCCCACCCTCCCCCTCCCCCTTTATCTCTCTCTCACCCCCCACCCAGACCGTCGACACCATCGTTTTATGCCGATGGCCTCTACTCCTGTTGTTCTCCCTCTCTCTCTCTCTCTCTCCCTCTCCCTCTCCCTTTCTATCTCTCTCACCCCCACCCAGATGACCAGTGCCATTGCCGACACCAACGGCCTCCAGGGACTCAACATTAACCAAGAGTTTTTTTGTCATTTCCTCCTCATGGGTTAGGTTAGATTATGGTCAGTTAAGTTAACCCGATCATTAGAGACAGACAGCATGGGCTTTTTTCGGTAATAGAGAACAAATTGGTGACTTATTTATAAATAGTGAGATTAGAAAGGCTTATTCTTAATTTTAATTTTTATATAGACTTATTATTAAAAAAACCCTAATTTAAATCTAGGTACGGTATTCCTGTGTTTTTACTCTTTTACTTTGGAAGATTTTGAAGCTATCCTATTTGAGGTAGAATAATATTAATATATTTTACAACAAAATCAAATCAAGTCAAACGGAATACGTCTAAATTGCCCATTGTGAGCGACGTCACGCGGTTCGGGGAAGAGCGGGGAAGAGGAAGCGGAGAGCGCGCGGGCTCCTTCTTTTTTGTTTGTTTGCTTTGCTGCAACACAGAGATAATAGAAGAGAGAGAAGGGGCCACCACGGGAGATTACTCCGGCGGGACGAGCGGGACAAGTATAATATAGCAAGATATGGGTTCAAACGGCCATAGCGGGAAGTGACTCGCCGCGACCTCGGGGGGACGGGAATGGTGCAGAAATTAAATAACAAGAATTGAAACGGCCATTGGGGAAGTGACTCGCCGCGGCCTCGAGAATATGAACATAATATAGCAGAATATAAATGAGAATATAAGAACAGAGATTTAAACGGCCATTGGAGAAGTGACTCGCCGCGGCCTCGATGATATGAGTAAAATATAACAGAATATAGAGAGAATATAAGAACGGAAATTTAAACGGCCATTGGGGAAGTGACTCGCCGCGGCCTCGATGATATGAGCAGAATATAACAGAATATAGAGAGAATATAAGAACGGAAATTTAAACGGCCATTGGGGAAGTGACTCGCCGCGGCCTCGATGATATGAGCAAAATATAACAGGATATAAAGAGAATATGAGAACAGAAATTTAAACGGCCATTGGGGAAGTGACTCGCCGCGGCCTCGATGAAAAGATGTGATCGCCAGGGGCCGAAAGACCCCAAAATAAGAAAGTGATCGCGCCTACCTCAAGAGCGGGAGATGGCGGGTTGCTTCTTCCTCTCCTTCCGGCCGGCCGACGGAGAGGGCTTTCCTCGGGTACTCTTGTAAAACAACGACAAATAAATGACAAGTGGATTAGAAAGATGGAGGTGTAGTATTCAAATCCTTGCGATAAAAATAACGAAATGATGGCAAGACACACACCTGGTTGGTGTTATCTTTTAAACCCCTCTCGGACTCGAGTAGGAGGAAAATGAGATGATGGATGCAAGAAGTATAAGAGAAGAGGCGCCCTTGTGAAGGGGGATAGAGGATGCAATATGATGAATATAAAGAACTATGGAGAAAAAAAGGAAGAAAATGCTTATTGGATGAGCTGAGGGTGAAATCCGGCGGAGCTCCGGCAGCGTGGGGACGACGTGGAAGCGCGGTGGATGAAGACGACCTTCCTCTCGCTAGCGTGAGCACCCGAGAAGCCGGCAGAACCTCCACCTACAAAAGAACCCACGGGTTAGAAAATGACTCCGTAGCCTCTGGGCTTCGGCAGCCTATCGGATCACTTAGAAGCTCTCTTAGAACTGAGGGGGGGGGGCTCTATTTATAGAGCTACGGAGGGTGGAGGCGTCCAGGACCCTGGACACCTCCATCAGGGCCGAATTAATATTTTATTCTATTTTTAGATACATTTTTGGAATAATTTTGTGGAGGCGTCCAGGGTCCCGGACGCCTCAAGCAGGTCCACCGAAAGCCGACGACGGCCGCACGCGGTTTGGCACAACGCGTGGTTTTGTGAGCGGCGTCTCGTGATTCAGAAATGGGCGCGTCCAGCTGACCGGACGTCTCTATATTTTAGATTTTTTCACACACGACAAACCGTCATTCGGTGGCCGGCGCCCGTGAGGGTTTTGATGGAGGCGTCCAGGGGCCTGGACGCCTCCAAAATTATATTATTTTTTATTTTTCTTTTGTCTTTTATGCCAAGGCTGGCATTTTTATTTTTTTATTTGTTTTTATGGAGGCGTCCAGGGGCCTGGACGCCTCCATTAATATGTATTTTTATTTATCTTTTGTCTTTTATGCCAACGGGCATTTTATATTTTTTTTATATTTGTTTTTATGGAGGCGTCCAGGGTCCTGGACGCCTCCATTAATTTATATATTTTTTATTTGATTTAAGCCCTGAGAAAATAAATAACATAAATTAAAAATATGGGGGCGTCCAGGGGTCTGCACGCCCCCATTAAGACCCACCCGGGTCCTTAGATCAGGCGTCGGCGGGCGCCCGGCAGACACCCTTCTTGGTTCCGGAACCTTTTGATGCGTCTGACTGGTGTTGATGCCGTCCGAATGCCGTGATGAGACGATTCCGGATGCCGAAAAGGGCGGAAGAAGACTCAAGAAAAGGAAGCACTCAAGTGATTCAAAACGCGTAAGCCGTCGCGGGGTGTTGTATAGTAATATGAGATTTTCTCAGGAGACGTCAGGAATGGCGTGTCTACAGCTGCCCCGCCTTGGCGTCTGCTTTGCAAGGGAGCGATACGGAGTGGAATGGTATCGAAGTGGAGTGAAATGGAGTGGGAGCGGACTGATAAGTTGATGCCAAGGTGTGATGAGACACGCTTTTGACGTTACTGTTTGGAATCTTTCCTGGAGTTTCAATGAGGCGACCTTGAAGGAGGTCTTTCAAATATTGACGATTGCTTGGACGGAGATCAAATAAGGGAGGGTGAGATGTGCGCTCAGGCACGAAACAAAAGGAGACCGACTTCTCGGTGTGGAAGTACCTGGGTCATAAACCGGAGGTTTCACCTTTGGGGAGCGGTTACCAGCCAATGTGGAAGTGTTGCGGCCAAGGTGGGTCAAAAAAAAGGTAAATGAATATCTGAGGGTCTGTTCAAACAAGGGTCTCCTTTGGAAGAGCAGCGTCGGGGCTGTCTCAAGGAAGCTCGGTATTTCATTCGGAGTGGAATATCTCATATTTGTGGGAATTGAAACACAACGGCTTTCACAATCGAATCTCTTGAATGATCTTCCGCAATAAATCAAAGTCCTATATGAATGCATGCTGGGTTTAAAGAAAAATTTAAGACAAACTAAAATAGAAAATAGCCAAGGATAATATTGTCAATTTGTGAAGAACGGGTCAGGATACCGACCCGGTGAGCTGATACTGGGCTGGGGCCCGTTTATCCGCGCACCAACTCACTGAATGGAACCGTCGTCCCCATGCTACCACAAATTAACGGCCTATCCGTACAACCCAAATTCCTCTGGGATCATCACCGTTTTTGTTGAAGAGGAACTCAGATCCCAGATTCGTTCGGGCCGCAAGGTCCTTGACATGTTCTAGTAGCGTATGTATCATATACTATGATGCATGACATGGTGGGACCAACCAATGAAAGGTGGGACAGGAGATAGGACAAAGATGTCCGTTAGTAAAACCTGCGCAGACTAGCAAAGGTTAGCAACATCAGAAAGTAGCAGAATCACAGCAGAATCGCACCACAGTTCAAAGGAGATCCAGACAAAATCTTGACAATGACCACTGATGTGACATGTTCTGTCCTGTAGCACCCTTCCCTTCCTATAAGAACTCCCCTTAGGCTAGTTCATTCAAATGCACCAAGGTGGGTTTTGGAAGCTCAGGAGAGGAAGGAGAGGAGAATCTAGAGATTTTCAGGATGGAAGGAGAGTTTTCCCGCGTTATGAAGAGGAGCAGGCCTAGCAGCGAGATCAGGCGACTCTCCGACCTCGAGGGTCATTTGAGTGGGACGATCATGTCGCATATGGTAAGCTGATTCATTTCAGATTCTCCATGTGAACTTTCTTCTTACTTCCTTCATTTCTTCTTTCTTTCCCCTTCCAGCCATATCCACTCTTCCCAGGCCCGAGGAAGTTTTCCAAGCTGCCATGGCTTTCAAAGCTGACTTCCAATATCTCCATTGGCATGAGGGCCATACTCTCGAAGTGGCATTTGCAGGGGCTCCTTATTCACGCCAAACATTACGAGAAGATTCGTATGGACTGGGCGGCTATGGGCGCGCTAGTGGAGATCTGGCATCCCCAGACCCACACTTTTATTTTCCCGACCTTCGAGGTGACCATCCTCCTCGAGGAGGTGGAACTTCTGCTTGGTTTGAAGAAATTCAAGAGTGACGGGAAGGTGAAGGCTATGCGGATGCTGACACGGGGGACTTCTGAAAGCGTCCTTGGAAGCTTCATGCTGCCCGACGTAGCCAGAAAGGTTCGTACTCAAAAGGGGATCGATCTCCAAAAGCTTGCGGAGTGGGTCATGGACGCCCTGAGAGGGTCACCAGACGATGACTATTTGGAGGGAATCATGAAGGGGTTCACCATTTGTCTGGCGGGTGCTCTCTTGTTCCCTTATACCGACAATATGGTGGAGGAAGACCAACTGGGTGCTATCTGCGGGATCTGGCGTGGAAAGAGGGTGGGACCCGCCGTCCTTGCCTATCTTTACAGCGGCCTTACCGCCTCGAGTATGGGTAAGCCTCCTTTTGGTTGCGCACTTGTCTTGAATTGCTGGCTTGATTTGCACTTCAAATTCGACCACCGCGAGGGAATGCCAACTGCTTCGAAGCTCTTCCAACAAAGCTCGCTTCACCACATAGCCGACGCGTTAGGCTTCGGTGGTACTGTAGTGAACCGCGTTCCGGGGCTAAAGAAACGTGAAGACTGGCGGTCTCACTTCCGCACCGTGACACAAGGCTTCTTTACTTGCGCACCGGCATGTTTGCTTTCGCTAGATCTCCTCATGAGGTCTTCTCCCGAAGTTGATCTTCAACTGATCGGCGTGACCGAGTTCGTCCTTTATAATGCGCATCGGTGCTACCTCCAGATTGGCATCCCACGCCATTCGTTCCCGTCACCGACTGGCATTGTTCCTTTGAAGAAAAGGGAGTTGGGCACTGAAGCGGACGCAAGGGAAGCGAAGGCCATTAAAACTCCCTGGAAGACAAGTGTTGCGGGAAAGGCCTTAGCGCACGTGGTGGAGGAATGCGAGCCGTGGAGGGCTTATGTAACCGAACTGGGGAAGTTAAGGCCTAAAGCGCCTAAGCCCCTGATGTAGTTCACTCTGCTTTTCTGATGGAATAAAATCTGGCATGGATGTTTTGGACCAGTCCCCTTAAATATTATTATCTTTTTTATGGTTTTTTCTTTTTCTTTATATTTTTTTTATTTTGTTTGGATTATATACATATTCTTATCTTTTTTTACTTTTATTATATATAAATATATTTTTTTGAAAAAATTTTTTATTGTGGGGGCGTCTAGGGGCCTGGACGCCCCTAATTTTTATTTTATTTTTATTTTATTTTTTGTTTTGGGGGCGTCCAGGGACCTGGACGCTGGACGCCCCAAAATTTTTTGAATTTTGAAAAAAATAAAAATTATGGGGGCGTCCAAGCGCCTGGACGCCCCAAAGAAGGTAACTCCTATTTATAAGGGCTGCCCCCCCTTTTGCTCATTTACTGTTCAATCTGACGACCCAGTCACCCTAGACGACCTATTCTTAGTCCCCATGGAGCGAGGAGGATCGAGCCAGGGTCCAGAGAAGCGAAAACGACTGGCTCGTCATGCGAGGAGGTTGAGGGATGATGCCGAGGAGGCTGCAGCAGAGGAGATTGCTGCGGAGGAGGGGATGGAGGTGCCTCTCCTGGCCGCGGAGGCCGCTGCGGATGCTGGTGACGCGGGAGAGGACGATCACGACCCGGTAAGTACTTCGGAATTCTAACTCTGTGGTTCAATAGGCTAAAACGGGCGTGCGAGAGGCTGTGAGAGAAGGCCAGGTAGTGAGGGAAGGAGGCGTCCAGGGGCTTTTCTTTTTCTTTTTATTTATTTATTTATTTACGAAAAGTAATAGAAATATAATAAAAATAAGGAGGCGTCCTGGCTCTAAGACGCCTCCATTATAATATATATATTATTAATATATTTTTTTGTTTTGGTTTTGTTTTTATTTTTCTAAAAATAAAACAAAAGAAGAGGAGGCGTCCAGGGGCCTGGACGCCTCCACAAGAAAATAAAAATATTTTTTTAAAAAAAGTAAAAATAAAATAAACGAATAAGTAGTATATATACAGTATTATTGTTTATGACTGTTCATGATGCTGATGTGTTCTTTGTTGGTTTTGTGGTTTGCAGGGCGTGATGAAGGGCCGGATTAGCTGGTCCCTGGTGGTGGCAGCATACCGTGGGCTGCCGGATTTCCAGAGGGCGCGTGTGGACGCCATGGGCTTTGGAGCTTTCCTTAGGATCGAGCCCTTCCGGCTCGACCTTCCTCTTATCCAGGCACTGAGGGAGCGGTGGCATGCGCCGAGCCGAGCGTTTCTGATGCCCTGGGGGCACATGGTGCCGACACTTGAGGACGTGGCTCGGATCACCGGGCTACGAGTTGACGGAGAGGCAGTCAGCGGGGTCACCTACCCCGACTACCGAGAGAGCGCCCTGGACCTGCTGTGGTTGGAGACGAGTGTGACTGATAGAGACAGCAGGGTAGTGGGTCGAGTGGAGATCATGGAGGCGCTCGGATTCGTCGACCCGCGCCAGCGGGTTAGCGAGACTGGAGCGGAGTTCTTGGCTCGACTAGAGGGGGACGCTCGCGCTGCTTTCACCCAGGACCCGAGCGAGAGGGAGCTGGTGGATCTAGACCTTCGGAGGTTCCTTTTCTTCTTCCTGGGCCGCCTTCTGCTGGGGACGAAGGGGGATGGCATCCACTGCCGTTTCCTCGGGATCTTGGCGGATCTGGACAGAGTGGGACACTACGCGTGGGGAGCGGCTCTGCTTGCCCATTTGATTGCTGATCTCTCCCAAACTTCGGAGAAGGAGACGACAGTCAGCGGCTTCGCACCTTTCCTCCAGGTAAACATTTATTTATGCATTCCCACAGTTAAATATGTAATTATTGTACTAATGATGTATGATGGATGCAGGTGTGGAGCTATTACTATTTCCCGATGGGGAGGGCTAGGCATGGGAACAGGAGGGCCGTGCCTCTAGCGTGGCAGTGGAGGCCGGTCGTGGTTGCAGCACCCCACGGCTACCAGCTGGCGTCACTTCGTCGGGAACTGAGCGAGTATCCCGAGGCCATGGTATGATGCGTATGATTTTTTTGTGTTTATGCGTGTGACTGAATGGTAACTAATATGATGTATGTATGGTGATGCAGGTGGTGTGGAGGCCCTACCTGGGCATGGGCGATGCTGGCCAGCCCTGGGTTGTAGCGGGTCTTCCTCGTTTCAGGCGGGACGTGTGGGTCCATTGCCTGAACGAGATTGAGCCGCTGCGGCTTAGACTGGTCATGAGGACGTTGGGGCTGGCCCAGGAGTGGGTTGACGTAGATGCGCCGGCCCGCATTGGGCGGAAGACCAAGGGGAAGGCGAAGATCGTGGACTGGCGTACGCGCTTCCCAGCACAGTACCAGGACTGGCAGCAGGGCGGGGTCCCAGTGGTGTCCCACGTACAGGACAGCACAGACTACATGAGACGGTACCGAGCTACGTACGGGGACCGCCTCTCCTTGGGTGGTATGGCAGGGGTAAGTGAAATGAAACTGCTCCACCTTTCTATATGTATATGCATGGGATACTAACTTATATGTAATGCAGGATGCCCGTGATACCATGATCGCCGACCTGCGGGCCCAGTTGGCGGACGCCAGGCGACAGTTGGTGGCCATCCGACAGGAGTTGGAGATCCTGGCGAGTCTATGCAATGCATTTTTTTGTGACCTGGATTTTTGATGCTTAGCCTTTGACTGACGTTTGCCCCGTGTTTCAGCGGGCCCACCAGACAGCGGCAGCCGGGATGGCTGGTGGAGCGGGTTCCAGTTCGCGGGGCCCTCCTCCGGAGGTTTCTGCCCTCCAAGAGCAGCTGGCGCACGCGGTGGCTCGGGCTGAGGAGGCCGAGCGTGACCGCGAGGCTCGAGTGAGTGTTTGCTTGGCCCCGTCCCTTTTCTAGCTGCTTTCGTTCTATCACTGTTCTCTTACGGTGCATGCGTGCTTTGACAGGTGGCCGAGATTCGGGAGGCCCTGGCCCATGCTGTTCGTGCTGAGCAGGAGCGCGATGCCTGGGTGGCAGAGCGTGACGCCCGGATTGCGGAGCTGGAGGAGGAGCGTCGACGGGAGGCTGAGGAGCTCCCTCGTGACGTGCTGGATCTGCGGATCGCCCTCGAGCTGTCGAGGAGGGAGGCGGTGAGAGAGAGAGAGGAGAGGGAGAGGGATAGGGAGACCATGGAGAGAGAGAGGGAGTGGGATAGGGAGACCCTAGAGAGAGAGAGGGAGAGGGATAGGGAGACCATGGAGAAAGAAAGGGAGTACAGGATGGCAGAGCGATATCGAGATTGGGACGATAGGAGAGCTCTGGTGGCCCAGGTGTCGGAGCTCCGGCTGAGTCTTGGCACGGCGGAGGGGAGACTCCGGGAGAGTGAGGAGCGGTATCGGAGGGTGAAGGAGCGCGGGGAGCGACTTCGTCAGTCCAGTTCCTTTTCTGTGGGCAGCTTTCTAGTTTCTTCGGCCGAGCAGTGTCGCCGTACCTTGGAGGCTGGCATGGTGCCACCTGGAGAGGCGAGCACGGCTTCTCAGGGTTCACAGAGGTCGCGGAGGCCCCCTAGGGATCCCCGTCAGAGGAGGGAGGAAGGAGATGACCAGGAGGGTGACGGTGAGAGTTAGAGAGTTGCTTGTACGTCACCCTTCTCACTGTATGATGTACTTTCGGCTTATTATATGAAATGGAAATGACTTTTTTGTGTTGTGTGTACTTTTCTCTCTCCCACACTTTCTTCTTTGCACTGAGTTGTCCCTTGAGGCACGCTCCGCGAGACCTTGCCCTGAACAGCGGGGAACTACGCTTTGCACGGGGGGATTTTGTTTCCTTTTCCCCCTTTTGGGCGCGTCCAGGCGCGAGGACGCGTCTTAATCCTTGATTTCAAATTTAAAGCGACGGGTGGTCCTTCTTCTCCCGTGCCTTACCCGCAAACGAGCCCGCCTTCTGCCGACACTCGCTTGCCCCCCTTTCCGTCTTCCTCTTCTTTTGATCGATGGAGTTCGGTGGGCCCGACCATGGTGAAGGTGGAGAGGGACGAGGAACTCCTCGCCCAAGGAGGGACGTGCCCGAGCACGGAACGGCGTCCATGGAGGAGGAAGGGCCGCTCCGGGCCCCCGAGGGACCTGAGGGGCCCGATGGCGTGGGAGGAGGTGAACACGGTCCGGTAGGTGCTTCGGTCTCTTCCTCTTTTAATTCATTTTGGGTTTTGAAGCGAGCCGCGCGAGGGGGAAAGGGTTCGGCGAGTGTTGCACTCAAATGATGGACGCGTCCTAGACAGGGGACGCGTTCCTTTTGACTGATGTGGGACCCCTTTCTTGGTGCAGGACATGGCAAGGACCCTGGGCCTGGCCGATGAGTGGGCGAGTGCGGACGAGCCGAGCCGCGTCAGGAGGGAGAGCCGCGGCAAGGCGAGGCTAGAGGACTGGCCCGTACGTCTCCCTGGACAGCAAGGGGGTGTACTGGTGCAGGACAGTGCCGACTTCCTGCGGCGGCAGAGAGAGAGTTACGCGGGGCTTCCCCAAGTTGGGGACACGCGTGGCATCGGCGGCTCGCGCGCCCAACTGTCAGAGACTAGGCGGCAGCTGGCCGTCGCTCAACATGAGTTGTCGCTCCTGGTAAGTTACGTGCCGCACTTTTAACTTCAGATTTTGGAGTTTCACTGACGGCCGTTGTTTATTTTGTTCCAGCGTGCCCAGCAGACAGCGACGGTGGGAGTGGCTGGCGGATCTTCCAGCTCCTCGGCCCCTTTTCTCGAGATTGTCTCCCTCCGGGAGCAACTTGCCGGTGCGGTGGCCCGCGCGACCCGGGCGGAAGAGGAGCGTGACGCCTGGGTGGTGACTGTAGCGGAGCTGCGGCATCGTGGTGAGGAGAGACCTTCTCCAGACATCCTGGAGTTAAGGGTTCTTCTGCAGATGATGAGGAGAGAGGCAGAGAGAGAGAAAGCCGAGAGAATGTCCTAGCGACAGCGGGATCTGACCGAGAGGAGGGCCTTGGAGGCCCAAGTGAGGGAGCTCCAGCTGGGCCTTCAGGCCGTCGTGCAGAGGCTAGGAGGGATGGAGACGCGCTACGAGAGAGCGCGAGAGTTCGGGGAGCGACTCCGCCAGTCCGGTCGCTTTGCCGCCAGTGGCTTCTTCGCCACGCCAGGGGAGGAGTAGCGAGTCACTGCTGTGGAGCAGGCGCCCAGAGGCGAGGCAGGTGCTACTGCACGGGGATCCCAGAGGCTTCTGAGGGACCCTCACCTCGGGGGAGAGGAGGAGAGTGCCCGGAGAGATGAGTGATGGTGAGGATTGGCGGGCTAGTGGACCCGCCACCTCTCTATGATTGTAGTGCTTATGACAGCTTATGTAGAATTATGAATGGAGTGATTTGATTTTCTGCTGTTTATTTGTTCTTTTGTGCGTTCCTTCTTCCCTACACTTCTTCTCCTTTGCACTGTTCCCATGTGATGGGTCTGCCGAGACTCCGCTCCAAGCGGAGAATCGCGTCTTGTTGTGACCATTTTTCACGGGAATCTGCCGTCGAAGTCAATACTGACGGCCCTAGTTCCTTTTCCCGGATGTTATGTCAAATTTTACGGACGTCCTCCAAATCATGATAGGGTATCCCTAGATAACATAGGGGCTATTCGTCCTATTCTTCGTCCAGTCAATCACCATGTGCGAGCGGTGAAGCGACACATGGGACCACTTGGGTGGTGCCTCATTGCGAGGGCTATCATTGACAGGTGATGGAGGCAATCTTGGCCTGCACTCCTTCCATTTCTATAAATTCTTGTCCCTTTTATCCTCCCAGGTATATCGAGGACTAACTCGAGGAGCACAAGTTCTCACGGGAGAGGAGGAGTTCAAAATTCTGAGAGTTGGATGGAGGGCGAATCTTCCCATTCCTCGAAGAGAAGCAGGTCCAGTGGTGGTGGGGACACCACCGGGTCCACTACCGGGCCCACTACTCGGAGCCGACGTCGCACCGCATCGACTGCACCGAGCTTATGGCTAGGAGAAGACTCGGCATCCTGAGTACGTATCCGTACGTATGTGTGTACGTGTGTATTTTACTATGATGGTATTTTGAATTTTTAAACCACCATAATATTTTATTTGGGTCAAAAGTTATTGTATTTTATTGTTATTTAACCCCCAAGTCAAATAAGGGTTGTTGGATGGTTGGTGCGGTTTGTCTTGTTAGGCTAAGGATATATCTACAAATAAAGATAGTCTTAAGGGTTTTTATGTATTGGCTCTTTCCTATATAAAGAGGCCATTGTATGTTACGAGAGATATGATGTTATGAATGAAAAGAATTGAGTTTAAGGAGCTTTTGCCCCTTTGTTCATCTCCCTTCACTTCTTTCTCATTTTTGTGAGATTCGAGTGTCGCCGGTGTGAGACCGTCCGGCGTGAGGCCGAGCTGCGTGAGGTAGCAAGTTATCCGTCCTGTTCGTGTCTCGGAGTGCCGTCGATCCGTCTTCCACGTCGCCGCCACGTCAAATTGGTATCAGAGCCCAACAAACGGCGCCTCCGTCAACCCGACGTCTCCGACGTCTCTCTCTCTTTCTCTCTCTAGATTGTTAGAAGCGAAGAAAAAAAAAAGAAACAAAAAAAAGAAAGAAAAGAAGTGGAGAGAGATCGGTTGAAGAAATTTTGGAGAAAAAAAAATTTAGAAAAAAAAAGTGAAGTTTCTCTGTGTTTCTGTGTTAATCTCTCTCCCCCTTCCTTAATCTCTTTCTCCCCTGCTAAGCTCTCTTTCTCTCTCCCTTAATCACACTCACTCCCTCTCTCGGTTCTCTCTGTCTCTCTCTTCATCCCACGTTCTCTCTCTCCCGTACACTCTCTCTCTCTATCAGTTTCTCCCTCTCTCTCCCCGTGTTCTCTCTTTCTCTCTCTTCTCTCTCCTCTCTGTTTCTTTCTCTCCTGCGCGCTCTCTCTCTGGACTCAGAAGCAGCCGCCCGAGCCACCGCCTGCCGCCGTGGCCGTCCGCCGCGCCCGGCGTCCAGCCCCGCCGCCCGCACCGCGCCGGGCCCCGCGCGCACCGCGCGCCCCTGCGTGCCCGGCCCTGCCGCCAGCACCGCCCGCGCGCCCACGCGCCCTCGCCAGGCCCGCACCCGGCCCGCGCTTGGCCGCGCCCGCCCGGCCGTCGCCTGCGCCCCTGGGCGCCTACGCGCACGCCCCTGTGCGTCCGCCCGGCCGTGCCTGCGCGCCCCTGCGCCCGGCCACACCCGGGCCTGCGCCCGGCCTCGCCGGCACCCGCGCACGCAGGCGTGCGCGCCACCCCGCCGCTGCCGACGAGCCGCCTGCGCCAGCAGGCCCCCGAGCCCGCCTCCGCCTGCCCTGTTTGACCACCCAGCCGAAAGGCTTAAAAAAAAAGAAGAGGGTTGAAAAAAAAAAGGTTAGAAAAGAAGAAATAGTGGTTTGAAACGAAAAAAAGAGTTGAAAAAAAAACGTGAGAAAAAAAAAGTCAAAAAAAGAGTAGTTAAAGTTTAAAAAAAAATGTTTTTTAAAAAAAATTTAAAAAGAAAGTGGTAGATATATATATATCTTTATATGTTATTAAAAAAAAAAGAGTTTGACAATTAAGTTATATATATAGTATATATATATTCGAGATATATATAATCTTATATATATATTAACGTATTGCTTTCTTGTGACACCTACGTCCTCTACTACGGCTCGACTGTGTCTGAGCCGTCCGGATGCCGACAGAAGATCCGTAAATTACGGAACGTGAGTGCCCCTAAGTCTCCCTGTGCGGAGAAATTCTGGAGTGATTTGTTCCCCTGCGTGGGAAATTTTAAGTCACGTGGTTTTGTAATAATTCAATCCTCCCTGCGTGGAGTGAATGCTTTGTAACCACTCAAGCCTCGTCGACGCCGTGCGGGCCCGCACGTCCCCGCTCGCCTTCGTCTCCGGTCGGAGCTAGACTTTTCAGTCAGCTTGGTGCGTGCTCCAAACTTGCTCATTTAGTATCTTTTTAATTGCCGCGCGACGAAGTAAGAGAGAGCCCGATCCATGCAGCCAGTCTTCTGAGTGCATCGCTGTGGACGGAAAGCGAGAGCTTACTTGAGCCTATCCTATAGGCCCTAGACTGCCCCATTAGGGCACCATAGCTGTCAGAAGGTAGTTCCACAACTACTTCGCCTACGGGCGAGCAACTTTTCCCGACCGGTCCCTTCAAATTGATCATTTGCATATCAGCTGGATCCACAGCTTGCTAATTATCGGTCCCAGGACTGCATCATCTAGGTCCGAGGTCGTGCATGCCACGTTGGTCTAGGAATTCATCTGGCCGTCTAGAGCGCCCCTCAACGCTACCCATGGATCAAGAGAGCGTGACTGCTATGCTAGTCCAGCTCGAGCATAATCTTGTGGCCCACTTTGAAGTCCATAGGCCAGCTACGGACGGAACTCGATAAGAGGATCCGAGCCTTAGAGGATCGATTAAAAGGGGAGGAAGGAAGAGTGAATGGCCACGGCCATCCAGTAGTCAATCCTAGGGAGGAAAGAGAGCAAGCCCGCCCGAATCAGGCTCCCCAAGGTAGAGAGCAAGAGGCCCGTGTGCCTCGAGAGAGAGACCACGACGATGAGATATCATCCTACGGAACGTCAAGATTGACGCTCCAAGTTTTGATGGGTCCCTCAACCCCGCTACATACCTTGAGTGGGAGACCGGGATGGACCAATATTTTGATTGGCATCGCCGCATGACCCCTGCTACCAGGGTGAGGTTTGCCAAAATGAAACTTCTGGGTCAAGCCAAGACCTACTGGTGTAATGTTGAGAATCTCCTAGCACGAAGACGAGAGGAGCCTATTAGCACGTGGGAAGAAATGAAGGAGAAATTGAGGGAGAAGTATCTGCCACCTTCCTACCATCAGCGTCTTTTAGACCAATGACAGAAACTCACCCAAGATGGAAAGTCTGTGGACGATTACATCACCAAATTTGATGACTTCTTCCTTCGGAGTCGAGTCATGGAGGATGCCTCCGTCACCCTCTCTCGGTTTAGGGCTGGCTTACACGAGAGTATTCAGCGGGAATTATTCTTGCGGGAGGTTAACACCCTCGAGTACGCCTACCAGGTTGCACGAGATGTTGAGAGGTTTCAAAGGGTGGCCCCACCTCGGGTTCCCATCTACCGCCAACCTGAACCCCGAAACCCCATAGTCTGCTATACTGAGAGAGCTGGCCCCTCCACCTCCTACGTCCCTACTGCTACCCCACTTAGGGCCGTTGCCCCTATGGCTCCTTTCCCACGGAACCCATTACCTGCACCCGCAGCCGTGCCTAGGTTGGAGTACGCTCCACCGGTTGAGAGGAGAGATGACAAGGGAAAAGGAGTCGTCCCTAGCACCTCCCAACCAGCCCCTGTCTCGGGAGTCCGATGCTTCAGATGTCATAACCTAGGGCATATTGCCACCAATTGCCCAACCCGAGCCTTGGTTATCACCGACCCCCAGTTCATGGAGCTTCCACCTCAGGAAGGAGAAACCCTTGAGAGATATGAGGCCGATCCCGACCTCATCACCCAGTTTGAGGAGTTAGATGCAGGGTATGATGGCACGCATGTCGAGTACATGCAAGTGGGAGCTATTGTCGAGAGTTCTAACCATGAAAGATTGGGCGTGGTCCGCTGCATCCTGGCACACCCCCAGGAGGACGACTGGCGTCGAACCTCCATCTTCCAAACCTATATCATGGTGAAAACCCAACCCTGCAAGGTGATCTTCGACAACGGAAGCTGTATCAATGCAGTCTCTTCAGACTTTGTCTCCCGTCTAGGTCTACCTACTCATCCTCATCCTAGGCCGTACAACGTGGCTTGGGTTGACGACACGTCTATTCCAGTCACCACTACGTGTGTCATTCCCATCCAATTCCAGTCCTACCAAGGACAGATCCTATGTGACGTAGTGCCCATGAAGGTTGGTAGCATCATCCTAGGACGACCGTGGATCTACGATGTAGACCTTACTACATTCGGTCGGTCCAATGAATGTTCCTTCTCCCACAATGGGAAGAGGATTCAGTTGCTCCCAACACCCCCAAAGGTGGTCACGGGAAAGAGTCCTACCTCCACACCCACTGCACCCCCCAAAATTCGGGAGAATGATCCAACCCCCACCAAAGGGAAGCTTCCCATTCCCCCCTCTCCTACACCTGTCATATCCATCCCTAAGGCCCCTAAGGTTGACCATGACCCGATTAGGCGCCTTAACTTCATAGGTGTTCGCGAGATGAATAGAGAGGTTGCCGAGGGTGCCCCTGTCTGGGCTGTTGTCGTCACCATTACCTCTGAGGAGTCCCAGGTCTCCGTCCCACCCGAAGTCCAGGCAATCCTGCGGGACTTCCAAGACATCTTCCCGGAAGACCTGCCTTCAACACTCCCTCCCATGCGTGATGTTCAACACGCCATTGATCTTGTCCCGGGGTCCACCCTACCCAACCTTCCCCACTACAGGTTGAACCCCAAGGAGCATGCTGAGCTCCAAAGGATTGTCGAGGACCTTATCCACAAAGGTTTCCTCAGGGTGAGCAAGAGCCCATGTGCTGTTCCTGCCTTGCTCACACCAAAGAAAGATGGCACCTGGCGGATGTGTGTTGACAGCCGTGCCATCAACAAAATCACTGTCAAGTATAGATTTCCCATTCCCCGTCTTGATGACATGCTTGACATGATGAGTGGAGCCACCATCTTTTCCAAGATTGACTTGAAAAGTGGCTACCACCAGGTCCGGATTCGACCCGGGGATGAGTGGAAGACAGCCTTCAAAACAAAAGAAGGTCTGTATGAGTGGCTTGTCATGCCTTTTGGGCTATCCAATGCCCCTAGTACCTTCATGAGGCTTATGACTGAAACCCTTCGCCCCCTCATTGGTCGCTTTGTTGTCGTCTACTTTGACGACATCCTCATTTATAGCCACAACCCTCAGGACCACATTCACCATTTGAGGGAGGTCTGCGAGACCCTGAGGAAAGAAACCTTGTTTGCCAACCTGACTAAGTGTGAATTCATGACAGATCGGGTCACTTTTCTCGGATTTGTGGTTTCAAGTCACGGAGTGTCTGTGGACCAATCCAAGGTCCGAGCTATAGTAGACTGGCCAGAGCCCCAGAATGTCCATGACGTTCGAAGTTTCCACGGGCTAGCCACCTTCTACAGACGCTTCATCCAGGGATTTAGCACCATTATGGCACCCATTACGGATTGCATCTGTAAGGGAAATTTTGAATGGACCAAAGCCGCCTCCCAGGCTTTTCTTGCCATAAAGGAGCTTATGACCAAAGCCCCTGTCCTCCGCCTACCAGACTTTTCCAAAGTCTTTGAGGTTTCATGTGATGCATCTGGCGTAGGAATAGGTGGAGTGCTTAGTCAGGAGAGCCACCCTGTGGCTTATTTCAGCGAGAAGCTTTCTGATGCAAAGCTTCGATACTCTACCTATGATAAGGAGTTTTATGCCGTGGTCCAAGCCCTCAAACACTGGAGACACTATCTCTTACCACAAGAGTTTATCTTATACTCGGATCACGAGGCTTTGAAATTCCTTAGTTCTCAGAAGGGTTTAAACCCTAGGCATGGTCGGTGGGTAGAATTCCTCCAGTCTTTCACTTTTGTCCTAAATCATAAGGCTGGAAAGGACAATAAGGTGGCCGACGCCTTAAGTCGAAGGGTCTCCCTTCTTTCCACTGTTCGGGTAGAGGTCACGGGATTTGATCGCATGAAGGAACTCTATGGAGAGTGTCCTGATTTTGGCCCTACCTATTCTGCTCTGTCTGCTGGATCCTCGACAGCATTTGCTGACTATCTACTCCAGGATGGTTTTCTGTTTCGAGGGCAGCAACTATGTGTCCCGAGGACTTCTGTTCGGGACTTTCTAGTCTGGGAAATGCATGCTGGAGGTCTTGCTGGTCACTTTGGCCGTAACAAGACTATCCATTCTGTGGAGGAGCACTTCTATTGGCCTGGCCTGAAGAGAGATGTGGCCAAGATTGTAGCCCAGTGTAGGATATGCACAATGGCCAAACAGGTCAAACAGAACACTGGTCTCTACACTCCTCTCCCCGTTCCCGATCGACCATGGGTTGATGTGAGTATGGATTTTATCTTGGATTACCACGCACTGCTCATAAGCATGATTCCATCTTTGTTGTCGTTGATAGGTTCTCTAAGATGGCCCACTTCATTGCATGTTCCAAAACATCTGATGCATCTAGAGTAGCCCATTTGTTCTTTGATGAAGTCGTGCGTCTGCATGGTCTTCCCCAAACCATCGTGTCTGACCAGGATGTCCGGTTCACTAGCTATTTTTGGAAGACACTTTGGCACCTCGTTGGCACCAAACTGAAGTTTTTCACTGCCTATCACCCCCAAACTGATGGGCAAACTGAGGTCGTCAATAGGAGTTTAGGGAATCTGTTGAGGTGTCTTGTAGGGGAACATTCCGGCACTTGGGATCTTCTTTTGCCTAGAGCCGAATTTGCATACAACAGCTCTATCAATAGGTCCATAGGCAAGAGTCCATTTGAGGTCGTGCATGGCTACAAACCTAGGAAACCTGTGGCTCTCATTCCCCTTCCCCTCGAGTCTAGGATATCCAAGTCAGCTGAGGAGTTTGCACAGCATGTCAAAAGTCTGCATGAGTCAATTAGCAAGCAAATCAACCTCAGTAATGAGACTTATAAAAAATTGGCTGATTCGCATAGGCGTCACCATGAATTTCAAGAAGGTGACTTGGTTATGGTACGGGTCCGACCCGAACGCCTCCCCTCGGGAGCCGTAAAAAAGTTGCAGGCCCGTAGTGATGGACCCTTCCCAATTCTGCGGAAGATTGGCTCCAATGCTTATGTTGTGGACTTACCTCCCGAATATGGGATTAGCTCGACTTTTAATGTGACAGATCTAGTGACCTACAAGGAACCCACAGCGATTCCTAGTGACCCTTTTGAGCCTTCTCCTCCCATTGAGAGTGAGCCCACCCCTGTGCGTCCCACAGCCTCGAGAGTACCGCGCGAGCACATTGAGAGGATACTGGATGAGCAGGTGACCACTACACGGAGCAGGGTGTACCAGCGCTACCTTGTCCGCTGGCGGGACCGTCCACCTTCTGATGATTCCTGGATCAGCCGGGAAGATCTCCAGCGTCTCGATCCAGATCTGCTGGAGCACTACCACAGTAGTGTCCCCCCTTACTCGACGGAGTCGAGTTCCAGCCGCCCCGGGAGGGTTGGTGGGGACACCACCGGGTCCACTACCGGGCCCACTACTCGGAGCCGACGTCGCACCGCACCGACTGCACCGAGCTTATGGCTCGGAGAAGACTCGGCATCCTGAGTACGTATCCGTTACGTATCCGTACGTATGTGTGTACGTGTGTATTTTACTATGATGGTATTTTGAATTTTTAAACCACCATAATATTTTATTTGGGTCAAAAGTTATTGTATTTTATTGTTATTTAACCCCCAAGTCAAATAAGGGTTGTTGGATGGTTGGTGGGGTTTGTCTTGTTAGGCTAAGGATATATCTACAAATAAAGATAGTCTTAAGGGTTTTTATGTATTGGCTCTTTCCTATATAAAGAGGCCATTGTATGTTACGAGAGATATGATGTTATGAATGAAAAGAATTGAGTTTAAGGAGCTTTTGCCCCTTTGTTCATCTCCCTTCACTTCTTTCTCATTTTTGTGAGATTCGAGTGTCGCCCGGTGTGAGACCGTCCGGCGTGAGGCCGAGCTGCGTGAGGTAGCAAGTTATCCGTCCTGTTCGTGTCTCGGAGTGCCGCCGCGTCAAGTGGTAGTAGTTCCAGGAGACTTTCAGACCTTGAAGGGCACTTCAGCGAAAGGGCCCAATCACAACTCGTAAGCCAAGTTTTCTTGCCCTTTTCTCATTTTTTCTTCCTTTCTTATGACCAAACCTCACCCCCATTCCTTGTATGTGTAGGTTGTGATGAAATCACAAATCTTATGGGAGTTGGTAGTAGCAGCGTACAGGGGCCTCCCAGATTTTCAGAAGGCGAGGCTTGACGTGATGGGATTTGGTACCTTCCTTCGGATCGAGCCGATCAAGCCCGACCTGGTTCTGGTCCAAGCCTTGTGTGAGAGATGGGACCCAGTGAGCCGGGCATTCCTGATGCCCTGGGGGCACATGGTGCCCAGCATGGAAGATGTGGTCCGAATTACGAGTCTCAAGGTGGATGGCGAGGCAGTGACCGGAGTCACTTACGCGGACTACCGAGAAGGTGCCCAGAAGTTACTGGGTTTGGACCTAGATGGTCGGAAAAACAGGTCGGTAGCTAGGGCGTCCCTCATGGATGCATTAGGGCTCACCGACACTCGTCGGCGGGATGACGAATCCTCGGAAGAGTTCATGGAAAGGATAGAAACAGGATGCCGTGCCGTGTACTGCACAGATTTCAGCGACTGGGAAAGATGTAACATAGATTTGAGGAGATTTCTCCTCTTCCTTTTGGGGAGATTGGTACTGAGCTCGAAAGGGGACGGTATCCAATGTTGCTTCCTGGAGCTGCTGTCAGACCTTGAAAGAGTAGGGTACTATGCCTGGGGAGCTACCATGCTGGCGCACTTGTTTGCAGGCCTATTCCAAGAAACGGATCGTGAGATGACTGTGAGTGGTTTCACACCATTCATCCAGGTATTTTTGGTTTTGCTTGTTTTGTATTTTTTTTGTTGTTTTCGCAAGGTGCTGATGACCTGCGCCGAGCAGCTATGGAGCTATTATTACCTCCCCATGGGGAGAGCTCGACATTGGCGACCCGTGATGGTGCCGCTAGCCAGGCGGTGGGAACCCATCATGAGTGCGGCACCCCTAACCTACCAACTGATGGTGCTAAGGCGAGAGCTACAGGAGTTCCCTGCAGCGATGGTAAACTGGAGACCCTACTCAGACATGGTCGATGCCGATCAGCCGTGGGTTCTAGCAAGTCGTGCCCGGTTCGGACGGGAACTATGGATGCACTGCCTGAATGAAATCGAGCCGCTTCGGCTACGATTAGTTATGAGGACTTTAGGACTGACTCAAGAATGGGTGGATTCAGCTGCGCCACCTCGTGTCGGGAGAAAGACGCGAGGACCGGCGACCTACATTGACTGGCGCGTGCGGTTCCTTAACAGTACGAAGACTGACAACGGGGTGGCACGATTGTAGAATCGCAGGCGCGGGACAGCGAGAACTACTTGCGTCTATATAGGACAAAGTACGCAGAACGGTTCCAACCCCGTGGACTTGTGGAGGTAGGTTTCCCCTTTTTCTCTTCTCTTCTTTCTCCTTTTCTTGATTTTCTGGTGAAAATGCTGACTTGTAAGGCTGCAGGATGTCCGGGATGCCATGATAGCGAATTTACGAACTCGCTTGGCAGAGATGGAACAACAGTCGGGCAATGCCCGCGGAGCTACGAGCGCCTTGGTAGGTGTATAGTACATTCCTAGTTAAAACCCCAGATTCCAGATGTTGGCTACTAATTCACATGGTCGTAGCATGCCCAGATTGGCGCGGCTTCCCCAGCGATGGGAGTAGGTGGTGCCTCTTCCAGCTTGTGGATTCTCACCTCAGAACTTGACTCGCTTCATGAGCAACTTGCTCACACCACGCAGCGTGCTGCGGAGGCAGAAGGGATGCTCCGTATACAGGTAAAAGTTTCAGCGTTGAGTTCTCTTTGTTTACGCCTTATCGCGTATCTGAGATGGTACACTCGGCAGGAAAAGGAGACGGAAGAAGCGCTTGCCCAAGCTGCGCAGAAGGAGGCTAGGATAGCAGAACTGGAGAGGGAACTGCGGCGTCATCCTGATGACGACTTATCCAGGGATGCTATGGAACTGAGGATCACTCTCCAGTTGGAGAGGGAAGACCGTGAGAGAGAACGGGCAGAGAGAGAAAGAGACGCAGAGAGAGAAAGAGCTAACAGTTTGGCTGAAAGGGAGGAGCGAAGGGCCATGGAGGCCCAACTATTCGAACTCCGAATCGGCCTTGGTCTTGCTGAACAGTGGCTGAGAGATGGTGAGGAGCGCTACCGAAGAGCACGAGAGCGTGACTTTCGTGTTGGTAGCTTCTCTGCTGCTTCCGTAGATCAACGCCGGGATGCGGGAATAGGAAGAGGAGTACAGAGCGGCAAGAGTACCGCTTTTCGTAGTTGGGTAGCACCTTTGAGAGTGTTTTGCCTGGAGAGTAGTGGGACGAGTAATGCAGAGAGAGAGGGCGGAACTTGATGTAAAATTTTTTGGTTTTTGGAATAAAACACAAGGTTTGGTTTGTTTGTTTTTTCACCTTTGCTTCAGTTACCTGAATCCCTGCACATATCACTGAAATAAACAAATCAGAATTTCTGTTCTGACTTGGCCCCTTGCTCAATAAGCAAATGGTCACTGTGACTGTCCTTGATAACTGGTCAAGGGGCCAAGCCTTTATTTAACGAAGGCAAGGGAAAGATGCGGTGATGATAAATGCGACAGGCAAGCACACGAATGCAAGCGATATTAAAAATGAGATGATGCACGTAAATGCAATCATGTAAAATTGATTTGTTTTCTTTTTTATATTTGATATTTTTTTGTTTTATCATAAAAAGATTTTTTTTTGTTTGCAAATATGTACATTTCTCTTTTCCATTTTTTTGTTTTTGCTTTTATCATTTCGATTGTTTTTTTGTTGCTAACGCCCGGCAAGCACCCAAATGGCACCTAACCTACGTGAGACAGGGGTTTCTTACTAACCTCCCATGTATCCTAAGTGCACATCTAGGTTGATTTGGGCCTCTAGACCCCTCGAATGATGATCCCGTCGGCTAAGACTTGCCCTGATGACAATACCGTCATGCCATGCTTAGGCTCCCAGTTGCTTCCGACCACAGGGATTCACCCAAACGGTGTTTGAGGTAAATGATTTGCCCGACCCGGGTCTGTTTCCTCACAACTCTAGATGGTATAAGATGGAACACCCTGGAACCCTAACGACCAACCGCGCGACGCTGACTCGGAATCAGACGCCGTCGCACCCATAGGTGACGCGCTTGCATTGGCCTAAGCCCGAGGTTAAACAAGAAGACATCAAGGCGGTAAACATGGGTCTTGACCAGCCAGAAATACAGAGACTCCTTCGCAGCGATAGCTTTTACTTTTCAAAGTAGGCAACCAAATGTGTATATTAAAATAAGGTCGCAGACCCTAGGCAGTTTTCACCTTTCAGAAACTCCATCGAACCTTCATCTTTAGAGGGAGAAGGAAGAGTGTAGGGGATAAACCTCCTGAGAGGACCGGCAAAGCCGTTAACCCGGCGAGCGAATAGGGGCCCATTAACTCTTTCCTTTCGGACAACTTCGGACCAAATCTCGAGTATTTACATTCCACGGCCCCCCTTTGTGGATTCAGACTTTTGCTTTGAGGGGTTTCGTTTATCGCACCAGGCACGGTCACGACCAGGCTTTTCTCTTGATTTTGATTTTGTATTTCTTTCTGTGAGGGAGATATAGTCGTTTGACGTTTGTGGGCTCCCTCTTCGTATGCCTGCGGGGACACTGCCCTCTTCTCGTCCTCTGATCGATGCTCGAGGAAATGGGTCCTACTCTTGCCTTTGGGGTTTGAGTTTCGGTTTCTCATGCTCAGCGTTTTAAGGGCGCCGACTGTCTCATTTGGTCGAAGAGAAAAGAATAAAGATTACAGCTTCCGGAGATCTTCTGGGTGGAGCCCCACCATAGGTGATGCTACCGATTTTTTTTTGAATAAAATACATAAGTGAGCACATGTTAGCTTCCTTCGAGCGAGCATAGGCCGACGTGGCCGGACAGGGATCTCCACGGTTCTGGCAAACCAAGACCCGGTGCCTACCAAGCCTTAATGGGCCCTATCCTAACATGAAGGTTAGATGCAGGGACTTAACTACATGGTGACTGCCAGGCATCGGCGTTTTGAATTTTCCATATTTTTAGTGGTTTTCAGTATTTCTTTGTTTTTGATGTTTTTTTATCTTTTCATCATTTTTTTTTGTTTGTTTTGTGCTAAGGGTAGTATTTCTTAAGATAAAGCCCATTCCAAGGGTGGGATAACTCGGTCCCTTCGGCGTTGATTAGTTTGTAGGCGTTGCCAGGGTACACGGCTTGAATTACAAATGGTCCTTCCCAATTGGGTTGGAGCTTAGAACGCGGCCCTCCAGGTTTGACAAAAATTCTTTTTACGACCATCTCACCGACTTTGAATTTTCTCTCAACGACTTTCTTTTGGTAAAAGCGAGCGAGTCTATTTTGATACACACGCGCGTGTTCGGCGGCGGCCAGCCGCTTCTCATCCAAGAGTTCCAACTGGGCGAGGAGTGAATTACGATGATCGTCGAGGGGAAATTCCTCGTCCAATTGTACCCTGAGAGAAGGGATCAGAGTCTCGTACGGGACTACCGCTTCCATACCATAAGTAAGGGCAAATGGAGTCTGCCCGGTGGGGGTACGGATTGAAGTGCGATAGGCCCATAGAGCTTCGATAAGCTTTTCTGGCCAGTCTGATGTAATGCAATTGCGTACCTTTTGCAGAGGTCCTGTAGGTCATGAGAAATGAATTGTGGCCCATTGTCGGTGACGATCGTGCTTGGGATGCCGAATCTGGCGAGGATGTTCTTCATGATGAACTTGCAGACTGTTGACGCCTTGATTTCCGCGTAAGCTTCGACTTCGGCCCATTTGGTGAAGTATTTCGTCGCAGTAAGGATGAAAGATTTCTGCTTGGTGAGGGAATTGGGATCACCTAGGGGACCAATGATGTCGAATGCCCACATGGAGAAAGGCCACGGGGAGGATATTGGATGAAGTGAGGAAGATGGTGAATGGATTTTATCGGCGTGAAGTTGACACTTGACACACCTACGGACATAGATGGCACAATCTTCTTCTATGGTGGGTCAATAAAAGCCTTGCCGAATGATCTTCTTGGCAAGCATCTGACTATTCACGTGGCCACCGCACACACCCGAGTGCGTCTCCTCTACACATTTCCAAACCTCATTGTCACCAAGACATCTTAACAGAATACCAGTAAGGCTCCTCCTATAGAGTAGACCTCCAACCAATGTATATTTCTGAGCCACCCTTCTTATGGCTTTCTTGTCCTCTGCGGTGGCCCCTTCAGGATAAGACTGATCTTGGCAATATTTGACAATTTCATAGAACCATAGTTTCTCTTCATCAGCCAGTTCTTCTTCGGCCTCTGCCAACATGATCTCCCTCTTTTCAAGGATATCTTCTTGCAGGATCTTCCTTGCTATCTTATCTTTGATGTTTACGTAGGAAGCATCATCGATTGCAGGAGCATGAAGCTTGTAAATGGAAATGGACTTAAACCATCTTCCTAGAGGGAACCTTATGGATGATGCCAACGAGGCGAGGGCATCGGCGAGAATGTTCTGATGACGAGGGACATGAACAAAGATCAGTTTGGCGAACAGTTTGGCAAAGGCAGCAGTGAGTTCTTGGTATGGCTTGAGTTTGGGATCGCGAGTGCGATACTTAGTGAGCACCTGGCGAAGGATGAGTTGACTATCACCTACGACTCGCAACTCAGTGATACGAAAAGAATGGGCGAGTTCTAGGCCAGCTAGAAGAGCTTCATATTCAGCTATATTGTTGGTGACTGAAAATTTGAGCTGATATGCCAACGGGAATGTGAGACCTTCAGGCGACAGGAGGGCGACGCCGATTCCTCTCCCTTGAGAATTCAGAGCTCCATCAAAATATAGTGTCCACATTGGCTCATCTGATTGGTTGATGGACATTAGTTCCTCATCTGAAAACTCTGATTGGACGGGATCGAACTTGGGAAGAGGATGGTGAGCGAGATGCTCGGCTATGGCATAGCCTTTAATCGCCTTTTGCTGGATGTAGGTGATGTCGAACTGAGAGAGAAAACTTTGCCAGCGTGCTAGCCTATCCGTAAGGACGGATTTCTCCAGAAGGAATTTGATAGGATTCATTCGAGCAATCAAGTGGACCTCGTGAGCCAAGAAGTAGTGCTTCAATCTCTGCACCACCCAAACGAGGGCAGCACAGGTTTTCTCCATAACGGTGTACTTCTGCTCATAGGGATTGAGAAGTTTAGACAAGTAATAGGTTGCCCGTTCCTTGCCTTCTTCATCAGCTTGTGCGAGGACGGCTCCCACGGAGTCATCCAAGACTGAGACGTAAAGGATCAGAGGTTTTTCTGGTTTGGGTGGAATGAGAACGGGTGGACTAGCCAGATATTCTTTCAACCCTTCAAAAGCTCTCTGACATTTAGAATTCCAGTGGAATTCTACTCCTGGCTTGGTCAACTCGTAGAGAGGTCTACACCTTTGTGAATGTTGAGACACAAACCGACGAATAAACTGCAACCTCCCGATTAAACCTCGGACTTCCCTCAAATTCTTGAGAGGTGGCATATCCCTGATAGCCTTGGCTTTGTCGGGATCAATCTCGATCCCTCTTTTGCACACAATGAACCCCAGCAATTTACCCGACGACACACCAAACACACATTTTTTCGGGTTCATTTTCAATTGGAACTCTCTTGACCTTTGCAAGACCTTAGCCAAAACTTCTGGATGTTCCATCCTGGTCCTTGATTTCACCAATAAGTCATCCACATACACTTCCAGATATATGTGCATCATGTCATGAAATATGGCCATCATCGCTCTTTGGTAAGTAGCTCCAGCATTCTTTAACCCAAACGGCATGACCACGTAACAATATGTTCCCCAAGGGGTAGTGAATGACGTCTTTTCCTGATCCTCTTCTGCCAAACGAATTTGATTGTATCCTGAAAATCCATCCATGAAAGAGAGGGTTTCGTAGCCTGCCGTGTTATCAATCAGCACATCAATGTGAGGTAAGGGAAAATCATCCTTTGGACACGCGCGGTTAAGGTCCCGGAAGTCGATGCAAATCCTGACCTTCCCATCTTTTTTCATGACCGGGACAATGTTCGCCACCCATTGAGGATAAAGAACGACTCTAATGAACCTGGCTTTGTGGAGCTTATCGACCTCTTCTTTCATTTTCAAAGTCATCTGAGGGTGGAAACGCCTTAACCTTTATTTTACCGAAATGGACCCTGGTTTTAGGGTTAAACGATGTTCGACCAAGGTTGAATCCAGACCCGGCATATCCTCGTAGCTCCATGCAAGCGTGTCCTTATATTCCTTGAGAACCTCAATTAATGCCTCTTCTTCAGAGGGTGGTAGGTTGTCACTTATGAGGATGATCCTAGGGTCTTCCTCAGTTCCCAAGTTGACTTCTTTGGTGGATTCTTCTACGGCGGTTGACGGCTCGTCGAATCTCCTCATTCCACTAGCGTATGCGCCCGCCGCATCCTCATATTCTTCACCCTCATCTTCAGTGGGGCATTCTTCATCCGTGATCTCGTAGACTCCATACCCTTCATCAGATACACAGTCGCCCTCGCATTCTATTTCGGGTAGCTGGATGGGATTTTCTAACAACTGGGGGATGGCAAGAAGGGCCTGACACCTGGCGGCCAAATCTAAAAGGAATCGACGAGGGATCTGCCTACCCTTGGATTTCTTCCTAGGTACTACCCTTGGCCTAACATTCCTAGATTGACTGACAATATTTACAGAAGAAGAGGAAGACGAAGAGGATGGTGTAGAATATACAGGAGAAGACCCCTCAGAGGAGGGGTAGAAAAGGTCGCTCATCGGACCTTGGACGGGTGGTCCGCAAGGTAGTACGCACCCGTGGGAGATGTAGGAGGTTTCCTCAACGAAGATGTGTTGTTGGGGAGTTTAAAAATTGACGTTTTTTTTTCGTTTTCATTTTTAATGACAAAGCAGTGAAAAGAGATTGGAGGAGAGAGAAAAGAGGTTATGGCTAGAGGATTGTGAGGCTCATAGAGCAGATCATGGTTGAAGACCTGGCGCGGGTTGAAAAGCCCGCGCAGGTATGTAAGCAAAGAAGGGGACCTGGGAAGATCATCAGACAATTGTCTGGCCCAGGAAGAAGATATCAGCAAAGGCTGAGACGAGTGGATGGAGAGGATGGCGGCTAATGAGCCGTCGACGGCAATGTTGAGGACGGATGAAGATCCGTCGATGACAGAGTCCTTCTGGCGGGGACGAGGATAGTTTGGAACCTTGGCAAGAGTGGTAATATTCTCTGGTATTTCGGAGATCAATGGTGGTCCTTCAAGCTGCGGAGACGAGAACATCCTTTCCAGTGCAACGGAAATGTCCCGTATGTCGAACCATTTGTCCCACTCGCATTCCGGATCCTTGATCTTGTCTCTTTTGGTGATCCTCGGACATTTTTCAGCCAAATATACAGCATGTGATCCCCCATATGCTTCTCGTGGGTGATCTCCCATCTGAACAACGGGCCCTCTGTTGAAGTGGTTTGATAGAGTCCACGTGAGGGGCTTCCAATCTGCCTTGAACGGTCCTTTGAAGCCCAGGCCAAACCTGCGGTTCGGCCTAATTTCCTTTGGCGGTTTGACCATACCCTGTAATTGTGCGCCCAGACCTTTTCCTTGTTGATAGCCGATATTCCTCATAATCTCCCAACCTTTGGAGTGAAGAGGGAGACATGATGTTGTGGTTGCCCTGACCGGCTCCTTCGGTGCTAGTGGAACATGAGACGGATCACGTACGTCCAGCAGTGACAATATGGGCCGATGAGACGGCCAAACAGAAGGCAGAGAGGTGTTGATAGCATCCACTGTGTGAAGGACAGGTGTACTGACCACTTTAATAATTCTCCCATTGTAAGGAAACTTCTTGCACTGATGGTTGGTGGAAGGCACAATGTCCATGGCTTCGATGTAAGGGCGACCCAGTATAGCCTTGAATGTGGGGTCCATGTCGAGGACATGGAATTCCGTGGGAATTGCCATGGGGCCTAGTTCTGCCTTCAGAATAATCATCCCCTGCGGCGGCCTTTTGCTATTGTCATAAGCCGTGACCGTGATCGAGGAAGGTCTTATTTGTTCCTCGTTGACCCCACACAACTGAAGAGTGCTCATGGAGATCACATTTATGGATGCACCCGTATCCACAAGACACGGGTTTATGGATACCCCATTGATTTTTATTGAAATGCACAGTGCATATTTCTGAGCTTCCTTGGGAGCGAGCTCGTAGTTGTGAAACATAATGGCTGGTTGTGTGTCTGTTGGGGTCAGGACTGTCGAAATCTTCTCCACGGGGAGGTCTTCATTAACCATGACTCTTTGAAGGTATTCCATTAAGGCTGCCTGGTGGGATGTGGATCTTTGAAGAAGCTCGAGGATGGAGATCCGAGCAGGCGTCTTGTCCAAATGTTTTAATAGGTCATACTGTGTTCCAGGGATAGCTCTTTCTGGTTGTTCTGCATCATCCTTCTCTGGCTGAGGTTGCTCGGGATTCTGACTGTTGTGGGGGAAAACCCTGTAGAAAATCCTTCCGCTCCGGAGCACCATTGCCTGTGGCTTTTGTACCTCTGTGGGGGCAGCAGTGGGTTTTAACAGGGGTTTGAGGGGTAGTAGTGGAGGAATGGTTGATGAAGCAAGGGTGATGACGGGAGCAGGGATTCTGATGAGGGGTTTGTTAGGTGGTGGCATGGTGGAGGTAGAGGGGATATTGCGCGGATTATGAAGGATAAGGGGTCTAGAAGGTGGCGATGGAGACGAAGTAGGAGTGGGTAAGGTTTGAAACGGGTAATGGTTTTGAGGTGGATGGTGGGCGATGAGTGGTTTTGAAGGCATTAGTGGTGATGTGGTGGAGAAAGACGGGGTTATGTATGGTTGACGGATGACAAGGGGTTTAGAAGGCGTAGGGGTAAATGTGGTAGAGGTGGGTGGTAAAGTGGGGGAGTGAGAGAGGATGAGAGGGTGCGAAGGCGTAGTAGAGAGTGTCGGTGGATAGGAGGCCGGGGTGCGGATGAGAGGGCGTAATGGTAGTGGAAATGGTGATGGTGATACTGATGCGGGTTGATGAGAGAGAGGTGCTACCCGGGCAAGGTGAGGGGGTTGCATGACGATAGGGTTGGAGGTAGAAAGAATGGAGGTACTTTCCTGGTGCCACACCTGCTCTCTCCCGACTTCCGGGAAGGAGGAGATGGGGTTAACCTGATGATTGGGCTGTTGGTGCTCCGGTAATGGATTCTGGATTATTCCCATGTCGGGCTGTTGTTGTGGGGCCTGCTGAGGCTGCTGTTGTTGTTGTGGTTGCTGCTGCTGCTGCTGTTGTAACTGCTGCTGTGGCCTCTGAGGAGGTCTCCTAGCCTTGAGAGCCGCGACGTACCGTCTCATCTCATCCCAATCTATTTGATGTTCATCATTCATATCATGGATGTAATCTTTGAAATGGAAGCAGTAATCTACTGTGTGTCCCGGCTGCCTGTGGCAGACGCAGTATTTGGAGGTATCAACATTGGGGGGCCACGCGGGCCTTCTCTGGGTAGGGCGAGTTGGTTTGATGCCATGAGGGCATTAAAAATGTTTGTTAAGGTTTCTGGCAATGGTGGATAGTAGGCTCTCTTGGGACCGAGCGGCCTCCTTTGTTGCTGTTGGGGACCATAGTTCCCCGGGGGTGGAACTTGGTTGTACTGAAGCGGTGGTTGTTGTTGCTGAGGTTGTGGTTGTTGTTGCTGGGGTTGACGTAATGGAGGCATATTATCCTGGGGTGGATTATTTTGGGGTGGAGGACGAAGAGGGAAAGGACCCGATTGAAGGGGAAGTCGGGGCATTTGTGGAGGCCTTGGGTTGACTGCGTAATTGGCATTGTTGACCGCACCCACTTGCTCATTTGTCACAACCCCTTCTGTGGCTCCGCCCGGGACACCAGCGCCTGTCTTTCTAACCACTTTGGGCTTCGGTGACTCAAACATGTTCATAATGGGGGAGTCTTTTAGCTGGGTTTGGATGTATCGGGCCCTTTCATATAGTTCCTCCATTGTAGTAAGTTTATTCATGGCCAGGACGTGTCTGAACTGTGGGGTTGCATTAGACACAATCATCTTCACTTGTTCGGGCTCAGAGAGGGTATCCCTTATTCTTTCCGCCAGAGACCTCCATCTATCAGCATAGCGGACAAAATCCTCGTCGGGCTTCATCTTTTCGGCCACTAGGTCGGTAATGGAGAGTGAGGGACCGACCCTATCCCTATATTTCTGCAAGAACCTTCTCTGCACTATTTCAAAATTCTCGGCCTCGCGGGGCTCCAGAGAATAGAACCACTCAAGCGCGGGACCATCCAATGATCTCCGAAAGAGGTATGCCAGGGACCTCTGATCATTTTGCCAGTAGGAGGACTCATACATGAAGTCCTTGAGGTGAATGAAGGGGTTGCCGGTACCATTGTACCTGCGGTACGTGGGCATTTCGGAGGGGGGAAGATGAATGACGGGAAGGATTGGCAAAGCAACCTCCGGGGTGGCTTTCACGTCCACCATTCTTCTCAGATTTTGAAACTGCTCGTCCATGCGGTTGAACCTATTGAGGAGCGATTGGGCGAGCTCCTCTGGAGGTGAAGGTGGCACTTGCCACTGGGGGAGAAACTGTCTCCCGGAGACTTGAGGGGGAAACCCCGAATGAGAGGGAGCTGTCGGACCACCGACAGTTGGCCCTGGCTGAAGCGGTGTGTGGGGAACAACGGGAGTTTGAGATTGTGACGGGAACTGGAATGAGGGTGGTTGTTGGCTCGCTTGACCTTGAAGCGAGGGAGACTGGATGGCTTGCGCCAATGAGGGAGATGGAATGGCCTGCACGGACTCTTGGAGAGGTGCGATGGCCGGAGTTGATTCCTGGGGCGTGGGGGAAACAGATTTCCCTTTTAGAATGGCCTGGAAGGCCCGGAGCTGTTCATAGGTAAGCTCCGTGTTGGCGAGGACGCCCAGTAAGGAAGTGATATCCTGTGGCGGGGACGTGTCCCCGGCAATAACCTGCACCTCATGCGAGGGGTCATGAGAAGGACCCGAGTCCATAGCATAGACTCGCGGGTCGGCTGTCAAACCACGGCTAGGGTGGTTCTCCTCAAAAGACTCGTGAGACATGCTCACAGTTTTCCCAGAACGCAAAAACATACACTAGCAAGTAGGTAGCAGAGATTATCAAACAAGTGGATGCCTTTACGCCCTTTTTTGTGTTTTGATTTTGATGATTTTTTTTGTGTTTTTAACGAGATCCGAAGTTCATACAAAATGGGGACCCTAGTTTATTTTTGTTTCACCGCCGTGTCAGCTAGGGTCTCTCGTCTCACCACAAATGAAATGACTAACTCCGGGGAACTTCAATGGTACAACCAGCCCAGTGAACGAAGAGGAGATTCTTCGATGTCAGGGACTTACGGAGGTCCCAGTGTAGGAGATTCTAGTCCGTTGAGAGGAATTCCCAAACGGAGAGTCCTTCCTTCACCGGGAAAGGGTGATCCTCAAAGAAATGAAAAAAGGATAGAAAAGAGGAATGGATGTATGCAATGGAATGCTGACAGATATATATAGTAAGAAAACAACAGAAATAATAGACATATAAGAAACAAACAACGAATCACAACTGATAGTGCTGCCGTGAGCACAACGGGGGCGCGCGCGGGCGCGAAGGTGGAGAGGCACGGGTGGTGCCGAACTTGCAAGGGTAGCCGAAAGGAAGCAGTAGTGTCCCACTGTGATCGCCAATCTGTGAGCGACGTCACGCGGTTCAGGGAAGAGCGGGGAAGAGGAAGCGGAGAGCGCGCGGGCTCCTTCTTTTTTGTTTGTTTGCTTTGCTGCAACACAGAGATAAGAGAAGAGAGAGAAGGGGCCACCACGGGAGATTGCTCCGGCGGGGCGAGCGGGACAAGTATAATATAGCAAGATATGGGGTTCAAACGGCCATAGTGGGAAGTGACTCGCCGCGACCTCGGGGGGACGGGAATGGTGCAGAAATTAAATAACAAGAATTGAAACGGCCATTGGGGAAGTGACTCGCCGCGGTCTCGAGAATATGAGCAGAATATAGCAGAATATAAAGGAGAATATAAGAACAGAGATTTAAACGGCCATTGGGGAAGTGACTCGCCGCGGCCTCGATGATATGAGTAAAATATAACAGAATATAGAGAGAATATAAGAACGGAAATTTAAACGGCCATTGGGGAAGTGACTCGCCGCGGCCTCGATGATATGAGCAGAATATAACAGAATATAGAGAGAATATAAGAACGGAAATTTAAACAGCCATTGGGGAAGTGACTCGCCGCGGCCTCGATGATATGAGCAAAATATAACAGGATATAAAGAGAATATGAGAACAGAAATTTAAACGGCCATTGGGGAAGTGACTCGCCGCGGCCTCGATGAAAAGATGTGATCGCTAGGGGCCGAAAGACCCCAAAATAAGAAAGTGATCGCGCCTACCTCAAGAGCGGGAGATGGCGGGTTGCTTCTTCCTCTCCTTCCGGCCGGCCGACGGAGAGGGCTTTCCTCGGGTACCCTTGCAAAACAACGATAAATAAATGGCAAGTGGATTAGAAAGATGGAGGTGTAGTATTCAAATCCTTACGATAAAAATAACGAAATGATGGCAAGACACACACCTGGTTAGTGTTATCTTTTAAACCCCTCTCGGACTCGAGTAGGAGGAAAATGAGATGATGGATGCAAGAAGTATAAGAGAAGAGGCGCCCTTGTGAAGGGGGATAGAGGATGCAATATGATGAATGTAAAGAACTATGGAGAAAAAAAGGAAGAAAAGGCTTATTGGATGAGCCGAGGGTGAAATCCGGCGGAGCTCCGGCAGCGTGGGGACGACGTGGAAGCGCGGTGGATGAAGACGACCTTCCTCTCGCGAGCGTGAGCACCCGAGAAGCCGGCAGAACCTCCACCTACAAAAGAACCCACGGGTTAGAAAATGACTCCGTAGCCTCTGGGCTCCGGCAGCCTATCGGATCACTTAGAAGCTCTCTTAGAACTGAGGGGGGGGGGGGGCTCTATTTATAGAGCTACGGAGGGTGGAGGCGTCCAGGACCCTGGACACCTCCATCAGGGCCGAATTAATATTTTATTCTATTTTTATATATTTTTTTGGAATAATTTTGTGGAGGCGTCCAGGGTCCCGGACGCCTCAAGCAGGTCCACCGAAAGCCGACGACGGCCGCACGCGGTTTGGCACAACGCGTGGTTTTGTGAGCGGCGCCTCGTGATTCAGAAATGTGCGCGTCCAGCTGACCGGACGTCTCTATATTTTGGATTTTTTCACACACGACAAACCGTCATTCGGTGGCCGGCGCCCGTGAGGGTTTTGATGGAGGCGTCCAGGGGCCTGGACGCCTCCAAAATTATATTATTTTTTATTTTTCTTTTATCTTTTATGCCAAGGCTGGCATTTTTATTTTTTTATTTGTTTTTATGGAGGCGTCCAGGGGCCTGGACGCCTCCATTAATATGTATTTTTATTTATCTTTTATCTTTTATGCCAACGGGCATTTTATATTTTTTTATATTTGTTTTTATGGAGGCGTCCAGGGTCCTGGACGCCTCCATTAATTTATATATTTTTTATTTGATTTAAGCCCTGAGAAAATAAATAAAATAAATTAAATATATGGGGGCGTCCATGGGCCTGGACGCCCCCATTAAGACCCACCCGGGTCCTTAGATCAGGCGTCGGCGGGCGCCCGGCAGACACCCTTCTTGGTTCCGGAACCTTTTGATGTGTCTGACTGGTGTTGATGCCGTCCGAATACCGTGATGAGACGATTCCGGATGCCGAAAAGGGCGGAAGAAGACTCAAGAAAAGGAAGCACTCAAGTGATTCAAAACGCGTAAGCCGTCGCGGGGTGTTGTATAGTAATATGAGATTTTCTCAGGAGACGTCAGGAATGGCGTGTCTACACCCATACCTAATTTGCTTTGACTTTGTATTGACCTGTTCTGTGAGTTTTTTTGGGGTTTTTTGCATGAAAACCATTATTAGAATTGAATTTGTAAAAAAAATACTCCTTAAAATGCATTAGCTGGGATATCACTATGTAAACTCTAATTGTGCAAAAATGCCATCTCCGTAACTATCTGTTATTACCCGAAAATTTAACCATAGTTAATCTTAACCCGACATGAGAAAAGACCAAGATATCCCTAGTTAAAATAAAATAAAAATATCTTCTAACACCCTTCCCTCCCTCTCGTCGGAAACCCCCCTCCTCGCCGAAGTAGCCCCCCCACCTTGCCCCCTTCCCCCCGGAGTAGCTTGCCCAACCGCCGCCCAGCTCCACCGCCGCAGTTAAAGAAGACGCCGCCCAACTATGCTAGCCTCTGGTTCAGCGGCAGGCCCCTGAAGCATGTGGCCTTCAAGATGCAGCTCGGCACTCCCCGCAGCCCCAAGCTGCGGGACACTGCCCCCGGCCCCCCGCCGCCGCCGCACCCGGGGCCCTAGGGCCGCCCGCCGGCCCCTCCTTCGGTGGCCGGTGGTCCCCTCGAGCATGGCGCTTCCCCGCTGGCTGCTGGTGTCCCGCCGTCGACCGCCTCCAGTCCGTCGACCGTTAATGCCCCTGCTGCCACCCATGGCCTACCGCCTGCGACCATGAGCCCTCTGCCGGCCTGCCCTACCACTGATGGGACAGGTGACAAAAACGGTCCCCTATTTTCGTCACCTCCTGCTGGCGATGGTGTTTCTTCTGCGCCCTTAGCCGTTTCCCTCGAGCTTGAGCACCCGGTGGCCGTTAAAGCTTTGCCTGCAACCGATCCCTTGTCGGCGGTGGCTGGTGGAACAGCCCTTGCTATAGGCCTGCGTCGGGTTGCCGGCCTGCTATTGGACCTGCGGCCAAACCGTCAGCTGGTGGTGGCCATCGTGGGCTTGGTGGGCTCCGTTCAACTTGGTATGTCGTGGGGGCCGTGGACCCCCACCTCCTGGAGGGAGACGGAGGTGCAGGCGACGGGAGAAGAAGAAGTGGCATGCGGAGGGCTGTGTGTGTGTGGGTTAGAGAGAGAACGAGAGGGAGAACGGTGAGAAAGGATCGGCATAGGGGGTGAGTGTGTGTGTGGGTGCTCGCAGAAGTTGGGGGGTCGACATGCATGCGGAGGGGAATGGTGTTCATAGTGTTCATGAGGATCGGCACAAGGATCGTCACATGCTTTGTAGGAACCACTGCTGATGTCCGCCTCCCTACCGTCTCTATCACAACAGTGCCTCGCCGATGCCGACATCCCCACCACCACCGCCATCACCATCATCTGGCTTTGCGCTTGGACGAACTTGGCCGGCGATGACAAAGTTCTCGACGGAGACGGCGACGAGCTACAGGGTGCCCACATGGTCGGCAACCACCTGGGTGATGGCACCAAGTGAGTACTGGAGAGAGAGGTGAACATGGCAGGATCAGCCAGGTACCACAGTTTCTTGGACTCAGCGGCGAACCCCCTCCAGAAGTCCCCCACCCGCCTGATGGGCGGGATGTCCCCTTCCTCTCTGGTGAAAACGTGCTTCCTCCTCCCTCCACCATGATCAGCCCAGGTGTGGCGACCCGGATTCCGGATACCCGATGCACCCGGTATAAATACCGAATACACGTGATACCACATGGGACCCGCGAGGCCTCCCAAGCGCGGGAAAGCGCCGAAGGGAAAAAGGAGTGTGTGGAATACATTGAAGCCAGCAGATATAACAGTAAGCAATTAAATTTCATTACATTGGATTGCTAAAGTAGTAGAAATAAAATTACATTTTCATTAATAATTTCAATAATTACAATTATACACCAGAGTCTAGTCCAAAGGAAAGACAACAAGTCTAACAAAGTACAGTCTGATAGAAAGAAACGTACACTGAAGTAGGGGGAAACCCGACGTAGGTACAGCTAGCAGCTACAGCGAACGCGCTCCACTAGGAACAGTAGAGGCAGACGGCGAAACCCACCTGAAAAGCAGCAGGGGTGAGTCTCAAAACAGAAACTCAGTAGGGGTCACGCGAATCCCCACTGAAAAACGCACAGAGGAACGGAAGCAACTACGGAAACAGCAAGTGCAGCAAAGCAGGAAAAGCTACACTACAAAGCTGTAAACAGACAGGGTACAACAGGAGTAGGGAACAGGCTAAGAGCAAGGGGAGCTCAACAACAAAGAAGAGCGATGCCATAAAACACGGAACAACTGCCACCGAGGAGAACTCGGCACCCTAAGCTACTCCAGGCGGCAACAGACGGTCAACCCCAAACTCACACAGTAGGGTAACCCAGTCCGTCAGCCAAAGCAAAGGCGAAGGCAGACGCCGATGCCGAAACACAGACAAACACGACTGGAAACGTCGTGCACACAGCCCCACGCATGACTAGAATGTCATGCAAACGACAGAACACTGACCTCGAGTACAGCCACAAGCGGGCAACTCGAAAAGGTCACAGCGCGCAAGAAAACGCCGAGAGTCACCGCACCAAGTGATAGGAGCACCCTCCTCCCAGAAGAACAGCCAGATGCGTCCACTGACGTCTTACACTGCGCCACAAGTGTCAAGTCTCTCAAGGACAAGACACACCAAGAACCAGGTCCGAGGAACAACAGTTCCAAGGAAACAAGGTACCACAGCACGAAACTACAGCACCAACTGCGAGTGACTAGTCAGGGCCACACCCGTCGGCGCAAGTCCCCAGTCCCTAACCACGTGTGCACACACCAACCTCTACCTAGGTCAGGCCTCTAGCTAGTATTCCCCTCGGTAGGACGCTACCGTTGGCCGGGGCCTACGGAACTAGCTTAAGAACCGTACGAAACAAGACGCAACAGGAAAACCCCTCCACCACTCCCGGTGGGTCGGCAACAAGCCTAGGGCTACAACTAGGGGAGGCTCACAAGGCACAGACTCCAAAACACAGGCACTACTGCACAGACAGCTAAGAAAAGCCATGTCTCGTGCACAGCAAAGCACCCAGGCAGTCGAACAACCGCCAACAGACTCAGGACCAGGCAACTAGACCTACGATGTAACGATCCCTGAGTCGAACGACTCAAAGGCAAGATCGTCACAAATAGCGGAACAAGCCGCCAATCGGTCTAATCCTAAGCCAGCAAAACAACGCTCCGCATAAAACGACCCACGGAGACCTGAGGGAAACACCAAGAACCCTCAGCACACCTGGACACGCAAACCGAGGTAAAGCAACACCTCGAGGCATCCAGAAGCAGTGTCTCGAGCCGGGCACAACCACCGAGACACACACACACAAGGTCACATGTCAACCACTGGGTCACACCGGGTTGACTGGAACCAGACCAAAACACAAGCAAAAGTAGGATAGGAAATCCTACCTCAAGCAAGAAGACTCCTGGCTACCTTACAACGCAGTCCTAGCCCTCATATGATGTCGGGAGACACCCACGGGACAACGGACAGACCACAAGGACAAGCCAAGACAAGCCAAAAACCGAAATCACGGAAATCGGAGCACAAGGGATGTAACGCACCACCCCTAGACCGCTACAAGCATGTGACGGTCTAGACCACGGCCGTTACACACCAAGTGACGGTCGGACGATAGGCCGTCACTCACACACCACCCTAACCACTCTAAAACACAAACACACGAATCAATGCCAAGTAACGCACAAGGCCAAGCACGTTACAAGCAAGCAACGCGGTAGGGGAGACGCGCTAGAACCAAACGACGCACAGGGGCAGGCGCGTTACTAACACAACCCCAAGACAGAAAACAAAGGCTGAGCTAGGCCATGTAACGGTCCCACGAGGACGCGTTACATCCAAATAATGCACGGGGGCAAGGCCGTCACACACAAGACATCACACATCCACCCAGCCCTCAGCCAAACAGCATGTAACGGCCTAAGCACGGCGCGTTACAACGCTATGACGCACGGGGACACGACCGCTACATCAACCGCCTTAAACGGTCAACGCCCAGCCAAACTCGGTCAAACACAATGTAACGGCCCAACCTGGGCGCGTTACAACACTCTGACGCGCCAAGGCCAGGCCGTCAGAGGAACCGCCATACTCAATCCACAAAACGACAAGACAGATGTAACGCGTCAAGCCATACGCGTTACCGGGCTTGTGACGCGCCACCATTGGGCCGTCACACGCCCAAAGCCAGAAGAACCCAAAAACGTCAACCAATGTAACGGCCAGTCGTGGGGCCGTCAAAGACAAGTGACGGTCGCTGGCACGACCGCTACATCGATCACGGCGGGAAAACATGGGAATGGCCAAACCGGTCCGTTCCACGCCCCATTCACGCCGAAGGGCAGGGGAAACAAACCCAAACGCTGGAAAATAACACAAGAGGGCCAAAACGCCCACATGCAAGCTCAAAAACGCAAGATCCGGGCGATTTCATCAAATCCACCCAAAGTGGGTCACCGAGGTTCCCGGGCTTCTACCGGCCTCGAATGAACACCAAACCACACGAAATCAACGTGGATGGGATCCTAACATCCCACCGGTCAGTTAGAAACTAACTACGCCGCAAACAGTCGCCGTTTACCGGCCGACCCTAAAAACTACGAAAATCACGGTTTAGGCAAACCAAGCCCAAACACGACCGTTTCCTAGTCGAACGACGTGCAATGGCAGGGAAAACGAAGAGGACGAAGTAAGGATCAGTCACCCTACCTCCACCGAAGAAACCGTGCCCCGAAGGGACTAAACCACGTCGAAAACCACTCGCGAACCGATTTCAACGGCTTTGAATCCACCGTACGGGATCGCGCCAGAATCGATCCGATCATTGCTCCATCGCGCACCTAGCCAGCTCCATCACGTCCCCAACACGTGCCTCTAGGTCCTCCGTCTGCAGCAGGAGCCGAGGAGGCGAACGGGAGAGAAAATGGGAGAGAGAGAGAGGAACGGCGAGAGTGAGGAGAGAGAGAGAGGAAAAGAAATAAAAAGAAAAGAAATTAGGAAATTTTCCTAATTTCTGAAAATTCTGAAAATGCGCCAAAAATGCACAAATTCAGAAAAATACGCAAAAATAGCCGAAACGACCGGCTCGAAGAGTACATCGTCGCTGCAGCATCCACGAGTTCGAGAATTGACAAACAAACTCACTGTAGGGTTCCGTAACTAGTACGTGAGAAAAACCCACACTGCTTGTCAAACTCACTCGGAAGCTACAAAAGCGAACCAAAACTCAACGAAACCAATCCGAAACAGATCCGAAAGATCCAACAGAGATCCAACAAGACCTGCAAAAGATCCATCTAGATCCGGGGCATTACATCCTCCCCTCCTTTAAGAAATTTTGCCCTCAAAATTAAGGACCTAGCACGAAGTCACAGGGGAAGAACACTGAACCAACTGACAACGCTGTCAGAGCCCCAGCACAGAAAATCTCGATTCTCATGAAAACACCGATCTTGGGGGACACAGCCAGACTTACAATCACAAACAACACCTCGCTACACGCGCCGTGCACACCGACCATCAGAGCAGGCATATACCAGAGGACACAGTCCGACATCACCTCAGACAACGCGAGAATCCACCATGGTGCCGCAGCCACAAACTTGCTCACCAAGGAAACACACCCTCGCCACGAGAAACATCTACCGATCCATCCTATGGTCGGCAGACAAATCGCACATCAGCTTTGCAACCAACAGATAGGTCGCACACCCTCCATCTGGTGTCATCAAATCATTCGATCAATCCAAGTGGACACCTGCCAATCCCGATTCCGCCCTTACCACAGAGCCACGGGACACCACCTGAACAGTGCTCACGGCGACCTGGTTGCCGACACCATGACCAAAGCACTCTGGGTCCCCGATCGATTATACATCTCACCGTCACAATCCGACAAGACCGTAGAATCAATAGACGCTGCTGTGGTCGGTCACACGGTTAGGCTCACCAGCCACTCACAGCCGCCAACCGGGACCCATCGTCTGCCAGAGACCACTTCCTCAAAACACGATCTCAACCGAGGACACGACTGGGAACACAAGTCGGACACCAAGCCACTGACTCTGACCAACACGTCCTCGACCATCGTCAGGCGACATCCTCAACAACCCCATCCAGGTCCAACACCGACGCCTGACACGGCTTCCAACACAGGAATAGGGTACTCATGCAGCGCACCTGCCAACATAAACCCCAACACTCCATCCTGCCAGCGCCAAGAACCATAATACCTCGAGCAACGGCATGGCAGCAACACGTTTCACACCGAGGAACCAATCCTCCGATGCTCAACGCAACCTTAGGAATCCGCCCGTAGCAACCCACGCTACGATCCTGAACCAGTGGGTCACAAGCCTAGCACGCTTCCGCTGCGCACTCTGATCCGCGCGCACAGCCACAAATTCTTGAAAACACCGCCCAACCGGCACTCGTCCTTCTGGAAAAGTGCCAACACCCTAACACGACAAGGGAAGGGGCACAACTTCTCATAGGCAACCGCCTTGCCAAGACAAGGAGCACGTCTCGCACGGACTTCATGGCACACAAGGCCAACCAATCCGGGCACCCAATGCAAGACGACGAACCTTAGCCCAACACAATCTCTCCAACCAAAGGGGAGGCCAAATGCACTTCCGACCAATGGAAGAAATCCACGCTCGACCTGACCTTGAACCTCGCGCATGCTGGAAACAGCACCATCCAGCACCAAGGAAAACCATCGCTTCCATCAGGTCAGCTCCTCCGACAACACTTACCAAGTGTCCCGTCGGACCATGATCACAACATCTCTCGACGCACCACCGTTGCAATTCCTCAAACTGCAATACGCCACACAAAGAGACGCAACACGAGCCATAACCGGCAACCGCCAACGCTCATCCTCGATTCTCGAACTCGCCGTGGAGCCTTCACATCTCAAGCCAACTCCAGGGCGAACACAACCCATTCGCACACAAGGGCGTAGGAGCAAGACTTACTGGGACACCACAGTCCAATCTTGCCTCAAAATCCACAAAACCATCGAGACCGACATGTCATTTCTGACGCCCCAGAGAACGACAAAGACATCAGGCTCGACGAAACAGCAGCTCACTGAGAAGATCCTCCGCTCACCCGAGCACACTTCTCGATCAGAACACCCGCTCTGCCACCTTAAACCACGACCTGAACACCTCAGGGGCTGGATAAACCTCAAGCTGGAGTGGCCAAACCGACAGCAGCTCACTCAGAGCACGCTCACGGCCACTTAACCACGAAAAAATCCTCTTCAGCCACCTGACCACGCCGCAGATTCCTCGAACGCAACACCGCGAGCTCGCGCCTGCCAGCAACCTCTGCCCAACGCCGCACAACTAGGGCCACCACCGATGAGGGAGAAGGCTCTCAACCTCGATCCTTAGACCCCATGCTGGCACGAAAGCCGCGGACAGCAACCACCTTCACAGCGCCGCACAGCGCACTCAAGCTCTCAAGCGAGAAACTAGGCGGAAAGCGAACACAAAACCCTAAGCCAACTACCGACTGTACTGGACCATATGGACTCTGATCACTGCAATATCTCGAATTCCTATGTACGCCCACAACCACGGCTCTGATACCAGCTGTGGCGACCCGGATTCCGGATACCCGGTGCACCCGGTATAAATACCGAATACACGTGATACCACATGGGACCCGCGAGGCCTCCCAAGCGCGGGAAAGCGCCGAAGGGAAAAAGGAGTGTGTGGAATACATTGAAGCCAGCAGATATAACAGTAAGCAATTAAATTTCATTACATTGGATTGCTAAAGTAGCAGAAATAAAATTACATTTTCATTAATAATTTTAATAATTACAATTATACACCAGAGTCTAGTCCAAAGGAAAGACAACAAGTCTAACACAGTACAGTCTGACAGAAAGAAACGTACACTGAAGTCGGGGGAAACCCGACGCAGGTACAGCTGGCAGCTACAACGAACGCGCTCCACCAGGAACAGCAGAGGCAGACGGCGAAACCCACCTGAAAAGTAGCAGGGGTGAGTCTCTAAACAGAAACTCAGTAGGGGTCACGTGAATCCCCACTGGAAAACGCACAGAGCAACGGAAGCAACTACGGAAACAGCAAGTGCAGCAAAGCAGGAAAAGCTACACTACAAAGCTGTAAACAGACAGGGTACAGCAGGAGTAGGGAACATGCTAAGAGCAAGGGGAGCTCAACAACAAAGAAGAGCGAGGCCGTAAAACACGGAACAATGGCCACCGAGGAGAACTCGGCACCCTAAGCTACTCCAAGCGGCAACAGACGGTCAACCCCAAACTCACACAGTAGGGTAACCCAGTCCGTCAGCCAAAGCAAAGGCGAAGGCAGATGCCGATGCCGAAACACAGATAAACACGACTGGAAACGTCGTGCACACAGCCCCACGCATGACTAGATTGTCATGCAAATGACAGAACACTGACCTCGAGTACAGCCACAAGCGGGCAACTCGAAAAGGTCACAGCGCGCAAGAAAACGCCGAGAGTCACCGCACCAAGTGATAGGAGCACCCTCCTCCCAGAAGAACAGCCAGATGCGTCCACTGACGTCTTACACTGCGCCACAAGTGTCAAGTCTCTCAAGGACAAGACACACCAAGAACCAGGTCCGAGGAACAACAGTTCCAAGGAAACAAGGTACCACAGCACGAAACTACAGCACCAACTGTGAGTGACTAGTCAGGGCCACACCCGTCGGCGCAAGTCCCCAGTCCCTAACCACGTGTGCACACACCGACCTCTACCTAGGTCAGGCCTCTAGCTAGTATTCCCCTCGGTAGGACGCTACCGTTGGCCGGGGCCTACGGAACTAGCTTAAGAACCGTACGTAACAAGACGCAACAGGAAAACCCCTCCACCACTCCCGGTGGGTCGGCAACAAGCCTAGGGCTACAACTAGGGGAGGCTCACAAGGCACATACTCCAAAACGCAGGCACTACTGCACATACAGCTAAGAAAAGCCCTGTCTCGTGCACAACAAAGCACCCAGGCAGTCGAACAACCGCCAACAGACTCAGGACCAGGCAACTAGACCTACGACGTAACGATCCCTGAGTCGAACGACTCAAAGGAAAGATCGTCACAAACAGCGGAACAAGCCGCCAATCGGTCTAATCCTAAGCCAGCAAAACAACGCTCCGCATAAAACGACCCACGGAGACCTGAGGGAAACACCAAGAACCCTCAGCACACCTGGACACGTAAACCGAGGTAAAGCAACACCTCGAGGCATCCAGAAGCAGTGTCTCGAGCCGGGCACAACCACCGAGACATACACACACAAGGTCACATGTCAACCACTGGGTCACACCGGGTTGACCGGAACCAGACCAAAACACAAGCAAAAGTAGGATAGGAAATCCTACCTCAAGCAAGAAGACTCATGGCTACCTTACAATGTAGTCCTAGCCCTCATAGGATGTCGGGAGACACACACGGGACAACGGGCAAACCACACGGATAAGCCAAGACAAGCCAAAAACTGAAATCACGGAAATCGGAGCACAAGGGATGTAACGCACCACCCCTAGACCGCTACAAGCATGTGACGGTCTAGACCACGGCCGTTACACACCAAGTGACGGTCGGACGATAGGCCGTCACTCACACACCACCCTAACCACTCTAAAACACAAACACACAAATCAAGGCCAAGTAATGCACAAGGCCAAGCGCGTTACAAGCAAGCAACGCGGCAGGGGAGACGCGCTAGAACAAAACGACGCACAGGGGCAGGCGCGTTACTAACACAACCCGAAGATAGAAAACAAAGGCTGAGCTAGGCCATGTAACGGTCCCACGAGGACGTGTTACATCCAAATAACGCACGGGGGCAAGGCCGTCACACACAAGACAGCACACATCCACCCAGCCCTCAGCCAAACAGCATGTAACGGCCTAAGCACGGCGCGTTACAACGCTATGACGCACGGGGACACGACCGCTACATCAACCGCCTTAAACGGTCAACGCCCAGCCAAACTCGGTCAAACACAATGTAACGGCCCAACCTGGGCGCGTTACAACACTTTGACGTGCCAAGACCAGGCCGTCAGAGGAACCGCCATACTTAATCCACAAAACGACAAGACAGATGTAACGCGTCAAGCCATACGCGTTACAGGGCTTGTGACGCGCCACCATTGGGCCGTCACATGCCCAAAGCCAGAAGAACCCAAAAACGTCAACCGATGTAACGGCCAGTCGTGGGGCCGTCAAAGACAAGTGACGGTCACTGGCACGACCGCTACATCGATCACGGCGGGAAAACATGGGAATGGCCAAACCGGCCCGTTCCACGCCCCATTCATGCCGAAGCGCAGGGGAAACAAACCCAAACGCTGGAAAACAACACAAGAGGGCCAAAACGCCCACATGCAAGCTCAAAAACGCAAGATCCGGGCGATTTCATCAAATCCACCCAAAGTGGGTCACCGAGGTTCCCGGGCTTCTACCGGCCTCGAATGAACACCAAACCACACGAAATCAACGTGGATGGGATCCTAACATCCCACCGGTCAGTTAGAAACTAACTACGCCGCAAACAGTCGCCGTTTACCGGCCGACCCTAAAAACCACGAAAATCACGGTTTAGGCAAACCAAGCCCAAACACGACCGTTTCCTAGTCGAACGACGTGCAATGGCAGGGAAAACGAAGAGGACGAAGTAAGGATCAGTCACCCTACCTCCACCGAAGAAACCGTGCCCCGAAGGGACTAAACCACGTCGAAAACCACTCGCGAACCGATTTCAACGGCTTTGAATCCACCGTACGGGATCGCGCCAGAATCGATCCGATCATTGCTCTATCGCGCACCTAGCCAGCTCCATCACGTCCCCAACACGTGCCTCTAGGTCCTCCGTCTGCAGCAGGAGCCGAGGAGGCGAACGGGAGAGAAAATGGGAGAGAGAGAGAGGAACGGCGAGAGTGAGGAGAGAGAGAGAGGAAAAGAAATTAAAAAGAAAAGAAATTAGGAAATTTTCCTAATTTCTGAAAATTCCGAAAATGCACCGAAAATGCACAAATTCAGAAAAATACGTAAAAATAGCCGAAACGATCGGCTCGAAGAGTACATCGTTGCTGCAGCATCCACGAGTTCGAGAATTGACAAACAAACTCACCGTAGGATTCCGTAACTAGTACGTGAGAAAAACCCACATGGCTCGTCAAACTCACTCGAAAGCTACAAAAGTGAACCAAAACTCAACGAAACCAATCCGAAATAGATCCGAAAGATCCAGCAGAGATCCAACAAGACCTGTAAAAGATCCATCAAGATCCGGGACATTACACCAGGTGTCTCCCCTGGTTTCTAGAAGTGACCGCTCGGCGGTTCCCCCGTCTTCCATATGCAGCTCAACTGGTCTCTCTCTCTCTCTCTCTCTCTCCCTCTCTCTCTCTCTCTCTAAGGGTATTCTTGTCATTTTACATCTAACTAATGTGAATAACATAATCTATATGGTATATTCGTCTTTCCGTCGATGGAAGTTTACTAAAATGGCATTTTTACACAATTAGAGTTTACATAGTGATATGCATGCCAATGCATTTCCAGGAGTAGTTTTTTTTGCAAATTCAATTCTAACCATGGTTTTCATGCAAAAAACCATTTTTTTTTCAAAAAATAGCTGATTAAAATTAATGTTATTGCATGTACCATGTAATAATCCATAAATATGTCTACACGTAATCCAACCTATTCATTTTTTAGTTTTTGCTCTAGAAGATGCTCTAGAAGCTAGCCAAATTGAACGAAGTCTTTCCCAAACTAAATTTCTAATTCACGGTGATATTATCATATTTGCTTAAATAATTTACAAACTTGATTATTTCTCTCTTTTTTCCTATATCTCACATCCACCTCTTCATCTTCCTCTTTACGTCTTTATGTCAGTATGTGTATATACATACATATATGCACATATCCTTCAATTGCCACATACCTGTTCGAGTGAGAAATGATGATTTAATTATTTACGCGGATTTTAAACATGAAATGGGTTCTTTGATTGACGGCCGTCAATTTTAATATTTGAAGATATTTGGACATCGTTGTTGATGGCACAAAAATTTAATACTTTGTATCATCATATAAATATTTAAAATTGTTTGCATCAATTAAAAAAGAACATATACAATTCACATTTAATGTTTGTATTATATTTGTTAAGATCTTACAATATTACGTAACTTGCCACTTTTAATTCTCTAAATAGGGTCAACTTTCTCACCTCCTCTTGCGCTATGCCCAAACTTTAAGATTATACATCCTTGAGCATGCCATTTAAAATACAAACATGATACGTAACAGAAAAGTATGAGAAAGATTCTGTGTATATTATCATTAATACTATCTGATTTTACGTTCTCAATCAAATTATATTAGTATATGTAGAGGTAAAAAAAGGGGGCTCTTAATTCATTTCGAATCCATGGTTGAAAAGATAATTATATATTTATAAAATAAGTCTTTGACCCATCTAAGAGATACTTTAGAAAAGATAAAATATTACCTCTATCCTAGAGATAATATCACTTAAAAGTCACAAAGATAAATCATATGAATTGAGGATCATTAGTGGGTCTAATGGTAAAAAATCTTGTCTCATGATAGCGAGGCTCTCAGTTAAACTTTCGAGGGAGACTTATCTGACTCCCAATGAATCTTCGAAGAATGTGAGTCTGAGATTTGTTAGTCCGACTAATTTTATCGCCATCATTTTGTCACTCTTCCACCCCCTTCCCTCTCCCATTTATGGGAGGTCTCAAATTAGAACTCAATTATTATATTCTTGTTAAAAAAATAACTAGTGAAAACACAATCTAAGATGAACGGTCATCTCCATAATCAAAGGAGTAAGAGGAATTTTAAAAGATAAAACTCTACTTGCACTTTGACATATCAACTGGAGACTTGTCTTTAAATTGACTCTTTGACAATAATTAATCAGCATTAACAAGAGTAAAAAGGATACATTTATAGTGATGCTACTGTTTTATATACTTCGCTTGTAAATTTGTATTGACAATTCGTATCTACTCACTCCATTTCAAATAAGATATGACATAACTTAACTTGTTTACACTCTAGTCTAACTCAAGAGACTTTTGTCGATTATTTTGGTCTGACCCATATATAATATAGTCGATGTTAGTTGCACTAATACATCAAATCATACTCAACTGTTTTTATCGGGTCATTCTTTAATTATATGCAGCTTTAATTGGTCGCCCACCGCCATGTATCCCCTCTTTTAAAATTCAACCCGATCAGGTCGATCTGACCGATTGATTCATGACTCGGTCTCAAAATTAGGTTGAAACTCTACTTAGATCGGCCAAGATCTAAAATTTATCCAAATCCAGTTAACCCGACTTAACCTGATTAACCCGATCTAACCCAGTAAAATTGATATGACCCGACCGGATTTAAGATCTATTTCACATTTTCTAAGTTTTTATCATTAGGCTATGTTTTAGTTTAGCATGTAAATAAATATAGAAGATGATCGAAGAGTCATCCTTGAAACTATTTCACCAATGACTTTAACATTTAATGGTATTAACACAAGTTTTGAAATTTGAAAAGACTTCGATTCTAAATCTTTTTTCCCCACATGCAGAAAGAAACAAAGAAAACCTAAGAGTCTAAAACTAAACTTGGTGAATTCTCGTCGTGACGTCATCCTATGGGATAACCTACATGTCACAAATGAGAGAGAAAAAAATATAGAATGTAAAAAAATGTTTCATATTTCTAATTTACTAATTAAGATATATTAAAATTTTATAAGTACATAAAATTGATACGAGAAATTATTGTCTTACGGATCACGGGTCAACTCAAACAGTTTAATCATTGATCAGTGATTCATTAACCTATTTAGATCAAGATTCGAGTTGAGTTTTAAAATATTGATGTATCTGTCCAACTAGGAATCACCTTTGTCTTGACAATTTTTAAGCAAGGGACAATAACTCCAAACAATCTAATGGCACCTTTTTGAATGTGGATTAGTCTTCTCCACCATTAATAGTGCCACTTTTTTCTGATGCAAGTTATAGATTGCTTAGCCTCCAAAAAATTGAATCTTTTTGCATCATCTTTTGCACTTACCAATATTTCACAAGACCAATCAGCAGTTGCTCATGCGTTTGTGCGAGTCTCAACTTCAGGTGACCCTCCACCAAACTAGTGCAATCTGATGAATTAAGGAACACTTTTAGTGAGAACTTTTTGTTCTCTCTTTTCTCGGATCAACACGTCTAAAGGGGTGGATTCAATTTCACAAGCACCTTATGTTCATCCGATCTCACCATGAGGTGTCAGTCTTAACCATACAAAATAAGTATAACTGCACAAAATGTCTAGTAGTGTTCTCCATGTAACTCAGCCTGTAAATATGTAGATACACGCAAATTGTAGAAGATGAATTGTCTCTAATGTAAGCTCACCTAAGATCCATAGAGAACAAGTAAGGCCGTCTTGCATGTTTCAAGAAGAAGTGAATATAAGGGAGATGTGATGATTCTATTTCGAGAGACGAGGAGATAGAAGTGACAATGGCTTGGGTTAGGTCAAGACATGAGTAAAGTTTAATAAATTTTATTTAACTTTAAATGGACTTGATCTGGATAAGGTAAGAGCATCTCAACCTATACTCACCGAATCAAGGTGGGTCAAGTTGGATTAGGATGAATTAGGGTTAAAAAGTATGGGTGAGACCAACTTGAGGCGAGTTTAGAACAAAGTTGATCACTCTAACTCAACTCCAAGAAATATGTGAGTCAAAATAACTTGACTCAACATTTACGTGATAGTTAAAAGTTATGACCCTAACCTATTTTTTTAAGAGTCTCTAATTGACATTACTAAAAGGAAAAGTAGAATGATGGGGCATTTATAGGTGGGAGAAGATTCTATGTTGTCTAATTTATTTTGTTCCATGCGAATGGAAACAAATAAAATGGTTGGCATTCTTTAATTAAATAATAATTTCTTATTTATTCCCATCCATTTAAGGTTACTTAGGTTAAGTTGAGTTTGGCCCAACTTCATTTAAAAAAAAATTGGTATCATTTATGTTTGGCACAATATTAATTTTTTAAAAATAAATATAAGATTTAGCTTCCACATAAAATAAAGTATATACCAATTCAGCATGTCAATATTGAAAAATTTTTTGACTCAACCTTTACTGTAAAGAATCTCATTTTCCATCCTCATTCATCTCTCATCCTAAAGCTTCTCTTTTCTAGCATTGTACACGTCTCTCCCCACCTCACGCCACATTCTAGCTAGTGGAATATTATCTTGACCACGGCCTCCATTAAAAAGAAGAGACTTGGAGAATGTTTTATGGACATATGGGCATGTAACTTTACAATATTTAATAGATTATTTGAAAGAGTGTGAAAAAGAGGTGGCAAAAGAGAAAAAGATGTTGAGCAGGGCATAAGAGATCTTTCCAACTTATATGTGTTTACGTGCATTTGGCTGTCAAACATATCCTTTTAACAATATATATATATATAATAGGAAAAAGTTATCAGAATTGTTTCACTCATATTTATTTTTTTCATAATGTTAGATTACAATAAGTATTTGAAAAGACTTATCAAGAGGATTTCAGTAATTGAATCTTGACTCCTCAAAAATATATGAAAATTAGATTCTATATTGTTACCTCAAATTTTTCAAAAGGTGGATTACAAAAAGAGAAGAGAGATAGGGAGAAGACTCACCACATTCAAAATCTCTAAAAATTGCTCACAATTTATTTTTAAAAGAAATAGATTATAAAAAAATTCATGATACATGAACCTTTCCAAACATGTTCTAAAGATTATATGGAGATTAAAGAGAAGATACCCATCCATGCATGTTAGGCTGATGGGCCCAGCCCATGTGTTTTTTACTTTTGACTTTGGAACATGTTAAGGAAGAGGGGGGATGAGGTGTATCATATCCCACCCACCCACTTAATCTAACCTCATCCACTATCATCAACGTGAGACGTGGGACATAGGGTGATTCTTTAGTGAAAGATTTTTTTTGCAAGAAACTTGAGAAAGAACAACCGTAGAAAATGCAATAGTGGTGATTCTTCTTGCGGCAACCACTTGAAGAAGAAAATAAGCTCATTCTTATGAGCTCATTTTTTGGTATTTTCTGTTCTCTTGGGCCACTTTGATAAAGGGATGACTTAGGGGCGGATAAGTCACCCCGGGTGGCCCACCCCTAACCCACCCCGGGTGACTTATTTCACCCTTTTGGTTGGAGTGAAAAAACTCAATCTTATCCCTAACCGACCTCGGTTAAGACAAAAAGAACCAAATCAAGATTAAGTCATCCCACCCCGGGTAACCCACCTTAACTAGGCTTACCCTTTTATCAAAGTGGCGTTTAGAATTTCGATTTGGGGGTTTATCCTATGTGAGGTAATCACGTGTCTCTCCACTCTCTTGCTTATATTCCTCAAGATTTATGCAAATTTTGCTAGAGAAACCGTGTATTACTATTTTGATATAGTGGATCGATGTCGGTTTGTCCCGTGATTTTTCCCCTATGTCGTGAAAAGTTTTTCCACGTTCAAAATTCGGTACATCATATGTGATTGTGTTCTTGTTGGTTTGGTGATTTTTATTCTACTCAGGAACTTGCGTGTGGATGTCGTAGATAAATATTGTAGGTGCACATGGATGCCAAAGTTGTACGGATAAATTGATTTCAATGTTAATTCTCCGATTACACATATATTTGCACATGTTACGCATATTTTCTATGTTTTTGTTGTGATTAATAAATATGTTAATAAAGATAAAAAAAATCTAATCACTTAAGGCCACTCGATTTTTGGTATTTTCTGTTCTCCTAGAATTTCGATTTGAGAATTTATCCTGTGTGAGGTAATCCCGTATCTCTCCACTCTCTTGCTTATATTCCTCAAGATTTAGGCAAATCTTAATAGAGAAACTGTGCAGTGCTATTTCGATATAGTGGATCGTTGTTGGTTTGTCCCATAAATTTTCCCCTCTATGTCATGTAAAGTTTTTCCACGTTATAAATTCGGTGCATCGTGTGTGATTGTGTTCTTGTTGGTTTGGTGATGTTTATTTGACTCGGGTACTTGCGTGTGGATGTCGTAGATAAATATTGTGGTTGCATGTACAGGGATGCCAACTTTGTACAGATAAATTGATTTCAGTGTTAATTCTCCGATTGCACATATATTTACACCTGTTACGCATAATTTTAATGTTTTTGTTATGATTAACAAATATGTTAATGAAGATAAAAAAATCTAATCACTTAGGGCCACTCGGTTTTTGGTATTTTCTGTTCTCCTGGAATTTCGATTTGGGGATTTACCTGTGTGAGATAATCCCGTATCTCCCCACTCTCTTGTTTATATTCCTCAAAGTTTAGGCAAACCTTGATAGAGAAACCGTGTATTACTATTTTGATATAGTGGATCAATGTCAGTTTGTCCCGTGGTTTTTTCCCCTCTATGTCGTGGAAACTTTTCCACGTTAAAAATTCGGTGCATCGTGTGTGATTATGTTCTTGTTGGTTTGGTGATTTTTATTCGACTCGAGTACTTGCATGTGGATATCGTAGATAAATATTGTGGTTACACATGGATGCCAACGTTATACGGATAAAATAATTTAAGTGTTAATTATTCGATTACATATATATTAGCATATGTTACGCATATTTTTCATGCTTTTATTATGATTAATAAATATGTTAACGAAGATAAAAAACATCTAATCACTTAGGGCCACTCTTGATAAAGTAGTAAGTCCGATTAGGGTAGGTTAACTTGGCTCTTTTTTCTTTAACTGGGTCAATTAAGGATAAAACTAGGTTTTGTGAATCTATGGAAATGGGTGGAATAAGTCACTCAGGATGAGCCACCTCGGGTGACGTAACTATCCCTAATCCACTCCAAAAATAAAACGGCTCTTAAGATATAAGATATCGTAGTAAAATATTATTTGAGTATATTGATACTTGTGTATTCCAAAAATTGTGGTCCTGACTCCTGAGTGGTGGAAGATCAATCGTGGATTTAAACATTACACCTTCTTTTTTTTTTCCTTCAGATTCAAGAGTTGTCATGCTCTGAATTATCAACTATGGATAAACCCATACGCATTCAAGTTAGTTTATTTCGTGGGGTTTTCAATTTAAGGATGACCTTCCAGGTCTTTGGGAAGTGAATTAAGGAAGATGATGGTCTCATTATATTATTATTCCACAACTTTCACGTTGAAGGTAAATGTCAAAAGCGATTCCTGATTGAAGACTTCGCATGCTTTCAAGAAACCGAACTCATATGACAGCCTTGCAAGTCGTACCAACCCCTCGTGTGTGCATTCCCCAAGTCTTACACGGCATTTACCATTCAAAAGTTGGGGCCTGTGGGGGATATGGCAGATGAAATAATCTATTTTTCGCATATAGACAATTTACCAGAGGCCATTTCACACGTGTGGATTGCTTAAGAGATAAAAAAAGGTTTTTTTACATAAAAATATTGTTAAATAAAATTTATAAAAAAATATTTCTATAAATATATTAACAGATATATCACTGAATTAATTTAAATAGTACATATATGTCATTTAAACGTGATTCTTTTGTAAGTTTTTAACGAAAAGAAGTGACATGTCTACAAATAAATATGTCACTTTTACACAATTCAGATTTACGTAATAATATACTTGCTAATATATTTATAAGAATATTTTTTTTATAAATTCTCATTTAACATTGATTTTCATGCAAAAAAACTCAAAAGAAAATGTTTTACTCATTTTATAAACACACACACACACACACACACACACACACACACACATATATATATATATATATATATATATATATATATATATATATATATATATATATATGCTCAATCTAATCTAGTATGCACGACTGATCAGTACATGTGTAGTGCCTTTTCGTGTAGTCAAGATATACAACTCCAACCCTTCTTGTGCTGTTGATAATACTAAAATCTCATGTTCATAAAACTTTTACGTCTTTCCCGTGTTTGGCGTTATTAATTGATTTTCCCCCCCTCCAAATATTATTGATTAAGGTTTCCAACCAGTTATATCGATAAAATGTATTTGGATAGGACATTAATATGAGATATTATTATTTTTTTAATTTTTTTTGGGCGGACCAACCGGATCAACAACTGGCCGAGTGCGTCCTCCCCCATAGAGAGAGCATGTTCTCACTCCCCTAGGCGATAAACCTGTGGACCAAAAATTATATGAGATATTATTAATTAGTGATAGTTTGTAGTCCCGAGTCTAAGATTGCACTTGGTAAGATAATTGAGTACAGAAGGGTGGACTTCACTTAATCATTAAAAATTTACTTAATTTTTTAAAAATAACTCAAAATGAATTTTTGGTGGGGAGATGAAAGATGCACTTTGTGTCTCTCTCTCTCTACCAAGAGGATATTTTGATCATTAAATTTTAAAAAAATACATTAAATGCACGTATCTCTCTAGAGTTGTTATCCACTTTAAATATACTAATGATTAGAATTTATTTAAAAAAGTGATACCAAACGCGACCTAAGTAATGCTCGCACTAATTTGAATCGTAGGAACAAGGAAACCCGATTGTTCCGACTACTATTATACCGTTCAAAAACAACTCATTAAGATCAAGTATATACGATAGTTTAGCTTAACTGCACGGAACCTATGCAGTACCACTCCCAGGCCTGTTGTACTCCAATTTCAAGCACTTCTGCAATCACAGTGAACTAATTAAACCATCAAACTTAATTCTCTCTCCGTCATTAGACAACTTTGAAAGAAAATAAGTTAATTAATACGAAAATGATGATGACAAATCGCGCTCAGAGAAGGTTTTTGCCATCATTACTCATCGCTATGGGTTAATTGGGATACTGCATACGTAATTAAAGGCTGGACGAAGCGATCTGGGTCGAACTCGTGTGTGATTTAAAATTTATCTGTCATCCATGCAAGCAAAATGTTATGATTGTTAACATCCTAATTAATCCATCTGTTAATTACTCAACTATGAAAAGTATTGAGCCGAATCGATCCTTGGATGGAGCATATTTCAAGCAAACTAAAGAAGAAGCCATTGACCAACCGGATTACATGGGAACATCAAGTAAAAAGTCCGAACTTGTTCACATATGCGAAAAAAGGGATTTTTTTTACATTCCATTCCTCATCTGTTAATGAGACCGACGGTAAACATTACAAAGACAAGATTAAAATTTCAAATCTTCTAATACTAATTATATATCTTGCCATCTCTTCTCAGTACTCCGCTTTCAGCGCCCTTTTCCCTCCTCTCTAGGATCCACAGGTTTCACATTCTGATCTGTAGCCGGAGAAAGGATGGTGATCAGAAAATAGTTTAGTAGCATTATTCTGCAAAGTGGCAAACAAATCACGATGTGGAGTACTTCATGCAATTCCTCCTTGTATCACCAGGACTTGCGTCATAAGCAAGAGAAGAAACATTTCAATTGAAACCACAATTATGAAGAGGAAATAGTAGTGAGAATCTGGAGAGAAGTTGACTTCATCGGTCCAGAAACACATACCTGTGGCCGTGCATGTTAAAGGGGCTGCTGGTCTTGGTCTCTTTGGATCAGAGGAGAGACACAAAACCAAACAGATTAATTAACAAAGAGTGGGGAGAGAGATGAGAGTCATGAGATCACTGATCCCACACGACACCAAGAAGAGATGCAGACGACGACCCAAGGGCTCACGTATGCTTGCATGATTACAGGTGGAAAGCAGAGATGGTGGGGATGGAGAAGTAGGCATGCATGGCATAGACCATGGCCGCCTCCTTTCTCATGCAACAAAGTATATACCATGCGTTCTCAGTAGTCTCTCTTTTTCTTTTGACCCTCCAATATTGCACTACGTACCTCCTGCTGAGAGTGCTGGCCACTTCCGCTTCTACAAGAACACTCCATTACGCCATCAGCTGCCGGGAAGCAGGAGCTGGAAGTGGGTGAGACAGAGAGAGAAATGAGCACCCATGGGCACTCGCCATGCAAGAAGCCTCCATGCGTAGTGCTCACTCTCTTCTGTCACACTCCGTTGCACCCGTCTCCTCCGGCCTACAGGGAGTGGAGTACGGCTTGATTTGTCCATGCAGATCTCGATACCTATTATAGACCCGGCCAGTAACATATATATGCACAAGCGATAAAGCTATAAACCATGCAGCCCAACTAAAAGATGGTGAGAGTTCGGGGGCGGGGGGGGGGGTGACAGATAGAGAAGTGAGCACACATAGCTTCAAGCATGGGCAACCTTTTCCGTGCGAGAAAACACCATTTGTGCTCACTCTCTTCTGTCACCCTACGTCTCACCATCTCCTCCGACGCAGGCACAGTTACCTAATTAATGGAGGATGGTTGTGGGTAGGGAGCCATTACCCATGGATCGATGGATAACGCTCGAAGACTAGATCCCACTCGATGCCTCACATGCATCTCCGGCGATATGGAAACGGGAGGCGTGCTGCCTCACGCTTGACGAGCAAGAGGAGCTGCTGCTGTAGAGATTATATAGGAGCTGCGAACGAAAGGCTTGTTGCTCTCTTTAAGATGGAATAACACTGCAAGTCGCTCGCGCGGGCCTGCGCCTGTTAAAATAGCAATTTCTCGACCATTTCCACCATTATGGCAAATATTCCTGCATTCCAGATTTGGTCTCTCTCTCTCTCTCTCTTTCTGCGCCTTTGAAACACAGCATCCGCATGCAAGGGGGAAAGGAATATTTATCTCGAGGGCGACTTCCAATAGATGGATATGAATGCATTTTTTATACGTTTCCCAAGTGGATATCCTTATGTAAAAGAATACATCAGTCCCACTGTGCATATTATATACGCATATAATAGTATAGTGTGAAGCACCCGGCAGATTATGGGGCAAGAGAAAGAATGGGAAGGCGCAGAAAGGAGATAAAGGGGAGCCGCAGGAGGTGGAGAGGAGGCCCTGCTTGTGCTAAAAAAGAAACCATGAACGCGATGCGTTCTTGCATCAGGGGTGGGTGTGATTGCTCTGCCATCATCCATTAGTTTATAACTCCCCTTCCTCTTTTGTTCTCACACAGGCTCTGCGGAAAGTAAAAGCGCCCCGTATTCGTTCGAATCATTCCATATGAGCCCGCCCACAGAGGCACGGGCAAGTAGACACATCTGCTCTCTGGACCACCCCCGAGTGTAGATACCTACAAATCCACAGTGCCCTTGACGACGGCAAAGCGAGCTCACAGGATCCATCCTCACATGCTGGCCACTGAATTCATGGGGGAGATTCAGATCGTGGTCCCAGAGGGGTAGCTTTTTGCTATCCTCTTCTCCATCCCTCCTCACATGGTGGCAAGGCGTATATGCAAGGCTCACATATATGGTCATATGGCGTTGTTATGTATTGCAGCTAGCTAGATAGATATATAGATGGCCACCATACATGACTCTGGTGTCAACATGAGTCTACTCCATTGATATTTGCAGAATCATAAGGGGACTCTCCACTCCCTCCCGTTCCGTTAGTAGGTAGACCGGGGACATTTGGGGGGGAGATAGGGGCTGCAGTAGCCCTTAGTTCGATCTCGTTTGATTTGGTCTGAGCACTTTTTTTTTCAAATCGAATCGAACTTAATGAAACAAATTTGATTTAGTTCGATTCAAATCAAATTTTTATATCTTGTTACAATATGGAGGAGGGCAAAATGCATACGGCCCATGCACGGCCCGTTAGCGTCAGGCCTAATAAGACTAGCCATCGGATTTGCTAGCCCACAAAGGGTATCGACCCGGACATATCGGACGTCGGATGATCCTCTCACGACCGAACATTACTCCCAACATCACCGGCCTCCACCACTACAAGAAAAATCGCGGATAGCGACCGACCTAGCGGTCGCTATTCAGTCTTAGATCGGTCGCAAATCTGCATTGCGACCGAACAGAGACTATCTAGCGACCGAATATGTCGGTCGCTATATACTGGTCGCTATATAGCGACCGACATAATTCGGTCGCAGTATCAGTCGTTAGCAGAGACCGATTATAATCGGTCGCCTGATCGGTCGCTAATTAAGTCGGTCTCAATTCGGTCGCTATTCGGTCTCTAATTATGTTGTATTTTTAAAAATAAAATTAACCTATCGGATTTATTCGGTCTCAATTCGGTCGCCAATCGGTCGCCAAGTATAATTATTTAATAAAAGAAATATAACGTATAGTCGCTATTCGGTCGCAATTCAGTCTCCATGCGGTCGCTAATTTTGCATTATTTTTTTTTTAAAAATTTATTTAAACTGATAAATAAATTACCTGATAAATAACAAATTCATAACATAAATATAAAATCAACTACACAGACAACAATATCGACAAATCTCAAATTCATCACATACAAACACCTGATAAATAACAATTTCATAAAACAATAATAAATCAACTACACGGATCACAATCTCCACGAACCTCAAATTACACACAATTAAAATAAAATCACAAATTAATCATACATCCATAATAATAAAATGACAACATACACAACTAAAATAAAATCACAAATCCTCCACATATGTCTCATCCTGGTCGTCGTCTCGTCCAACATCATCCTGGTCGTCGTCTCGTCCAACATCTCGCGACGGATGATCCTGTATATCATTTAAAAAAATTATAATCAAATCCTTAATAAAGAAATCAAGCATTAACAAGACTTAATAAAGAAATCAAGCATTAACAAGAGTATGCCAATAGTTTAAGCCAGCTCATTTTCATATATATAAATACACACACACAATATAAGTTCAAATTTCATCTTGTATTTTAAAAATGAAGTTTGAGCGCCGAGCTCAAACCGGGCATCCGATTTGGATTCCGTCAGTTCTGACAAGTCACTTTCATCTCCCCGGTCGTATTGGAATGATCGGCACGGCCATCCGACCGGTATTTCGAATTTTAGACCCCCGGACCCGTCCTAACAGTTCATTTGAACTAAGTGTATTTTAAAAATGAAGTTTGAGCGCCGAGCTCAAACCGGGCATCCGATTTGGATTCCGTCAGTTCTGACAAGTCACTTTCATATCCCCGGTCGTATTGGAATGATCGGCACGGCCATCCGACCGGTATTTCAGATTTTAGAACCAAATGCCCCGTCCTAACAGTTCATTTGAACTAAGTGTATTTTAAAAATGAAGTTTGAGCGCCGAGCTCAAACCGGGCATCCGATTTGGATTCCGTCAGTTCTGACAAGTCACTTTCATATCCCCGGTCGTATTGGAATGATCGGCACGGCCATCCGACCGGTATTTCAGATTTTAGAACCAAATGCCCCGTCCTAACAGTTCATTTGAACTAAGTGTATTTTAAAAATGAAGTTTGAGCGCCGAGCTCAAACCGGGCATCCGATTTGGATTCCGTCAGTTCTGACAAGTCACTTTCATCTCCCCGGTCGTATTGGAATGATCGGCACGGCCATCCGACCGGTATTTCGAATTTTAGACCCCCGGACCCGTCCTAACAGTTCATTTGAACTAAGTGTATTTTAAAAATGAAGTTTGAGCGCCGAGCTCAAACCGGGCATCCGATTTGGATTCCGTCAGTTCTGACAAGTCACTTTCATCTCCCCGGTCGTATTGGAATGATCGGCACGGCCATCCGACCGGTATTTCGAATTTTAGACCCCCGGACCCGTCCTAACAGTTCATTTGAACTAAGTGTATTTTAAAAATGAAGTTTGAGCGCCGAGCTCAAACCGGGCATCCGATTTGGATTCCGTCAGTTCTGACAAGTCACTTTCATATCCCCGGTCGTATTGGAATGATCGGCACGGCCATCCGACCGGTATTTCAGATTTTAGAACCAAATGCCCCGTCCTAACAGTTCATTTGAACTAAGTGTATTTTAAAAATGAAGTTTGAGCGCCGAGCTCAAACCGGGCATCCGATTTGGATTCCGTCAGTTCTGACAAGTCACTTTCATATCCCCGGTCGTATTGGAATGATCGGCACGGCCATCCGACCGGTATTTCAGATTTTAGAACCAAATGCCCCGTCCTAACAGTTCATTTGAACTAAGTGTATTTTAAAAATGAAGTTTGAGCGCCGAGCTCAAACCGGGCATCCGATTTGGATTCCGTCAGTTCTGACAAGTCACTTTCATCTCCCCGGTCGTATTGGAATGATCGGCACGGCCATCCGACCGGTATTTCGAATTTTAGACCCCCGGACCCGTCCTAACAGTTCATTTGAACTAAGTGTATTTTAAAAATGAAGTTTGAGCGCCGAGCTCAAACCGGGCATCCGATTTGGATTCCGTCAGTTCTGACAAGTCACTTTCATCTCCCCGGTCGTATTGGAATATAGTAACAGCAGCCCATACTGAAATGCCTCAGATGATCAGAATCACCTTCGCATCATCATTGGGAAACAGTGGTGGAGCTAAATCGCATTGAATTACTCATTGATAAATAGCAAACCAAAATATTGGAAAACCAATAGTTAATCCGTGTAGTCAGAAAGAAGGGATAATGATGATCGATCCAAAGTGATAGGGAAGTTTAACTGGTTCAGAATGGATAGCATACTCCCATGCGTTGATGCATATAAAACCAGTCTGTTTGAATCTACAAAGCAATCATCACACATTGACAGTTTAATTGGATCTACACAAAGCAATCATCATGGAATTGTGTCATTTAAGTCTACAAATAATGCCGACACACTTGATGATAACTCCTCAATAAATCAGACACCAATGAGTAAAGCTTGACATGATCGCTCTCCATGCACATAATGCCATTTGTGGAGCTATTAGGGGTGCTTTCGCCTTTCAGTAGGACTATATCAAACGGCAGAATAGAATTAACAACGAGCTTCTGTATAAACAGAGCAGTGGCATCCCTGCAAACCTTTTGAGAGTTGAGTCGAATGCTTATGGTAGGTTGAGTGCTTGTGGTACAAATTTATACTAAACCGAGGAGCAAAATTTAGCAATCTTAAGTTAATGGCTAAGCATGTGAAGTTCATAACAATCCAATGTCTAATCATCTATATTACTATAATTTAACGGAGGGGTACATTTCATAATTTGCAGCAATATTCCAGCAGGTATCCAATATCTAAACATCTCTATATCTATCATCATGTCTCCAAGAGATGAGAAAAGTAGACTTCAAGAGCAGGCATTAGAATTACAGAACCCTTCCGGGAGGAAAAGAACAAGAAAGAAAGGTGAAGAACGTTAACCATTCTTATAGCAATAAAAATCCGGTCGTGCAAGCAATTCCCATTTTTCTATTCACACCTTCATTGATCAGAATATATGTTACTAGCTTCCAATTCCAGTATGACGCACGTACGATTTAGTCAGAGACTGACAGCAACCTGCCAAAGAAACGTGCTAAGCACTTCTTCCGCACCTCAAACCTCTGACAATCTTATCTTATTAATCAAGCGGGACCATGCACTCCCCTTATGCACGCAACAAAACTAATCAAAGAAACGAAACTCCAAAAAAACCAAATAAAAAAAATCCAGGGATAGCAGACCTCTTGGCGGAAGAACCACCCGACGCATCCGCCGCCGCCGGCTTCTCGTCCCTGTTCTTCGCCGCCGATCACAAGTCGTATTGGAATGACCGGCACGGCCATCCGACCGGTATTTCAAATTTTAACTACTCTACGGTACATCCATGAACGATCTTCAGACATTTTCCCTATGCAAATGAAATGTAAACACACAAAACTTTAACATGTTTAACAAAATAAAAACTCCAACCCTTTCCTCACATCGTCCATCTCTGCCATTTTAAATAGGAAGGAAATATCATTTAGATTTTCACTTTTTAACCCATCTGTGAAGGTTTGATCGCACGATTAATTACTATATGTGTTGTGTTATTTGCTAAAAATTTCGGCAGCATCTCCTCACACCTCTCCGATATACCACAAAATATTTATTGATTAAGAAATTTTCTTAAACACTTACTAATAAGTGGTTAAGAAAATAATCAAAATCAATAAAGGTATATCAGAGAGGAATGAGAAGACGCATCCAGCCAAAATTTTTAACAAACAACACAAACACATATAGTAATTAACCACCTAAGTGCGATCAAACATTCACAGACTGTCCAAACGGGACAATTCAAGACTTTGAGTTAGATATACACATTCTCATCATTCAAAATGAGAACGTGCACATCAATCCCAAAGTCTTGAACGGGTAGATTGATTGACACGGGCTTAACACGCTCTCCTAAGATACGTGCAATGTTAGGTTGCACCCACGCATCTCAGCTAACATACAACACCCAACTAATTAAATATTGACAAGATACTAACACATTCTAAAAACATAGCAATAACATGTGAAATTGACAATACATGTACACAATGAAAACATGAATTTTATTGTAACATCCAACACATTCAGTTAATTTTCTTGGTCGGCTGTACCATCCCAACCTTATGAGTTTGATAGGGTACTGTTTGGAGGATGACCACCGGCTGCTGGTGTATGAGTTCATGCCACGGGGAAGCCTGGAGAACCATCTTTTTAGGAGTATGTCTGTTTCGATTATTCTCTGCACCGTTTGGTTTGCTGACTCATTTAGGCACCTGTTTTCTTAAAGAAAAAAAATTGCAATGCGCAGTGGCCTCACCTTTTACCCAATGGTTACCTACGTAGTTCTTTTGAATCAGTTTTTGAACCCCACAATGTCGATTCTGCAGGGGGTTCATACTTCCAGCCTCTCTCCTGGAACCTTAGGATGAAGGTTGCTCTTGGAGCCGCAAAGGGGCTGGCCTTTCTGCATGGTGCTGAAACAAAGGTTATATATCGGGATTTTAAGACATCAAATGTGCTTCTTGATTCAGTAAGTGGAGACCCTTGTCTTATAGTTGATGGATGATATGTTTTCTTGATTAACGTTCCCCGTCATGATGTTCTGCCTCTCAAATCCCTTCTTTGCAAACCTACAAAATTATAATGCCAAGCTTTCCGACTTTGGCTTGGCAAAAGATGGACCAACTGGTAACAAGAGCCATGTGTCAACTAGGGTCATGGGAACATACGGATATGCTGCTCCTGAGTACCTTGCAACAGGTAAACCTTTGGTTCCAAACTGCTTGTATGTCCCTCCATCTTTTTGTCTTTAGGTGTTCCATTTTCAAGTGCTGATCAGTGTGTCTCAGATTTTTGGATGGCATTTGTCTTGCTTTTTTTTTTCTCTGTGGGTAACAAGATGCCATTTTCTCTTCGTAAATGAGAAAATTGTGCCGAAATGACACGAGGAGTCGGCAAATAATTCGGATTAAAACAGAAACTGAGTTGGTAAGGGACCTTGAATAAAACATAGATTACCCATGAATTTCTCCTTGAATAAAGTGTTGACAGCTCAGGAATATTTGATCTGGAGAGTGATAGTATTGTCCATTGGCATGATTAAGATTCTCTAGTGTAATATTTGATTGTCATCTCCGAGATATTTTTGGAGTGAATTAGGGGCGGGTATATCACCCCGACTGACCCACTCCTAACCCACCTCGGGTGATTTATTTCACCCCTTTTTAAGAATTCACATACCCTAACTTTATCTCTAACCGACTCCGATTAAGAAAAAAAAACGAACTAAATAAGAATAACTCGTCTCACCCTAATTAATCTATCGTAATCGGATTTACTTCTTTATCAAAGTGGCCCTACGAAATTAGTCCATCGCTTGCGGGTCGTGACAAAGTGCCTTCAAACGTTAAGATTGCGTTTGAGAACGCAGATAGAAAAAGAGGCCATGGAATGATTATTTAAGCCTCAGTCTTTAAATAAAACTCTAGTGACACGTATTACATCTGTTGAATTTTTACACTATTTTTGGTTCTCATAAGAATGATGGGGTCATATGTAGAGTTCATCTTGTACCTTTGCTTTAAAATTCTCATAATCCAATGTTTGGATTTGTTGGTTCTCAAGTTCTTGGATTTTGGGTTTGCTACAGTTTTAAATCGAAAAATAAGAATTGGGGAAAATACATGACACAATAAATGGACTGCATATTGAAGCCAGAACATTAATAACGGACCGGACAAACTAAAAAGATAATCTTATAATATTTCACACTATTTTACAGGAGAACAAATGATATGTGGACACCATCTCAAGAGTCTTAAATAAATCAGGTTCATTGCACGAGCATAGCCCCTCCCCCGGAGCCCCTCCACCGGAGCCCCTCCCCCTCCACCGGAGCCCCTCCCCCTGCGCAGCCCCCCCTCCACCGGAGCCCCTCCCCCTGCGCAACCCCCTCCCCTCCACCGGAGCCCCCTCCCCCTCACCCCTGCATGCGGAGCCCCCTCCCCTCCACCGGAGCCCATCCCCCTGCGCAGCCCCCCCTCCACCGGAGCCCCTCCCCCTGCGCAGCCCCCTCCCCTCCACCGGAGCCCCCTCCCCCTCACCCCACCGGAGCCCCTCCCCCTGCGCAGCCCCCTCCCGTCCACCGGAGCCCCCTCCCCCTCACCCCTGCGGAGCCCCCTCCCCTCCACCGGAGCCCCTCCCCCTCCCCTGCGCAGCCCCCTCCCCCTCCCCTGCGGAGCCCCCTCCCCCTCACCCGAGCTCCACCCCCCCTCCCAGACCAACCTCCCCCGCCACCCCCTCCCACCGAAACCCCCCTCACTGGAACCCCTCCAAGAAGAAAAAAAATGAGAAATAGGGCATGGTCGATGGCCGGCGGGGAGGGAGAGGGGGGGGGAGAGAGGCGCGGGGCTGGAGGGAGAGGAGAGGGGGGGGAGATCGAGAGGGAGAGGACTTACCAGACCGAGGAGGGTGACGACGAGGACGACGGGGACCGACGAGGTCGACGGCGAGGATGGTGCGGGGCTGGCCGAGACAGCGAGCTCCGGCGTCCGTCCACCACCACGCCGCTCGCCACGCCCGTGGCCGCAAGGCAGAGGGGGGGGGGGGGGGAGGGCGAGGGGGCCGGAGGGGGAGGGGAGAGCTCCGGTGGAGGAAGGGTTATCAATGCAGGGGGGAGATGGTCGCGGGGTAAATGCAGTCATATCAGCGACCGATTAGAGACCGAAATATATTCGGTCGCAACATCGGTCTCCAATTCGGTCGATTTTGAAAAAAAAGAGACCGGAATAAATTCGAGCTAAATATAGCGACCGATTGGAGACCGAAATAAATTCGGTCGCCAAAACGGTCTCAGATATGCGACCGATTATTTCGGTCGCCGAATTGGTCTCTATTTGGGACCGACTAGCGACCGATTTAATCGGTCTCTAATTCGGTCGCTATAGCCACTTTTTCTTGTAGTGCACTTCAGTAAAGGCGAGCAAGCCCCACGGGAGCCGTAAGACTCGCCTAAAGACCGCCCGACCCGGGAGGAATGGGCGCACAATGGGAAACTTCCCACGATCGCAGGGGAGACGTCATCCCACGACTCACACCCTCCCATGTTAAGGGATATGTCTCCACCGTCAGGACAACCCCTATAAATGGACCTTCGACCAAGGACAGCGGGACAGACTGAGACAGATCGATATACAGACTGACAGAGACACGGTGAGATCGCCACACATGCATACTGGGACAGACTAATATCTACAGGAATCTACGGACCATGAGAGCCTTCTACAGAGGAGAGCCCGATTTGCTTCCGAGCACGCCTCCAGCCTAGCGAGCATCGTTCGAGCACCCATTGGGTGTGGCGAGTACTCCTCCGGACGTCGAATCTTCACTCCAGACTTGATCGCTCCGCACTCATCCTTCTCTCTCTTCTCCGTCCTCCGTTGATCTCACATAACAAGATCATGACTTAAGCATCAGAGGGTTGTCTCCTGAGATAACACCCAGAGCTACTTCTGACGCCGTTTCTCTGATGTGTGTAGGCTTCCACGAGTGGTTATACGATCTTCTCCAACAAATAAATATTAAAAGTGTGATACGGGGTCCGAGAGACCATTTCTCATCTCTACAAATATATATTAATTTAATAATATGTATAATAAAAACAAAAACAATATATATATATAATTAAACTTTTAAATATTTTACTATATTTATGATATATAATATTACTAAATATAAATATAAATTTTGATTTATTCGATTTCACGTGTTAATAAATCGTACCGAATTGAATTTAATTTTAAATCGAGTCGAATCGAGCGATCCGATTTAATTTTTTGATTTGAATCAAATTATCACTGCCCCTTAGATCTTCCAGGACGTCGGCCAGCACCCACTTTACAGCCTTCTCTATTGAACATGGTTAAATCATTATATGTGGTCAGGAGTCAGGGTTTGAGGACCCCCTTTCGTTTAGTTGTTGGGTAGTAAAGGGAATAGGGCATTAGAGAACCTGTCTTAGTTTAAAACAACGGTGCAGTGGTTAGGGACTAAAGATCGAGGGGTCGACAGGGGACGCCCGCGTTGGCTTACGTCATAATTACACCATTTTGAGCATATTCTTGTGTCCTAAGTTAGGATTCACGCTTGTTGGCGTGTGACAGAATTAAGAGATATATCTTAACTGATAACAAGATCTCCTATTTGTATTCGCGCCCAAGGACTCGAATACGGGGTTTGGTAGCACGTCTAACTTGTCTGGGGTGGACGGGTTGTTCCGAGGTTAAGATGGAGTAACTTATTCAAAGATCTAATTAGCTATTCTAAATTGGATAGGATAAAATTATGTGATTTTTTCTATTTATTTTAATTCCATCTATTTTATTTATCTTATTCTATATATAATAAGAAATTAATTATCAAACTCAATTAGAGTTAATCATGGAATAACTTACCCAAGTCTACCTAACCAACTTATCCCAATAAATTATCACATCGGCCCGTAACGTGTAATAAATATGAGGAAGATACGTTACAAACTTAGGGTGTGATGCACACCGCAACTGACGTGTAATAAATATGAGAAAGGTTCATTACACACCCTAATTACACACTTAGGGTGTGATGCACACCTTGGGTGTGCAGTGTTTTTATTTTTTTAAAAAAAAATTAGAGTGATCTCTAAAGTACTTTAACTTGAGGTGCAAGTCATGTCATTATTAGATTACTCAAAAGGGAATAAAAAAAATTGAATTGAATAAATAGTGTTAGATCTATTCCTTTAAAAATTGATTCATTTTATTTTTAATTTTTTTAGATAATTAGATGATGACATGATTTACACTCTAAATTAGAGTATCTTTTGACTATTTCAAAAAAATTAAATAAAAATAAAAATTTAAAGATACCGTACACCACCTGACTGTCCAACAAGTCTTTCTCGATAGATATTACTTTATAATAAATATAAATCCACGTCATAAATACTACGTCGATGGAGCCTTGAAATGGTTGGTTCTAGAGAAGGAGAGAATAAAGTGAGAAATAAGGCGTTACCTTGCGGCTCCCACACAAAGATCAGAACGTACGATCGAATGGTTGGAACCACTTTCCGCATGGGAGTCGTCCAGATCCAGCCTTCCATAACTGCTGGCGCACGTAGAATTTAAAATGCTAATTATTGAGCCACGTGCAGACAGTGGTTCTATCTTTATTCTTATCTCATGTGGGACATTGTGGGTATATATATTCTTATTGTCATAATTCTCATTAAAAATATATATATATAATTTAAATTGTAAAATAATCTTATATGTATAGGTTAGCTTCTTATTACGTCGCTTGTGGGGAGCGTTGTGGAGGGTTGGAGGGGAACGTTTGTATCGAAAGGATGACTGGTATAAGGAAGATTATGTCTTAATATATATATATATATATATATATATATATATATATATATATATATATATTGGTGTGCTCTCTCTCATAAGATGAATTTGAAACAGATCGAAGGTGAAAAGATTTTTTTAAAATCTCTTAGAGAGAGAAGAAGTGTCTTCTAGATAATTTTTAGAGATTTTTAATTTCTCTTCTCTTTCTCCTTATATCTCTCTAAACCTCAAAATCTACAATAAAATAAATATTGTTGGGATATTAGGATATTTGAAAATACTTTTAGAGGATGAAAGATTCTAATGATTGGAGAGTCCAAAATATCTCTCCTAAGTCTATTCCAAACGCGTCCTTGATAGAGCCTAATTAAATTATTTATCACCTGGGTGAGGGTTTCTCTTATCTTTAGGTAGAATATGGTCTATTTTTTCCATTCTTTCCCACGAACAAATGTAATAAATAGATGATTTTTTAGAAAAATTATTATTAAATAAAAAATTGTAAAAAAATATTCTGGTAAATGTATTAACAGATTTTTTAATTTTATAGATTTAAATTATTTAGAAATATCATATTTTTTTATTAACATATCATTTCTTTTTATCAAAAATTTATAAAAACTTATGTTTAAATGACATATATGTACTATTTAAATTAACTCAGTAATATTTCTTCTAATGTATTTTTAAAAATATTTTTTTATAAATTTATCTCTAACAATCATTTTCGTACAAAAATATCTAAATAGATATTCGGGGTCTCATTTTGCATTCCAAGATGCAGTTAGCAATGGATTATCTACCACATGATTATACATTCATCTGTTGCGGTTTATCACCTTCCGCATGTGAAAAATGCAATATGTCTGAACTCAGGGTTAAAAAAAAGGAAATCTCTAAGGCCTCTTTGGAACTTGGGTGGGCTATCGCATTCGACCTCAGACGGTCGAATACGGTATCCAACCCTAGTTAAAAGACCTGTGTGAGAGGAAGGTGCGGACCCGACGATATTCTCGCTCATTGAATTTGTTATCTTCTTATCCTATCCTAATAACAAACCGGCCTAAGATAATGTCAAAATAAAATATGATTACAAGTGTAGCATTCAGTAGCTAGTTTTTACATCAAATGGTGTTTAAAAAATAATTATGGCATTTATCAAAAAAATAATCATATCTTAATCTGCACTTAGGAGAATGTCAGTGTAGAAAATATATCTCACTTTTACCCTGAAAACTCCCACACCGAGAAATCTTCTCCTAATATTGTTTTTTTAATTTTATCTGCTCAAAGAAATCTTCTCCTAATATTGTTATTTTAAAATTTTATCGTCTTGAAAGAACTCGAAGGTCAAAGATTTTGACTACATGGATCAACTCATGGCAAATATAGCTCCTGATTCCCATTGCCAAATGGAAGAGCGTGGAAAGAAAGAACAGAGGTGTCGGATCACACGATTTTAAAGAGAAAATATTAAGTTGAAATTAATGATACTTTTGAAGTAATAAATTTTAATTAGTAAGATTAATAATATTATTTATAAAATATTTATAAAATATTTATAAAATATTTTAAACAAAAAATAAAAATAAAGTAATCTAACTCGTAATTAATGATATTTTTTATTTTTAAATTTTAATTAGTCAATATTAATGATGTTATGTATAAAAATATTTTTTGATATATTAAATTTATAAAATAATTTAAAATAATTTAAAAAACTTTAAAATAAATTTTTTATAGTGAATATCAATCTGACCCGTAATTAATGATAATTTTAATTTTAAATTTTAATTAGTGAGATTAATGATGGTATTTATCAAAAAGTTATTTTCACGGTATCTTTAATATATAGACTATATTAAAAATATTTAAAACTAATTTAAAAACAAAAGGTTTTAAGATAAACAGTAATCTAACTCATAATTAATGACATTTTTATTTTTAAATTTTAATTAGTGAGATTAATGATGTTATTTATAAAAAAATATTTTCATAGTATATTTAATTTATAAAATATAGTTACAATTTAAAATATTTTAAAATAAAATTTTTGAGTTGAACGGTAACTTAAATATATAATTAATGAGGTTTTCACCTTTCAAATTTTAATTAGTGAGATTGATTATGTTATTTATCAAAAATATTTTTAATTTTTATTATATTTAACTTATAATATATATTAAAATTATTTTAAAAATTAAACTAAAGTATAGATTTTAACTTGAATATATATCTATGGATAAAAAATTTTAAAAATAAATGTGTCATTTTAATTATCATTAGTGTCAAGTTAACTCACTACCTACTAAATCATACTGAAGTAAAAATAGATTAACTCACCTTTTTATTTCAGAGTTGATTACTTTCCTATAAAATAAAAAATGAGTTAACTCCGAAACGAAAATTAAGCACGTCTTAATGTAACTCCCTACAAAGTGAGGTCGAGGAGTTTTATTAAATTAAACTTAAACATGTCATTCGTGAGGAAGATCCTGATGTGGGTTGTGACACGCTGACGTGTTAAAAGTGGTGTCCAGAGACGGTGTTGTTAAACCGTTTTCCTTCCCCAGGAGTAGTCGTCGGTGCAATCCGGTCCGGTCCAGCCCTATTCGGCTCCCCTTTGTGTTCACCCCCGCTGCCGAACCGGAACCCGGCCCGCGTGAGAAGTGACTAAGTGAGAATACGAGGCGGGAGAGACGGGGAGGAATTGGCATGTCCCACTTTTCGCTTTTTCAAACGGTTTCACCAATCAAAACGTCACACGTAGACATATTTGGATGGGGGTGTCAACAGCCACGTCCCCGTCACAGTCACGTGGCGGGCCGCCCGCCATCCGTCCGTCTCACGCCTCCCTCCTCCTCAGAAGTAAGAACAGCCACTCCCGTTCCTACTCGTCCAGCACCGGGAGCTCTTATCCTCTCCCTCTTATTCTTCTTCTCCTTCTGAGAGAGAGAGAGAGAGAGGGAAGGGAGGGAGGGAAGGTGAACAATGGAGTGCTTCCGCTGCGGGAGCTCGGCGACGCTCTCGGTGTCCTTCCACGACTGGAGGTTCAGGAGGAGGGTGGCGGCGGGCGTGCCAGTGCTCCGGGGGCGGCTCTGGCGGCAGCAGTTGGTCTGGAGGCCTGCGCAGGTGAGCGGGAACGCGGCGGGCGGGGGGTCAGAGAGCTGCGTGGCGACGGTGGCGGAGGAGGAGCAGAGGAGGCAGTTCGCCGACGAGGAGGACTACATAAAGGCCGGAGGGAGCGAGCTCCTCTTCGTCCAAATGCAGGAGAGCAAGTCCATGGAGCTGCAGAGCAAGATCGCCGACAAGGTGCTCCGGCTGCTCCCTCGACGTCCCTTCTTTACAGCGCGTTCTAAGCTTTTGCGCTTCTCCTCGTTATCCGATCCGTTTCTTGTTGCTCTTGGTGATCTCCGGAGCGCCCATTTTGCGGGACATGTTTGATTGGCTTGCCGGGAAAATTTGCGGTGAACGAACATGCGCGAAGCGGAAAATTCGGTTTGAAGAGGACATCTACTGAGATTGTATTGTTCGATATCAAGAAGGCATGGAAGTAACCAGCATTCATTGACGTGCAGTAAACGGGCATTTGAGCTCACTCTGTATATCTAGCTTGGTCACTGTTTTGGGAGAATGGCAAATCTTGTAGCGTTTCATGCCTAGATAGTAGCATGGGACATCAGTGCCTTCCTTTGGATGAACAGACACTGTAGTCTCCATTCATTCCGATTGAAGTCTCCACATTACATCTCATCTAGCCCTGCATGTCAGCATTCAACTCAGAGATGTCCAAAGGGCTTCCCCAGGGTCACCTCCATCATGATTGCGGACTGGTTTATAGTGATTATAGCTTAAACCTGAAGCATTGGTCAACTTACAGTTCAAAATGTCCACAACTTTCTAACCCACGTAACGTTATGGAAAATATCCGGGAAAGATGATCAAGCATGATTTTCTCCCTTTCTCAGCCGAGTAGCATTGAGGAGGTCTTTGTGTTGTAGTGTATAGGCACTTCTTGAGCAATAGCTAAGAAACAAGAAGTCAGTAGGTACATCATCCATATTTACATTTCCATCCCCTGACAGTTCTGTTCGTTTCTTCTAAAAGCTGCCAGCACAGGATATTTTGTTGGCTATTGATAAATAGAGTCTCTCTGACTATGATCACACAAATTCTTAGTGTTTCCTACTTAAAGTTGTTCATGATAGCCTTGCGCTATGAAATCTGGGCTTATTCAGGTATTTTAGCGATGATAAAGATGTAGTTTTATGCTGGAAGAATAGAAGCAACGTTCATTTTATTTGTTCACCTTTTTTTTGAGAAGTGGATAGTACCACCTTTCCGATTTTATAATCCCTTATTACTGCTAAATTTGATTTCTAATTTACTGTTTCTGTTGATTCACGTTGCAGCTAAACCCAATCAATAATGGAGGTTCTGTACTTGATTTAATAGTGATCGGTTGTGGACCTGCCGGCCTTTCTCTGGCTGCAGAGTCAGCTAAGAGAGGATTAAATGTGGGGCTTATAGGTCCTGATCTCCCATTTACAAACAACTATGGTGTATGGGAGGATGAGTTTAAAGGTATATATATTATTCATTCTGTAGTTATCAATGTATATTATTCATTCTGTGGTTTTCAATTTCAAGTCAGTTTATAAGATCAATGGTTCTGTATGATGCTGTGCAAACCACAAAATTTCAATTAGTTTCCCGCATGTTTTGAGATTCCTTATAATGCTTAGTAGTGGTGAAGTTTTATTATTTGAAACTTTCAGATGACAAGTTCATATACAGTGTTCTATTACTATGTTCCGAGTTCACCTTAATAGTTGACTTCATTCAAGGCATTTGTTTCTGAGACTTCATCAATGCATGTTAGTGTGCTGCACATTCTGGTGCTTTAGGTTATGAAAGATGTTGAAGAAACATTCACATGAATACTTGTATTAACACCTTCCAAAGGAATGCCAGTATTAACAGTCATGTAACATAAATATTATTGCCCAGAATTAGGCAGTACTTCAGCTTTTGTTTTATTTTGTTTGGTAGTAACCTATGAACTCTCTGGTCATCTACCTGGAGGAAGAGAGAGCTACTATGCATTGAATAAATTACATGTGAAGTAATTTCTGAACTCTTTTTGATTTTACACTTCTATGTTTCCAAGTTATATATCTATGCTTCCCATCAAACAGATATCTATGAACTTGTCCTCTTTCCATATCTGGCATGGCACTAAAGATATATGATTCACCAATACATCCAAACAGATCAACTCATTGTTCTGATAAAGCATGTAAAGATAAGTAACTGATAGGTTCCTCCAGTGGGATTGTGGATGTGCGATTTTGCTTTGAGCTTCCCCATGTGGGGGCTGAGTGTGCTAGAAATGCTAGAGGATGGAGTTCATAGTCCTGTTTAGCATGCTTTCTTTAGGGTCAATCTTGGGCATCACTATGGACTTGCTTATGTTTCCTTTGCATTGTTCTTGTTTTGAGCTATTTTGTAGTAAATTTTTATGTTTTTTCTTGATGATGGTGCTTTACATTAACAGACATTAGACATTTACCAATTCTCTTATGTCATTGTGTTTACTGCTTATAATGTTTGGCATAGATTCCCAACAATGTCGGCCCTGAATACAAATTTGACTCCAGAACTAGTTAGCACCTAATTCTTTTGCTGCTTCTATTTGATATCACCAGATAGCCCTTCCTTGTTGCCAACTCTAGGATTTCACACATTATCGTTGTTAATGATTTGACTTCAACATATGGAATCTTGAGCTTCAGATTAAACTTCCTGTACTTTATTTAACTTCTCATTTCAACTGAAATTACTATGTCTTGCCTCAGATCTTGGCCTTCAGGGGTGCATTGAGCATGTTTGGCGAGATACTATTGTGTATCTCGACAATAATGATCCCATTTTGATTGGTCGAGCATATGGCAGAGTCAGTCGACATTTATTGCATGAGGAACTCTTGAGAAGGTAAACATAGTAATTTCAGTACTTCACATATTCTAAGGTTTTGTGTTGGGAAGCCTTCTCATACTTGACTCTATCTGCTTATCCATAGGTGCCAGGATTCTGGTGTTACATACCTTGATGCAAAAGTTGAAAAGATAATTGAGGCTGCTGATGGTCATAGTGTTGTTGCTTGTGAAGGAAATATTATGATTCCTTGCAGGTACAACAAACAATTATTAAATTCATCCACGTTATTGTGAATATCTGACCATTGAGCTTGCAGGCTTGCCACAGTCGCATCTGGAGCAGCTTCCGGAAAGCTGTTGCAGTATGAGGTGGGGGGTCCTAGAGTTTCGGTGCAGACAGCTTATGGTTTGGAAGCTGAGGTAGGATAACTTTATCCATGGTTGAATATTCTGTAATTAAATAGCCTTCAAAATGGCATGTGCTTCACCTTTCTAAAACATGTTTTTGTTACTAAACCAATCTTTCTGTCATGACATTTTTCATTCAGATATGACAATATCCAAGGTTATGCTTCTAATATTCTTTGATAACTATGTGTTTGATACAGCATCATGCAAACTCAATACAATTAAGATTGCATTATTAAAACATGCATGCTTCCATTTTTCATTTGATGATATATATTGTTTACACTTGGAAAAAAAACAACATAAAGTATTTATGGTGCTCGTTTATTGAACAAAGATGCACATTTGTTTAGCTATTTAATTAGTATGTGCATGATTATTTCCGCATTTTATGTTTATCAGACGATTTAGAGTTTGAGTGCTAGACACTTTCCCTCTAACCGTAGTCGATGTTTATTTACATCTGCGTAAAGTCTGAATACCTTTGATTAACTATCAAAGAAATCCCTGAACCTCTGCAATATCCGTTGTGATATTGCGAGTTTTGATCAAAAGGATCACCCATTAGAGATACACATTTGTAGGAGAGAATTAAATATTTTTTTCTTTGAGTTCATGATACATTGCACATGAAACCCCGATAATATGATCGGGTCATTTGGTTTACATTCGGTCTTGAATCCACTATTGGATCTACATTCGATCATGATCTGACTCTTTGATTTGCTTTTCTCCACAATCGGACTGTTAGATTTAATATCTAGTCACGATTAGGCTATTGGATTATGTTTCTGATTAAGGTCGGGCCATCAGATTTGTTCCGAGTCACGATCAGACCATTGGATTTGAATTGCATCACAACCGAACCATTGGATCGCCAGTATGATCATTATCAGACTGTCGAATTGAATTCCGATCAAGACCACACCTTTGGATTTGCTCCAAGTCAAGATCCAACTGTTAGATTTAAACTTGGTCCAAATCTGACCGTTGGATTAGCTCTGTGTCGCGATCTAACCGTTAGATTTAAATTTGGTTAAGATCCTACCATTAGATTAGTCCCGTGTCGTGATCTAACTGTTATATTTAAATTTGGTTCAGATCTGACCGTTGGATTAACCGATGGTCATGATCACTCTTTTGATCGTGATCGGACTTTTAAGTTGACTTGGTGTCAATAAAGAACTTTTGCACATAAGACGGGGTATATTTGTACTTTTCCCACGATCGAGGGTATATTTGTAATTTTTCCACACGTAGGGGTATTTCTATAATTTTTTCACAAGCAGGGGTATATTTATACTTTATGACCCTTTTTGGATATTTGTGTAATTTTTATCCTTCCTAAGTATTTATGTAACTTTTTACCCTTCTTGGGTATTTATGCAATTCTGCAAAGTTGCAAGGTATATTTGCCATTTTTTAACATGTCAGGATTTTCCCCCTAATTTTTTGACTTTGCAGGGTTTTCCCCATGAACTTCAGACTTTGCAAGATCTTTCTCATAATTTTCAAACATGGTGGATTTTTCTCATAATTTTCAGATTTTATAGAGTTTTTCCCATAATTTTCTGACATGAGAGGATTTTCCCACAATTTACAGACATGATATATTTTTCCATAATTTTCAGAATTTATAGGGTTTTTCCCATAATTTTCTGACATGAGAGGATTTTTCCATCATTTTTGAACCTTGTATGATTTTTTTCTACAATTGTCTGAATATTCTGCAAATTTCTAGATGCCACATTTTCTTGAAAATTTAGGATATTTGTGTAATTTTCATATACTCCAGGGACTTTCTTGTAATTTTCTGCACGAACAAAACTCTGTATGGCCTTTTATTATTTTCCTTATTTTTCGATGAATTTCTATATTTTTTATAAAATTCTTTCAAAATTATCAAGAGTTTTTCCAAAGTAGGAGTATTTATGCAACAGCGAGTGCATACCCTTTCAACGGGACTTTGCAAGATCAAACAAATCAAATCAGACAATTTCTTGGGGCCTGGGTGAATCAGGCCTTATCCTAAGTCTTTAAATATTCTTGGAGTTCTTGAGAGGATGGGTTCTCCTTGTAACTTCTTGTGCTTGTGCCTTGGATCCTCTCTCTGAAAAATGAGCCCCTCCTCCTCCTTTTATAGGGGGCTAACCGTGGGGGCTCCACATGTGCATTTAACGCAATGGGAAGATGAAGAGACCCAGAGAAGGTTCCCCCGATTCATGAGCGCGAATGGAGATGAACCGGGAGAGGTTCTGCCCATTAACATAGAGATGCAAGTTCACCTCCGAAGAATGGAGGGGGTTCCCACGGTTAGCATGGGAAGGTAATTTTACCCCCCTCCATTTATTGTATCTATTAAATGGCCAACGAGGGATTTCTCTTGGATGGAAGTGAATCAGGGGAGGTTCCCCCAGTCTAGACAAATGGAGGCAACCGGGGGAGTTTCTCCCAGTCCAAGCTGGCAATGCAAAGAGGAGAAATGGGGAGGGGGGGGGGGTTCCTGGTCCAGCTGGCAGCTCAGAGGAGGTAACCAGGGGGAGTTCCCCTAGTCTGAGCAGGTTGTGGACAGGAGCTAAACCTGGGGGCCTTCCTCCGCTTAAGTGGGGCCCAGTCGGAGGAGGTAAACCGGGGGTTCCCCCAGTTAAGCTGGTTTAGGCGGAGGAGGAGACCGGGGGAGGTTCCCCCGGTCCAGACTGGTAGCGCAGCAGGGAGAACCGGGGAGAGTTCCCCCGGTCCTGGCTGGCAGCACAGCAGGGAGAGCCGGGGGGGAGTTCCCCCGGTTGGCATTAAATGAGTAACAGGGGGAGGTGCCCCCGGTTTGCATTTGGAGGATGAACCGGGGGAGGCCCCCTCAGTTTGCACTTCTCATATATATATTATTTATTTATTTTCCTTTAGAAATTTTTGGATTCAACACATATATATATATATATATAGAGAGAGAGAGAGAGACACACACACACACACACACACACACACACAACCTACTCAATTAGTTTTAATGGTTTGAGAACTCTGTAACCTTTATAGCCTGGTTCATTAATCCTATAAAATAAGATCTAAAGCAGACACGCTGTTTGTTGATATTAACACAAGTTACGTCAGAAACAGGAACATGGAAAGCAGTCTCCCTTGCAAATATTGGATGGTGCTGTACCCTTTTTGGCCTTATGTTCCTCTGTGCCTCATATGTCATCAAAGTGAAAATAAAATAAGGTGTTAAACAAGTATTTAATATCACAGCTTATACTTTATAACAACTCTTAAACTTCAAAACAACTACCACATTGTTTGCAGCCATATTTTCCATTGTGGTTAGGAAATTGTTGGGTATTTTGACTTTACCCATAGCTGTAATATCTTCAAGTTGATTTCTAACTTTCAGGTGGAAAATAATCCATATGATCCCAGCTTAATGGTTTTCATGGACTACAGAGACTATTCGAAAGAAAAAGAGCAGTTCCTGGAAGCAGAATATCCAACTTTTCTTTATGTCATGCCAATGTCATCGACCAGAGTTTTTTATGAGGTTTGTAGGTATCTTGATGACTTATTAATGATATTTCCTTTTTTACACTATTTATTAAAGTGTTAAATAACTTTTATTGCAGGAAACTTGCTTGGCTTCAAAGGAAGCGATGCCATTTGATCTGTTGAAGAAAAAATTAATGTCACGTTTGAGAGCCATGGGCATTCATGTAAAAAAGATTCATGAAGAAGTAAGATTTCAATATAACGTTGATGGTTTTCATCCTTGTTCTAATCTTATGCTGGAGGGATGGTGGTATTTGGCTCAAACTGTGATCGGTGTCACTAATTTTGAAAAAAAAATGTTCATTTCTAATCACGGTAAGATTGATTTCCTTGATTTTTATCAAAATCTGGAAATAGAAATTTTACAGCATCATAGGAGCTTCTGCCACTGGCTTCTGAAGCACGACTAGGGCAAAATGCCATTGATATTTCTATTCTCTTCGGCCAAGAACCATAAAAGACCTTATGAGACTGAATTTACAGTTTTGCCCTTTTTTGCTATCATTTCCTCATATATGATATGATCACTTTGAGTTGGAAAAATGCTGGGTGCATGTGAATGCATGCTTTACATATGTGCATGCCTGGTGGAGAGTTGACGAGGGCTGCATGCTGCTCATATGTAGAACAAGTGTGTTTACTCAGCTGAAAAGGAACCCAAAATGATGACAGCGATCTTGTTGGGGAAAGCCATTTTATCCCATCCCGTGTCCGCAGGCCATCCCATGCGTATATTAGTTCTAGGCCTCTTCACCTCTATTATAAAAGAAATATCCTTAAATTTGCCTTATTTGAAAACATTGCTTTTATATGTGATTACAGTTAAATCACCCATAAGATGCAATCTCCAATCCTTCCTAGAATGGAGCTTTTTGATGAGTCATCAGAATTTTTAGTTTTCTTGGCAGGTGGCTGAGCATTTGGTTAAGTTTTGCAAGTTTTTTTCTAATTTTCTCCAACATACCATAAATTGAAATGTCATTTTGATTTAATTATATAGGAAGGATATTTCCCTTTGTCCTATTCATTTACTTCATTAATGTTAAAAATTGTTTTCATGAAAAGGTTTGGTCCTCAAGGATGCTTTCTTGAGAGTTCTTAATGTCCAAACTTTGATGTTTAGACATTTCCAATCTTCTATTGGATCTTTGCTTGATGCATTTGATTTTTCTCTTACACAGGAATGGTCATACATTCCAGTCGGTGGATCCTTACCAAGTACAGAGCAGAAAAATCTTGCCTTCGGTGCTGCAGCAAGCATGGTTCATCCAGCCACAGGTAACTAAACTATGATTCTTTTTTTTTGGACCTGTCAAGCATGATTTCCCTGTTATTAGCACACTTTCAACCGAAGTAGATATAAATTCTGTCTTTTGATCTCAATCTTTAAACAGGATACTCAGTTGTTCGGTCATTGTCTGAAGCCCCAACCTATGCATCTGTAATTGCAAACATTTTGAAGAAACATAACCAGTCCAAAGATCAGTTTCTAGTCGCAGGTGCTCAAAATCCCTCGACACAAGGTATGTTTCAGTCATGATGATGAGGCTGTGTGAAGCTTTGTATATTGAATACAAAGGTTAATACAGTGCATGATAATATGTATGTTCTACCACATTTTTTATACTGCGTCTAACATTTTCCTCTTTCCACACCCTTACGTCAGCATGGAATACTCTCTGGCCACAAGAGAGAAAGCGACAAAGGGCATTCTTTCTCTTTGGATTAGCCCTAATATTGCAACTGGATGTTGAAGGCATCAGAACATTCTTCCATACCTTTTTCCGATTACCTAACTGGTATGCTGACTTGTGCATTATCTGTCTTTTTATGATCACTTGATTTCCATGGTACTTCATCCAGTACCCTGGCTTTGTCAAGGCTTTCCATGTAATCTCAATTGATAACAGTTAGAAAATATTCATTTCTGCCAGGTTTTGATGATCCACTTTTATATGACTTGGATATATTTAGTTTCAGGGTTTCCATGCAATGAGGAAATGAATCTCTCCCCCCACCCCACCCCCCCTCAACCGTGTTACACATAAAAATACATCTTTTGGAGAGTAAGGGCTCAGGCAACCAAGCATGACATCTAGACATTTGAAACCAGATTCAGATTGATTCCTTGTGCAACCTGGAACAGCCAATTATGGGTTTAAATGGATTGGTCCCGCACCCATAAATGACAAATTTGATCACAATTTTCAAACAGAGTTAGATCGGCTGATTCTCTACACCATGTCTCCTTGTGCTTGATCCATATAGTGGAGGATGTATAGAATGTGCAGAGTCACTAGGGATGTACTATAAAATGTTGAAGTTGGAGACTTGGGCATAACAACTTTTGCATCATTAGTTTTGTATAACTTCACTCTTTTTTGACATGGATCTGAGGCAAACCCTTCCTTTTAAGCTAATCTGAAAGATCCATTAATTTTGTTTCTGTATTTCTGACATGGAACTAATCTTAGATCGTTTTCCAAGTCTTGATATCTGAGACTTACCGGCATGACTGATTGAAACAGTCTGCCTTCTTTGGTAATAGAACAGCAAACAGGTGTACCAATCCAGCCAGACGGAGGGTTATCTTTTGATGACACCCCACTTATCTAAATCCACCGTTTGATATATATGAAATGTAAGACACTGGGGTTCTAGTCCAACTAGATGCCTGATAAGCATTTTTCACTAACAGTATTACGCCATTTCATTTGGATATCAATTGGCAATGAGATTGTGGTTGTAATAATGCATGAAAATGAAATCAAAAATAAAGGGATTGGAACCAAGAAGTTGGAGTTGTATTAGGGATCCAATTGATTTCGGTCATCCTTTTTGTACAAGTAAACTTTAGAACAGTGACCGGGCCTTCTATTCCAGTTATACAAGTCCAGGAATCATTGGCATTAGATTTCGGCAACGAGGACTGGGGGTTGAATGGCTCCACTGAGTCCCAAGCCAATTCTCTATCAGCCTTAAGATGCAGGCATCATTTGTTGCATGTACGTAATATATGTTACTATGTTAGTTAAGTGGCAAATTAGTGCAGGTGTGGGGGGGGGGGGGGGAGGAAGAGGTGGTTCCTTGGTTTTCGTTCCACATGGCAAGAACTTGATTCTATAGGACGAATTATAATATTGTATTGACCATGATGCATCTGACTTTTAAATTCTAATGCTGCATTGATCATGATGCATCTGACTTTTATTCTTTAAGTCTACTAGTCTCCTATAATATGCTTACCTAAGCTCTGCATCTTCAATTTCCTCATAAATTATTCAACGTCTCAAGAATCCTATAAAATAATCTTATTCTAACATCTGGTTTGACTTTGGTACACTTTCCTTCCTAAGCTGCATCATCTTTTATAATGAAAACTAGAAGTGGAATTCCAATTCCCCTATAATGTTCTCATCGTGAGGTTGAATGATGCTTTTGTAAATTTTGATTCCATCTTTCATCAGGGGCTTTAGTTGTGGCGGATTCCTCAAATGATTGAGGACATTTAGTTAATGGCTGTGAGATGGACATAATGTTTTTGCTTCCTGTATGCTCAGAATTTGATTGACCAATGTCTAATATGTTTTACCTTCAAATATTGGTAGATGAGCTATTATAGCCACAATGTTCACTCCTTTGCTTAGGGGAATGTTCCTCTTAACAAATCTCAAGTCAAGGGAATTCTTTGATATCTGATTAGCCTGTTATTTTGTTTCTATAGTATTTATGAAGTAGCAGTATCATGTATGAGTGGTGTTCAGCTTGGGTTCTTTTGTAACTTTTCCCCTGATGCAGGATGTGGCAGGGTTTTCTCGGGTCTACGCTCTCGTCTGTCGACCTCATATGGTTTGCTATCTTCATGTTTGTAATAGCACCACAGAGTATGAGAATGCGCCTTGTCAGGCATCTTCTTTCAGACCCAACTGGAGCAACAATGGTACGGATGTATCTTGCCCTGTAAATTTCCTGTACAGCAACTTTATACTAGAGCAGTAAGATATTGGTTACACAATTTTGGTGCTTGTACATATTTGTGTATGGAAAACGTCAGGAAGTTTTGATAACAGTGTCTAATGTCTTTCCAACAGATAGTGAATCACTCCCCTCCCCCCTCTTTGCAAATAAGATCCCAGTTTCTATTCCAGTTCAGTTCCGAAATTTTCCCTGGCCTGAATCCATACTAATCATCACAGCATTGTTAATTGCCATCGAGACACGGCAACTTAGTGTTACACCAATAAGGCTGGCAACAGCCCCTGCAGTGAATGAAACAGGGGAGAGCTTGTGCAGCCGTTGTAAGTTGAAGGCCCAAGCTGGCCTCAAGTATTCCCAAATCTTGAAGATACCCCTCGTGTGGCCACTTCTCAGTTAGAGTGGCAGGGTGTCGATATGGATTGAGAGGGGTTTTCTCACAAACTACAGTCACTAAAGACATTAGCAAGTCTGTCTGCCTTCAGAGACGGTTTAATGCTGCAGAATGGGCTAATGCAATCTGCCTCTTGTAGCTCGAACATGGTTATGACGTGCTAACTGTTCTTGTGGCCGAATCTGCAACTGGACAGGGTTTCAGGCTGTTGAATCGGCACATGTTACCGCACAGTTTGGATGTGGTTCTAAGCTGTGAGTTACAGGTTATAACACCATGTACTAATTTAGATGTGGCTTAACTCAGTTCACTTTACCAAATAATGCGAGTGCAGTTTCCCACAGAATAATTATCTCATTCTGTGGTAACAACAATAAATTTGAGCAGAACACCAATTGCAATCAAACCTATAACTAGATTTGCAGTTTGAGTGTATTTTCTTGTATCTTCACATTTTACTGATTTGAACATTATGAAATTGAAAGCTGAAGAAAAAGAGTCGTCTTTTAATTCCCTATGTTTTTTTTTATTTTTCCATCTAAACCTTCTCATTGTTGGGAATTCTGCACCTCTCTTTTTCAGCACTTCGCAAGAAATACCAGAAGGTAAATTCTCCATATATGAAGTGCATAAACAAATTCTAGACGCCAATGATCTGAAAGTTAAAATGTAAGAAAAATCATTTTTTTTTTTGTAACCGTAACGATCATTACTCCAAAACAGAAACATATACCTATTCAAAATTCATCCTGACAGCCTTATCAATGTTTCGTGTTTCCAAGTGTTACCTCAAATAAAACCGCCGTTCTTGTTGGAACGTTGCTGCAGCTGTCCCTTCTATGAGATCTAGGATCAAATCTTTCCTCTTAATTCCTTCTCCATTTGTTCTGAAAGAGAAATTAAGAACTACGTGATCTATACTTTCTTATTTATAATAAAAGAAAATTGAATCAGGAATTTACAGTAGTTTAATTTAAAAAAAAATCCAACTTCAGCAATTTTGTATACCGAATGCCGGTAGATCGATCTCTCGAACGTCGTTGAAGGTTTCGAAATCTGGGGACGCTCTGTCCGAATTCGTGGCCATCTCCTGCAACCTGAGAAGGCTCCTCGTCGCCAAGATCGCCGGGGGAATCATTTCTTGCATCGCCCTCGCGTGGAGGCCCCGGAGCGCCTCCACCGCCCTCTCCTGCAACTCCTCCGAGTCGGAAGGACCCAGGATGCAATGGCTCAGGATCCGCAGCGTGGGCTGGAGGAGCTCCCATGGCAGAGGGATCCTACCCCTTCCCTCTCCATCCTCGCCTACGCGCGCTTCTTCCTCACCACCCGGAGCCCGTCCTCCCTCGGAGCCTTCCGCCCCATCCTCGCGCCTGCGTCCCCCGGTCCACGCCGCGCAGAACTCGCAGAATTCGAGCTTGGAGCGCAGGGGCATCAGCGAGATCTTTGAACAGTACATCTCCAGTGCCACGCTGACGATGCGCGCCCGCTTGGTGCCCCTGATGGTGCGGTGGGGCTCCAGCACCGGGGAGAGCATCCCCAGCTGCAGCTCCACCGCCCGGTTCTTGGTGGGGGCGTTGGTGGTCTCGTGGTAGACGCTGGGATGGGACAGGTTGGGCATGCTCACCGCCAGGGGCTGGCCCCGGCGGGCTGCGGTCTCGTGGGCGTACAGCGCCAGGAGGACGGCCTCGAAACCCGGGAGGGGCTTCCTCTCCACGGCGCGAGAAAGGTAGACCCCGGCGAGGGTGGGGACGAAGCGGAGGACGATCAGCTGAAGGTCGGGATCCATGGACTGGAAGGTGTCGTAGAGCCATCGGCAAAGGTTGTCGTCGCCGACGCCGGAGTCGGGCTGGCGGAGCCGCGCGGACACCTCGGCGCACACGTCGGGGTCGTGGAGGAGATGGGAGGTGGGGGCGTCGGAGTAGGTGAGGGAGTCGGGGAGGGGATGCCCCAGCGCTTCGGAGAGGGAGCGGATGGCCGACTGGGCCCTGGAGATGGACGCCCAGATGCTCGTGTCCTCGGCGGTCGACATGGGCGGCGATGGCGGGGTGGCTACCCTACGCTGAGGAGGAAGAGGAAGGAGAGGCGGACTCGCTGCAAAGCGAGGTTGTGCAGAGCGGACGCCGGAACCCCCCGCGCTTTTGGAGGACAATTTGACTGGGCAACGGACGAACGGTGACGAAGTGTCGCTGGCGGATCCGCGTAGCTGGATAACTGGATCCCGAGGTTTTTCCGGATCCAAATCCCGCCACTGATACTACACTGCTGCGGATACGGGCGAAGTTCGGAGAAAATCTGATAATTTGCATGGATCTATTTTGGTATTCTTATTTTTTTTGGTACTTTTTGTTTGACAAAAGTGGCATTCATCTACTTCTTCGGCCCTTATTCATCCCACCCACCTCCACCTTGTTTGAAAGGGTAATCTTGTAATTAAATTTTTTACATGAAAATTATCGTTAGAGGTGAATTTATATAAAAAATATTCTTATAAATATATTAACAGACATATCACTGCATAAATCTAAACGGTGTAAAAATATCATATTTATTTACGGACATATCATTTTTAACCAAAAATTTATAAAAAATTACATTTAAATGATATTTATATACCTTTTGAATTAACGCAATGATATATCTGTTAATGTATTTCTAAAAATAACTTTTTTATAAATTTATTTCTAACGATAATTTTTATGCAAAAAATTCATAATTTTAAGAGATTTTTACATATATACTCTCACAAAGTTTAGTTTTGTCAAATATATCTCTCGTCTGAGCATATTATCATAAATATCTTTCGTTTAGATAAAAATGTTGCGGTTATATCTCTTATATTTATTACCGTCGATGGAGGAGAATATTCCGTGAAATATATCATCTACAGTCGTTAGATCTAACGTATATTTGACAAATTTTAATTTTATAGGAGTATATATATACAAAGCTTATTCTTTAACTCACATTTAACTCGAGTTAGACACACGGGAGTTACGGCGAGAACAAAATCGTGACATTATTCACATTTTGAAGATATTTATGATAATATCTTTCGATGAAGGATATATTTGATAAAATTAAATTTTATAAAAATATATATGATTTTTTGCATTGAAACTATTGTTAAAAATGAATTTACAAAAAAAATTATTCCTAAAAATATATTAGTATGTATATCACCGTGTAATCTGAGTTGTGCAAAAATATCATATTTATTTACATACATATAACTTCTTTTTACCGACAACTTGCAAGAAAATTACGTTTAAATGACATTTATACACTATTTAAATTAATTCAGTGATATATTTATTAATATATTTTTAAGATTAATTTTTTTATAAATTTATTTTTAACAATAATTTTCATGCGAACAAACCCAAATATATATGTTTAGATCTCTAATTTTGAAGGATGACCGATGGGATGTGACGGTGAGAATGTTAAAGGAGATATCTCTGAAGTTGACTTGGTCAACTCAGAAAGCACGAGACACACAGAGAGAGAGAGAGAGAGAGAGAGAGAAGAGATCCCCCGCGGGACTCTTCCCTTCACATGATAGAGAGCACACTCTGGGACTCTTCTCTACGCACGGAAACGGCCACGTCGCTCACGTGTGTATGGATTGAGGAAACCGAACCCCCCACGCCTCTTCCTCTCCTATATACATGCACGAGTCTGCACTGTCCCTTGACCCCGGGACGCGCACGACGGCGAACGTGTGTTTTGTCTGCTTTTCTTCCTCTTTTCTCTTGTTCGAGGGAAGAAAATTAAGAGCAGAGAAATTAAGGATGTAAAGTAGTATTTTGAGTTGGGGTGATTCTCTCAGAGCTAATTTTAAAATGGGGTGAGATGATTTACTCGCGTCTCATTTTTCGAGTAAGTCATCCTACCCATATTAAGGAGGGTTGGGTGTGAGAAGAGTCGGTGAGACTCGTCGCTCTCTCTCATCTGATTAAATAACCTAATCGATTATCAAATTTGCCCTTAAAATTTTGTGCTCTCATTTTTATTTACGCAGTAGAATGTTACTCATCTTTGCTCGGGAATATAGGTGATTCACTCTGGAACTCTGAATCATGTAAATTTTTATTTGTTATTTTTATTCTTCTATTTTTATTCTTAATTATTTTTTTTATGAATTGTGACTTATTTATGTTTATTTCTGCTGTGACGCTGGTGTTCTACGACAACCATCCCAACATATATATTATATCTACGTAAAAATGCAGGCAAGCAAATGCAATTATTCAGAGATGATGAGGACACAATTATCTCAAGAGGTGGTTAAAGAAGACTCAATATCAGCATATGGCCAATGCAGATCAGATTTATATATCTACTGGCTTTAGCTCCTATGTATCATGCATGCGTGAAAATACTCTCTTGGCATTATTAGTGTTCATTGTCAGGAGTCCTCTCCCATCTAGACATGGTAATTATCTGTTTAAAATTCGAATCGAATTCGTATTCGATTAATCGGATGATTATCCGAATAAAATATCCGACGGATAATTTAATCCGATATCGGATATCCAGTTATTAATCGAATACGAATTCGGATATTGAGATATCCGTGTCGGATATTATCTGACCAAATATGAACCCTTAGATAAAAATCTAATGATACACATATTCTATATATAAGTAACTTAAATCTTACTATATTGTTTGATTATTCTTTTTTATCTTTTTTGTCTCAAAATATAATTTAAAAATAAAAAATTCACTTACACCCACTTGATAAGTTATCTTCTATTTTTTAAGATGAAGTCTAATCTTTAGATAATATCTCCTAAAATAAAAATAACTTTCACTTTTTTTTTGAGAAAATAATATACGATGCTCTCACACGGCTAACACAACTCACCCCTAAGTAGGCCTAATAATTATCTATTTAAAATTTGAACCGAATTCGAATTCGTATTTATCCGATCATTCTCCGAATAAAGTATCCGACGGATTACTAATTAGATAATTCGATTATTAATCGGATACGAATTCGGATATCACACTATCCGCTCTGCATCCGATCCATTTACAGGTCTATTCTAACGAACCGGAGATCCGGATACCGGTAAACCGATACCAAGAACTCGGGGAAGTCACCCAAGAGGCTCATGAGGCCCCGTAAGGGTTGGAGGGTTTTGTCGAGGGGATGCATAACGAATTGGAATTACACGCGCGTAATATTAATTATAGCAACAGTTGAACTATAAATGGAAGCAATTAAAATTATCAGAGTGATAAATATACATAATAGTCCAGATCCACAATATCCACAAGTCCGACAACTGAACAAAAGTCTAAATGTACAACTACAGGGACATACCCAGGCCAAAAGTACAAGAAAAGACAAACAACTGACAATAACCTACTGACAGACTAATGCTGGCACTACGACCTGCCGTCAAAGGCGCGGGAAGTTGCGGAAGACGGCTGTTGCTGCTCACATGAAAGAGTAAGGGTGAGTCTCAGCCAGACTCAGTAGGGGTCACGCGGATCCCTACCTCGCAACTAAACAAAGGAAAGCAATTAAAACATGCATTGGCAGAATTAAACAACAATTTAGTAAAGCTGTAAAACTATCTAAGTAGTTTAATAACAGCTAACAATAATGCAACTTGAATTTAAACGTGAGTACTCGAAATCTACCAATAGAATAAACGCAATATTTCCAAGTGACATGAGAAAGAAAGACCACCAGAAAGTGAAATCAGATGCATCCACTGACGGCTTACAATGCGTCTCAAGCATCTACGCAAGTCTGGATCGCGACAAGCGAGACGCGTAATAGTACCAGAAACAAGAACTAGTTATAGTAACACTCGTCAGTGTCAGTCCAAGTCTCTGACCACGTGTGCACACACCGGCTCGTGCCTAGAGCTAGGCCTCTAGCTAGTTTTCCCCCCCAGTAGGAGGCTACTGTTAAGCAGGGGCCCACAGAAACTAGCTTAAAAACCGTACAATAGGACTATCCCGCCACCTCTCCCAGGTGGGCCGACACTAGAGGTCGTCGGGGTACGACTAGTGGTTCCATCACAAGGAAAGATAACTAATTCTATCGGGATCTAAAACATGTCACAGTTCCTGCAAAATAAATTAAACATAGCGATTATGCAATAATAAAAGCATAATTAAATGAATATGCTAATAGTTGAAATCTACAGGAATTAAACGGTCAAGTACCAGCCGCTCAAGTCGTACGCGGTCGTACGACTGGCCGCTTAATGAACTAAACGGTCTCGATGAAGCCGTTCAATCATTACCCCTCCGACGTACGGGGTTTAATACTGGGCCGTTCAATGATTTGACCGATCCACCGACTGGCCGCTCAAAGGAATGGGTGGTCACTTAAACTGTCCCACGACTGGCCATTCAATGGATTGAACGGACCGGCCTGGGCCGTGCCATCCAATTGGACGGACCACGTTGGGCTGCGCTACCTACACCGCCTTATTGTTTAAAGGGATTAAGCGGTCGGGACTCTATCGTTCTACGTCTTACATGGTTCGAGATGGACCTTCCAATGGGTCTAAACGGTCTAGAAGTCAACTGCCCTAGTGGCTACACGGTCCCATAATGTGCCGTTCAAAGGGTCTACACGGTCATGAGAGAACCGTGATTGACTTAATGGTCACGGAGTGGATCGTGCCATTACCGCAGTGGCGAGAACGGGGATTCCTCTATGGAAACCCCTCCCGGTCGATCCAAATTGACGGGTTTACAAAAACTAAGCTAACCTGCCAAGCCTACAACCCATCCACCACATTCCAAACCATCAAAACTTAAATGCAATGGCCATGGTATAAATTTCAGGAATTAAAATGAAAATATAATGCCCATGGAATATTGTACAGAAATCGAGGAAAACGGCAGGTAATGGCGATGCATGTGGTATCGGCACAATCCTAACGAGGCAAGGAATCCATCCCCCTACCTCAATCGCGACGAAACTGACATTCCGGCGCCAAACGGCCGAAGGAAGCCACACCGTCCTCTCGCCCGCACACGCCTCCATACTCCGCGGATCGAGGCAAGGCTGGCATCAATGCGATCCTCGCGTCGCGAGCAATCCGATGACGTCCGCCACGCCTCCGTCTGCAGCCCGGTTGGACCACGCCCCGAGAGAGAGGGGAGACGATCGCGAGAGAGAGAGAGAGAGTGAGGGAGAGAGAAAAGAGAGAGAAATGGGGAGAGAGAGGGTTGACGGTGGGTTAAAATTTTTTTTGTTGTAATATTTTTTAATTTTTAACCTCTAATTGCCCTATAACCCTCAAAGAAGCATAATTAAGTATATGCCCATTAATTTCTTAAAACTCTTTTAATAAATGGGATAAAATGTTAGAAAAATCAATTAAATCCATTAAAAATGCCTAAATTCATGGATTAAATTTTATATTAATACCGGTGAAGATTCGTTAAAGAACGGGTCTTACAGTCCCTCCCTCCTAATAGAAATTTCATCCTCAAAATTTAAAAGGGAGAATTGAAAAGAAATTATACCTTATTCAAATAAGAAAGGAAACTGTTGACGCATTTCATCCTCACGTTCCCAAGTCGCTTCATTACCAGAGTGACGCTGCCATACAACTTTAACCAGAGGAGTTACCTTATTTCTCAATCGTTGCTCACGACGATCTTCAATTCAGATTGGGTACTCTGGCGTAGACAAATCTGCAGTCACTTCAGGCCAAACTAAATCATCGAGCACGTGAGATGCATCAGGGACATACTTTCTCAACTGGAAAACATGCAATACATCGTGGATTGCTTGCATCGCCGCTGGCAACTGGAGTCGATAAGCCACTTGGCCCACACATTCCAGAATAGGAAACAGACCAATATAACGAGGACTAAGTTTTCCACGCTTCCCAAATCTCATAACGCCTTTCATCGAAGATATTTTTACAAACACCATATCTCCAGGCTCAAGCTGCAATGGTCACCTGCGCTGATCTGCATAGCTTTTCTGTCGACTCTGAGCTGTCAACATTTTCTATCTGATCAAGCGAACTACATCAGCACACTGCTGAACCATATCAGGTCCTGTCAGTAATCTGTCACCAGCCTCAAACCAGTTCAAAGGTGTACGATAAGGACGCCCATATAAAGCTTCATACGGTGCCATGTCAATGCTGGAGTGATAACTGTTATTATAAGTAAATTCCACAAGTGGCAAATGCTGACTCCACGAACCCTGCCAATCTAAGCAACACGATCGCAGCATATCTTCTAAAGTCTGAATAGTCCTTTTTGACTGACCATCAGATTGAGGATGATACGCTGAACTGAAAGCTAATTCTGTGCCCAACGCTTTTTGAAAACTGCGCCAGAAGCCAGAAGTAAATCGTGGGTCACGATCTGACACACTAGATATTAGAATTTCATACAATGGCACAATCTTTTTGACATAAAGTTCGGCAAATTTCTGAACACTCCAAGCAACTTTAATCGGCAATAACCTTGCTGTCTTAGTCAAACGATCAACTAACAGCCAGATTCCATCATAGCCTTGTGAAGTCCGGGGTAAACCCACAATAAAATCTGTTGTGACACGATCCCATTTTCACATCGAAATTTCTAAAGGTTGAAACATTTCTCCAGGCTTTTGATGTTCAGCTTTAACCTGTTGGCATGTCAAACATTTAGACACAAACTCAGCTACATTCTTTTTCATTCATGGCCACCAGAACTGCCTTTTCAAATTTTAGTACATCTTGGTAGTGCCGGGATGAATAACATAACGGGATCCATGGCCTTCACGCAAGATGGCATCCCTCAACTCATCAACAGCTGGAACATACAGCCTTCCTCTGAAACTGACTACTAACTCATCATCGAATTCAATATCATGCATCATTATAATGCGGGACAAATCAGAGTCTGCATGCTAAACTTCCTTGATCTGCTGATAAATAGTTGGAGTCATCACAAAACTAGCACACACAGCTACCATCGGATCAGAAGGAATTTTCACACTGAATGTCTCGCAAGGAAACTGTTCCCATAATTTCCATTCTCGAACCAGCAAATGACTGATTTGCACTTTCCTGCTCAAAGCATCATCCACCACATTCATTTTACCCGGCTGATAGGAAAGAGTGAAATCATAGTCTTTCATATATTCCATCCATCTGCGCTGTCGGAGATTCAAATCTTTTTGAGAAAACACATACTGCAAGCTTTGATGATCTGTAAAGATCTCAAATTTTCCACCATACAGATAGTGTCTCCAGATTTTTAATGCAAAGATCACCGCTGCAAGCTCCAAGTCATGAGTTGGATAATTCTCTTCATGCTATTTCAATTGCCGAGATGCATAAGCTATAACTTTACCATGTTGCATAAGCACTGCAGCCAGATCTACTCGAGAAGCATCCGTGCATACCACGAATCCACCCGAGCCAGAAGGTAAAACCAGCATTGGAGAAGTAGTGAGTAGCCTTTTCAATTCATTAAAGTTCTACTCACACTGGTCTGACCAGACGAAAGGTACATCTTTACGAGTCAAACGAGTCATGGGCGCGACAATCCATGCAAAATCTTGAATGAATCTTCGATAATAACCAGGAAGACCCATCAAACTTCTGATATCTGTCACAGTCCTCGGTCTCTGCCGTTGAAGAACAACTTCAATCTTTGCCGAATCAACTGCAACTCTGTCACCAGAAATCACATGGCCGAGAAAATGCACTTCCCGAAGCCAAAACTCACATTTGCTGAATTTTCTATAAAGTTCGTGATCTCGTAGAGTTTGCAATACAATCCTAAGATGCTGCACATGTTCTTCTTCAAAAGTAGAATATACTAGAATATCATCGACAAAGATCACCACAAATCGGTCCAGATATGGACGAAACACATGCTGCATCAGGTCCATAAAAGCTGTTGGAGCATTGGTTAGCCCAAACGGCATAACCAAAAATTCATAATGACCATACTGCATGCTAAAAGCAGTCTTTTCCACATAAGATTCCCGAATCCTCAATTGGAAATAACTAGATCGAAGATCAATCCATGAAAAGACAGTAACTGACTGAAGTTGATCAAACAAATCATCAATCCTGGGCAAATGATACTTGTTCTTGATAGTCACCTGATTCAATTGCCTATAATCAATACATAGCCTCAGGCTTCCATCTTTCTTTTTCATAAACAAGATTTGAGCACCCCATGGAGAAAAATTAGGACGAATATAACCTTTTTCCAACAGATCTAACAACTGTGTTCGCAATTCTTTCAATTCAGCTGGAGCCATACGGTAAGGTGCCTTTGCTAAAGGTGTCGTACTTAGAATTAATTCAATCACCATTTCTATTTCTCGCTAAGGAGGTAAGCCTGGTAACTCATCAGGAAATACATCAGGAAATTCACAAACCACATGAATATCATTGATGTCCTACTGTGGTGTCTCAACAGTAACCACCGAAGCTAAGAATCTCTGACAACCTGCATTAAGTAATCTATAGGCTCGAATAGCAGAAATAATCATGCGAGAAGAACGAGATCGAATACCTTGGAAGTAGAATGTTGGTTTCCCATGTGGCTGAAAATAGACTTTCTTTGATCTAGAGTCAACCACGGCTCCGTACTCTTCTAACCAATGCATGGCCAGAATAATATCATAATCCATCAGCTGCAAAGTATATAATCTAGCTGGCAACTGGTGATTGCCAATCACAATAGGAGTCCTTTCTAGACAAAGAGGAGTGAACATGAAATCCCCATAAGGCAATTCCACAAGCAACTCACAATATATCTCAGATGTCGGCTCTTCAATACAAGCAATAAAGTCTTCAGAAATAAATGAGTAAGAAGCAGCTGAATCGAATAAAACACGAGCTGCATGGCCATAAAGCATAATAGTACCTTCCACGAGATGAGATGCCACCACTTCAGCACGAGTAATGTGAGAGACCTTCCCTTTTTACTTTTTGCCAGCTACAGTAGACTGCTGGGAAGAAGACACTGAAGCTTGAGGATAATATTGCTATGACTGAGGTGGTGGAGGAGGTCTGAACTGAGGCGGCTGTGGTTGAGAAAATTGAGAGAACTGAACCGGTTTCGGTCTCAGAGGACAGTCTCGAACCACATGCCCCGGTTGATCACAACGAAAACAAATCACCGGCATCGAACAAGGCTTGCCTAGATGATAACCACCACACCTCGGACACGGTCTCGACTGACTAGCCACTGATCCCTGTCGCTGGGAAGAAGGTGCTGATTGCTGCTGCTCAGTACCCGAAGACGCTTGACTGCCATACCGCTTCTTAAACTTCTTGAACGACTTCTTAAACTTGGGCTTGGAAAAAGAAGTGTCACTGGTAGTAGGTACAGCAGATGGAACTCCTGCCACAGACGGCTGACTGTCTTGCTGAGACTGCACACTCGACTGAATTGAGTCAATTTGGGTACGCCCTCGGGATCTTGCCATATCCAATTCTAATGCTGCCGCCGCCTGATAAGCCGCATCCGTCTCTACTACTCGGGTTGCAATCAGAGGCTGCCTTAATTCTGCTTTCAACCCATGCAGAAATTGCTCGGTCTTCAGACCTTCATCAGTAAGAATATGGGCGCATATCGACCCAATTCCACGAACTTGTTCCGATATTGCAGCACATTCATGTCACCTTGAGCCAATTCCATGAATTGGTGCATCTTGTCCATTCTGAGGTACGCTGGACTGTAAGTGCGCTCGAAGGCTGTGACAAACTCCGTCCAAGTGATCTGACGAAGCGGACGAGATCTGAAAGCAACCTCCCACTCCGTGGTCCACCACGTGAGTGCTGCTCCCTGAAGTTGAAAGGTAGCCAGCATGACTTTTTCATCCTTCGTGCACTCCATAGAACGGAATACACCCTCGATTGCATCAAGCCACACTATGGCTGCATCAGGGTCTGCCTGTCCTTTATAAGTCGGTGGGTGGAACATCAAAAACTCTTTCAATGCCCTGCCACGGCCACGTGAAGACAAATCAGCTTGAGGAGCAAGATCAGCTTGAGCTGGCGCTGTTACATTAGCCGGAGGAGGAGAAGTGCCACTTTCCTCCCTAGGTACACGTGCCCTTCTATGAGGCAGCATTTTAAGCTAAAAGAAGACACATAACAATGGAAAATTCATTAGTAATCACGGAAAACATCCTAAGTCAGCAGTAGTAGACTCACTTGGAGTTGTTCTGGACTAATGCAATTTCGATTCCTTATACATAACCTCAACACCGCTCTGATACCAAATTTAATGACGCGGAGATCCGGATACCGGTAAACGATACCAAGAACTCGGGGAAGCCACCCAAGAGGCTGATGAGGTTCCGTAAGGGTTGGAGGGTTTTGTCGAGGGGATACATAACGAATTAGAATTACACGCGCGCAATATTAATTATAGCAACAGTTGAACTATAAACAGAAGCAATTAAAATTATCAGAGTGATAAATATACATAATAGTCCAGATCTACAATATCCACAAGTCCGACAACTGAACAAAAGTCTAAATGTACAACTACACGGGACATACCTTGGCCAAAAGTACAAGAAAAGACAAACAACTGACAATAACCTACTGACAGAACTACTGCTGGCACTACGACCTGCCGTCAAAGGCGCGGGAAGCTGCGGAAGATGGCTGCTGCTGCTCACCTGAAAGAGTAAAGGTGAGTCTCAGCCAGACTCAGTAGGGGTCATACGGATCCCTACCCTTGTGGACACCAAAAATTGCACACCCAGATGTCCTACTCGGCCCAGCACTAACAACGGCACCAAGTGAAGAAGCCCCATAGAGACTGGTCATCCGGACTCCCCAAATATGCACACTGCTGGTTAGCCGTCCCCGGAGTCATGACGTCGAAGAGAAACCAACCCCCGGGAAGCTCACAACCCGTGGCCCCCGAAGAAGATCAAACAAACCATAATTTTGAGCACAAAACGGGCCCAAGTCAGCCCCAGCGGCACACCCTGGTGGCCTTCAACGGCGCACCCAGGGTTGCCTTCAACGGCACACCCTTGTGGTGGCCTTTAGCGGCACAGTCCCTGGGAGCCCCAGCGGCACACCCAGGCCTTTAGCGGCATGCCCATTTGCCTTCAGCGGCACGCCCAGTGGGCCTTCAGCGGCACACTCTTTGGTGCCCTCCAGCGGCACACTATGAAGTGCCCTCCACGGCACACTTTTTATGCCCCCAGCGGCACACTGTGAAGGGCCCCCAGCGGCACACTATGAAGGGCCCCCCACGGCACGCTCTTTGTGCCCTTTAACGGCACACTTCTCTGGGCCTTCAGCGGCACGCCTTTTGCCCTCTTCAGCGGCACGCTTATAGTGTCTTACAGCGACATGCTTCTTTAGCCCGCCAGCGGTACAGCGTGAAGGTTTTTCAATGGCCAAACGACGTGAAGCCCATGCCCTACATATCCTTGGCGCGCAGTGAGCTGTCCGAGGTGTCAGCCAACGGTTGGGCCACGCAGGCTACTCCCCTGACAGCCAGGACGGGAAAGGTCAAACGTCATCATGATGAAGCTGCTTCCCGCCTCCGACTGCCGTGCTCGAAGACTCCCGCGGCTGGGAGTATAAATCCCCTCCCATTCCGGCAAGAAAAGGAGGAGGGAGGAAGAGACAGAGACACGCAGAAGAGAAGAAGAGAAGAAGAGGAAGAGAAGAAGCGAAGAAAGAAGAGGAGGGGAGGCTCCGCCTCCCCCTTTCTGTTGCTCCGTCCACCCACCACCGCCGTCTGCGCGAAGAGAAGAAGGATAAGAAGAGAAGAAGAGGAGCTCGTCGCTCCACCTACCACCACCGTCTGTGTGAAGAGAAGAAGAGAAGAAGAGTGGGTGGAGAGAGGGAGTGAGGTTCGGGAGGGGAGGAGTCCACGCTCCGTTCCCCCCCCCCCCCCCACTGTATTTTCTTTTCCTCTTTCCTTTCATTTCTTGTTTTGCCGTCGTTGCGATGTATTAGCCCCCTTGGGGCACTCCTCTTATGAGAATAGAAGTAGAAGTCTTGCAAATATTTTTTGGACGTCTTCCTCAAATATTTCTCCCGTGTTTGCATCCTTCGGTGTTTTACGCCCCTTTCCCTTTCTCCTTTTGTTAGGGCTTGCTTCCCCTTTGACATTTTTGCCTTCGCTCACCCCTGCGTGCCCTCAGCGGCACACCCCATCCGTGCCTTCAACGGCACGCCCTTGGACACCTTCCCCGGCACGGTCCTTTGGACCCTTGCCCGGCACGCCCTAGTCAAGCCTTCAGCGGCACACCCTCTCGTGCCCTTCCCCGGCACGGTCCTTTGGACCTTTGCTCGGCACACCCTGGCTAAGCCTTCAACGGCACGCCCTCTCGTGCCTTCCTTGCCCGGCACACTCGCCCCTCCTTCTTGCCCGGTGCACTCCCTCTTTGGCCAGTCCTAGGAGTAGTCTTCCACTCGCCGTTCCCTCCGAGTTTTTTGAGGTTTATAAAGGTGTTTCTGCTCTCGAGCGCCCATCTCCAGTTGTCGGGTTCCGCCACTCCATGTGGGCACATTCCTTGTATCTCCCTTACGCTCGGGTTAAGGGGAGATGCTGCCGAATTTTTGTTAGAAACGATAACATATTAAAAGACAAAAGGAAGCAACAAACAAATGGAACAACCACACCTTAAAAAGGACTAAAAGAAAGCAACAAACAAACGAAAAGAATAACGGTGAAACGCGTTCACCAAGGCAAGGGAACCGTAATCAACTCAAAGAGAACCAAACCGAACGGCAACTAGACAACTCGAACATCCGTCCCCACAAGAGAAAGAATGAAAGATAATCAAGAGAAAGAGAGAGACAAACACATGCACACTTAATAAAATCAGAAAAGAAGAAAAGAAAAGCCTTAAAAGAATTAGAGGGAGAGTGGGCCCTCATCGGTACACCATGTTAGCCCCTCAGCGGTACACTCCCTCATCCCTTCAGCGGCACAGCCCCAGGCCCTTCAGCGGCACACTCCCAGCCCTTCAGCGGTACACTCCCTCAGCCCTTCAGCGGCACGCTCCTGCTTCAGCCCTCGGCGGCACACTCCTTGATCCTCCAGCGGTACAACCCTGGCCCTCAGCGGCACACCCTTTTGACCCTCCAGCGGTACACCCCCTGGCCCTTAGCGGCACACTCCTTGGCCCTCCAGCGGTACACCCCCTGGCCCTCAGCGGCACACCCTTTTAACCCTCTAGCGGTACACTCCCTGACCCTCCAGCGGTACGCCCCTACCCCTCAGTGGTACACCCTTTTAACCCTCCAGCGGTACACCCCCTGGCCCCCAGCGGCACACTCCCTTGGCCCTCAGCGGCACACTCCCTTAGCCCTCTAGCGGCACACTCCTTTGGCCCTCAGCGGCACACTCCCTTGGCCCTCCAGCGGCGCACTCCCATGACCCAGCGGTACACCTGAAATAATGATATTAATAAAGATAATAAGCTAAAAGAAAACATAATAAATAAACAAATAATGATACAAAACTTAAATAATGATAATAATAACAAACTCAAAAGAAAATAGAGAAATAATAGCAAACAATAATGTTAAACAACAATAATAAATGATAATAAATTCAAAAGGGTGAATAAATAAATAAGAATGATAAAGAAATAAGTAATAATAATAATAAGCTTAAAAGAAATAATAATAATGATAAATCGACAAATAAATGATAACAAAAATAAATAAATAATAATAACAAACTTAACAAAAAATGACAAGTAAATGAATGATAATAAAACGAACAAAAATAATAACAAACCTAATAATAACAATAGTAAATAAGTAAATCACAAGAAAACATGAATAAATAGTAATAAAGAATTCACTCAAAGATATGTATAAATTAACGAATAATAATGATAAAATTTTAAATGATAACAAAACAATGAGATCCACTTTGCAGCCCCGTCTCTCTCGTGACCCGATTAGGGCTGTCAATGGGCCGGGCCCGGGCCGGGCTTAGGTCGCCCCGGCCCGGGCCCGACTTATCAAGAGTAAGGCCCGAGCTCGGCCCGGGCCCGACCTATGTCGGGCCGGGCCGGGTCGGGCCCGACATTGTGTAAAAAATTCAAAGCCCGACTAAGGCCCGGCCCGGCCCTACTACTTAAATAAAATAATAAAAATTAATAGATTTAATACTATAAAACTTATAATCTCACTAAATAAATTAAAATTTTGATATTAATTACATAATTTGTGTGAAAAGATAATTTTAAAATTTCTAATTAAGTAAAATAACATAAGTTTGACTAAATAATTTTTAAAATTTGAAGTGAGAATAAAAAAGGGATCGGGTCGGGCCGGCCCGCGGGCCGAACTCAAAGCCCGAGCCCGGCCCGCGAGTCTAGTCGGGCCGGGCTTTTAGGCCCGACTAAAAACCCGCGGGCCTAAAAAGACCTTGCGGCCCGGCCCGAAATCGGGCCAAGCCCGCAGGCCTATCGGGCCGGCCAGGCCCATTGACAGCCCTAGACCCGATGCCGAAGGAACAACAATGTCGCCCTTCCAGGTTGGGCCTGAGTCTCGGGAATCATCCCGAACTGGCCGTGACCCGACCTCGCCTCGGGCTGACATTCCGATTAAACCGGATTCATTTCTCCGGCCGGATCCCTTCCGAGCCGCTACTAAAATTACCGCACGCTCGGCAGACATTTGAACGGGTTCACCTCGATTTTCGCCGCATTTCTATTATGGACCTGTGTCTGAATATGAAAAGACCCGTGAGCAACCAATATGACCGACGGCTCCCTCCCCGACATGGTCGTGAGCCGGCGTTGCTCCGGGTCGATAGCCCGTTAAATCGGATTCATTCTAATGGGATTCGTTCCCATCCTTTCATTGAAACTGCCGTAAACTCGGCATACATTCGTACGGGGTCGTTTCCATCAACGTCGCACTTTTAATATGGGCCCTTGCCCGAACATGAAAAGGTCCGCAAGCGACCGACAGAATCGGAATAGAACGAGACGGCTCCCGTCACCCCTGGACTCCTTCCATGGGAATATCAATAAGGCCTCCGTGGGCCACACTTAGACCTCGGGCCTAACCCGATCATGGTCATCGTCTGGCTCATATCCTCAGTCTACAGCTCGCTCCTTTCAAACACGTTTTCGGTTCTGGAGTCTAGTCCCGGGACTCTCCCCCGTTGCCCTCCGGCACCGGAAATATTAATGATGCCCGCGCAAGCCTCGTTCGGACCACGGGAGGCGCCCCCGGCATGGTCCTGACTCGATCTCGCACTGGGCTAATAAATCCACTAGCTTCCTGCTACACTAGCCGAGATTCAACCGAATATTTTCAGTGTCTCGGAATAATAAACTTGTCATATCCCGGCATGCATATGTTCCAGGTCCTCCCGTGACGATTACAATATTCTCAAGCTGGACTCCCGTCCGAATATTAAATGGTCTCCCGAATGACCGACATATTTCGAATGCCCGCTTCTCCGGACACAGGGCTTTTCAGTCGATTCAAGGGATATTCCCTCGTCGCCCCTTGGCACCGGAAATATTAATGACGCTCATGCAAGTCTTGTTTCGACCGCGGGGGGCCCACTGCAGTATGGTCACAGCTTGCTCTTGCACCGGGCCAACAGATTTACCGGTTTCCGACCGCTCTAACCGAGGTTTAGCCAAATGTTTTCCGTTCTTTTGAACAGTAAATTACCATATCCTGGCATACATATGCTCCGGTCTTCCCGCGACGATCGCGCTTTCCCCGAGACGGACACTCGTCCGAACATCAAATGGTCAGCACATGACCGACATGACCTCGAATGATTTTCTTCTCGCCCTCGCGTGAGGATCTCAATACCTCGTAATAGACTTTTCATGCAATTAATCTCTTGGCCATGAGGCCCTGAATCTTGGCGATTAATCAAGGGTGTTCCCTCGTATGTGAGATGTAAATGACGTCGTGACCTTTATGGCACGGCGGGTTTTGGTCCCAACACGAACCACACAATCGTCTGATGAAGTCAGGTCGAGCGCACCATGGGCTCTTCGGGGCCCGAATAAATTATCACTTCGGTTACTGGCACGTCCACGCACTTAATAGACGAACCACCTGAATAAGCAAATTTTATTGCGTCCACAAGTCTGGCACGCCCGGTGGGACCTAAACCACCCTTCATCTCTTCGCCGGGATTTGGGGCCTCGTGGCCTCCTAATTAACGATGTTTGCCTGCTTTCATGAGTGGCAGGTGTTATCTTCGCCAGTCCTATGGGGAGAAAAGGCAGACTCGGTGCAACTGCCTTCGTGGCCTCGAGGACGCTGCTTCGAAGCATATGCAGCTTCCAGGAATCATGGGGGCTGTTTTAAAAAAAAAAAGAGGAGAGAAAGAGAAGAGAAGGGAGGGGAAATCAAACCCCCCCTTTTTTTTCCTCAAGAAGAAACAGAAGAAAAGAAGAAAAGAAGAAGAGAAGAAAAGAAGAAAAGAAGAAAAAAGAGAAAAGAAAGAAGTAAAAAAAAAGAAGAGAAAGAATTGGCAGGAGAGGGTTGTACGGCCACGTCCGTCGAGACCCGTGCTGAACGGAGATTACCACTGTGGGGTTGATGCGGTGGAGCGAACCACTCATCCCCTCCCTGAGGGGGTGAGCGCTCTCCTGCACCTCCACCCTGGTCAATCATACAAAAAATGGGAGAAATAAAGAAGAAAGGAAGAAAAGTTGGCCAGCATCGTCGACTGAAAGAGCAAGAAGAAACCCGGTATCCCGCCCGACTCTAGGAGGTCCCGAGTCCGCGGCGCAATGACCCCGCTCGTTCCTCCTTCCTACTGCCTCCATCCGGCACAAAACGGCCCCCGAGTGGTTGTTAAAAGACCCAGCGAGCCACAATTGTAGCTTGGTGAATGGTTGTCCGCTGTGGAGAATGCTTTATAGCAATGAGGCCAAGCACGGCCACACTCCCGAAGAGAGCGTGCACATACCCCGCCATGGGGGATGAGAAGAAGATATATACCATGCTGCGGGGGGCATAGGATGCAAAAAAAGAAATACACCCCATTCCCAGGGGCACATGAAGAGAATCCGCCCCGACTGAGGGGCACACAAAGTAAAAGCTACACCCCGGCTTCGGGGCATTTGAAGAAGAATCCGCCCCGACCTGGGGACATAAGAGGAAATAGAGTTGCACCCTGCCTTAGGGGCATTTGAAGAAGAAATACACCCCGATATGGGGGCATCTGAAGCAAAATACATACCCCGCCATGGGGGCATATGAAGAAAAGAATTCACCCCGGCCTGAGGACACACAAAAAGAGAAATTCACCCTGGCTTAGGGGTATATGAAAAAGGAACGTACCCCGGCCTGGGGGCATAAGAAACAAAAGCGCACCCCATGCTAGGGGCATATGGAGAGGAATGCACCTCGCCCTGAGGGGTGCAAAAAGTATAAGAACACACTCTGGCTTAGGGGCATTTGAAGAAGAAACATACCCCGCCAGGGGGCATAGAAGTCATGAAGAATACGCCCCGGCTTAAGGGCATTTGAAGAAGTCACATCCCGCCTCGGGAGCATGAGAAGCAGCAAGAATACACCCCGGCCTAGGGGTATTTGAAGAAGAAATATACCCCGCCTGGGGGCATAGAAGTTATAAAGAACACGCCTCGGCTCAGGGGCATTTGAAGAAGCTACATCCTTCCTTAGGAGTATAAAAAGAAAAGAGTCCACCCCATCTTAGGGGTATTTGAAGAAGAAATACACCCCGCTATAGGGGCATAGAAGCCATAAAGAATACGCCTCGGCTTAGGGGTATTTGAAGAAAAAGGATACCCCGCCTCGGGGGACATTGCAAACAGCGATACACCCTGCTAGGGCGCACAGGAAGCAAACCACACCCCACTCCTAGGGACACATGAAGAGAGTACACCCCGCCATGGGGTCACCCCGACTCGGGGGTACATGAAGCGACAAAGAATACACCCCGCCTTAGGGGAATCTGAAGAAGAAGCATACACCCCACCAACGGGGGCACAGGAGCCGTCGAGAATCCACCCCACTTTGGGAGCACAAGAAGCAGACATTCCCCAGCATGTCGGGGCAGAAGAAGAAGAATCCCCCCTCGGGGGCATATAAAAAAAAGCAAAGATACACCCGGTGCCCGGCGCACATGAAGAGAAAGGCACCTCCCTCTGGGGGCACAACAAGCAACAAAGATACACCCCATTCCTAGGGGCACATGAAGAGAAATACACCCCTGCTCCAGGGGCATATGAGACAAAACTATACCCCGATTTAGGGGCATTTGAAGAAAAGACTTCACCCCGCCTTTCAGGGGGGGGGGCATAAGAAGCGAAAGATATACCCCACCCCCGGGGCACAAGAAGAAAACACACCCCACCTTGGGGGTGTAAGAAGCCAAGAGATATATCCCGCCACGGGGCAACAGAGGCAAAATGCATTCCCCCCGGGGGCACGTAAAGCAACATACCCCTCGTCTCGGCAGCATATGAGGCCAAGAAGCTACATCCCGGCTCGGGAGCATAAGAAACAAAAGATATACCCCACGTCCGGGACATATGAAGTCAAGAAACACACCCCCGTCTCGGGGGTATTTGAAGAAGAAGCATACCTCACCTCGAGGGCCTAGAAGCTATAAAGAACACGCCCCGACTCAGGGGCATATGAAGAGAAGTCCACCCCGACCTAGGGGTATTTGAAGAAGAAGTATACCCCGCCAGGGGACATAGAAGCCATAAAGAATACGCTCCGGTTTAGGGGTACTTGAAGAAGCTACATCCCGCCTTGGGAGCATGAGAAGAAAAGAGAATCCACCCCGGCTTAGGGACCTTTGAAGAAGCATACCACAGGCTCGGAGTCCATGAAGCAACATGCACCCCCCCGGGGAGGACATCTGAAGCAGAACAAACAACATCCCCCGGCTTAGGGAAGCATATGAAGAGAGGAATACACCCCGATATGGGGGCATGTAAACAAAGAAGAAGAATTCACCCCACCTCGGGTGCATAAAAAGAAAGAACTACTGGTGGGGACACCGGACCCACTGTCGGGCCCACTACTTGGAACCGACGCCACACCGCCCCGATTGCACCGAGTTTGTGGCTCGGAGAAGACTCGGCGTCCTGAGTACGTATCCGTACGTATGTGTGTACGTGTGTATTTTACTATGATGGTATTTGAATTTTTAAACCACCATAATATTTTATTTGGGTCAAAAGTTGTTGTGTTTTATTGTTGTTTAACCCCCAAGTCAAATGAGGGTTGTTGGATGGTTGGTGGGGTTTGTCTTGTTAGGCTAGGGTATGAATCTAATTAGTGAAAGTTAGAAGGTCATATTATTATAGCTCTCTTCCTATATAAAGAGGCTAATGTGTTACGTATGTTGTATGAATGAATGAAAGCTTTTGTGTTAAAGGAGCCTTGCCCCTTTGTTCACCCCTCTCCTTCCCTCTCTTCTCATTTTCGTGAGATCTGAGTGTCGCCCGGTGTGAGACCGTCCGGCGTAAGGTCGAGCTGTGTGAGATAGCAGTTATCCGTTCCCATCCCGTCCGCGTCCCGGAGTGCCGACGATCCGTCTTCCCCGTCGCCGCCGCGTCAAATTGGTATCAGAGCCCAATAACGGCGTCTCCGACAACCCCGACGTCGCCAACGTCTCTCTCTTTCTCTCTCCGCTGTTAGAGTGAAAAAAAAAGAAAAAAGAAAGAAAAGAAAAAAAAAGGAAAGAGGAAACTCTCGGTTGAAATAGAAGTTAGAAAAAAAAAGAATAGAAAAAAAAATTCTTTTAGAACTCCCTCTCTCTCTCTCACTTTCTTTCCTTTCTTTGTAACCTCTCTATCTCTCTGTTTCTATCTCTCTCCCTGTCTCTCTCTCTCTCGGTTGAAGGAAAACAGAAGAAAAAAAAAATATTTTTTTCTTTTTCGTTCGCGACACGGGGCCTCGTCGCCCGTGCCGGGTTCAAAAGAGGGGAGTGGCCGCAACGGCCAACTCCCCCCCCCCTCCCGGCCGCCGCGCCCGACGCCCGGCCCCCGCTCGCATCGCGCCCCGCCCGGCGCCCAGCTCCGCCCGCACCGCCTGCCGCGCCCTCCCTGCGCCAGGCCGAGCCCGAGCACGCGCCCGCCCGGCCCCTGCGCCCCTGCGCGCCCGAGTCCCGCACCCGAGCGGCCAACGCCCTCCCGCTCCCCTCTGCCTGCCCCGCGCCCGTACGCGCCCGGCCGTCCGCCAGCCCCGTCTGCGCCCAGACGGGCCCCTGCGCACCCGAGGCCCGCCCGAGCCCGCCTGCGCCCCGCACGCCCTGCCCCGCTGGCCCCGGCCCGTCGACGCCCGCGCGCCCACGCAGCCGCCCCGCGCGCCCACGCAGCCCTCCTGCCGCGGCCACCCGCGCCCGAGCACGCCCAGCGCGCCCCCGGCCGCGCCCGTGCCGACCGGAAGGTCACCCGCCTGGCGCGTCGCGCCCGCGTCGCCTGCGCCCACGTGCCGCCGCCCTCGCCAGCTGGTAGGCAGCCAGTGTTGGCTGCCAACGCTGGGTGATCAGCCGAAAGGTTTGAAAAAAAAACGTGAGAAAAAAAAAGTCAAAAAAGAGTAGTTAAAGTTTGAAAAAAAAAGTGTTTAAAAAAAGTGTTAGATATATATATATATCTTTATATGTTATTTGGTTTAGAAAAAAAAGAGTTTGACAATTAAGTTATATATAGTATATATATATATATATATATTCAAGATATATATAATCTTATATATATATATATTAACTTATCGCTTTCTTGTGACACCCAAGTCCACTACTACGGCTCGACTGAGTCTGAGCCGTCCGGATGCCGACAGAAGATCCGTAAATTACGGAACGTGAGTGCCCCTAAGTCTACCTGCGCGGAGAAATTCTGGAGTAATTTGTTCCCCTGCGTGGGAAATTTTAAGTCACGTGGTTTTGTAATAATTCAACCCTCCCTGCGTGGAGTGAATGCTTTGTAACCGCTCAAGCTTCGCCGACGCCGTGCGGGCCTGCACGTCCCCGCTCGCCTTCGTCTCCGGTCGGAGCTAGACTTTCCAGTCAGCTAGGTACGTGCTCCAAACTTGCTCATTTAGTATCTTTTCAATTGCCGCGCGACGAAGTAAGAGAGAGCCCGATCCATGCAGCCAGTCTTCTGAGTGCATCGCTGTGGACGGTGAGAGAGTGCTTGCTTGCACCTATCCTTTAGGCCCTAGGCTGTCACATTAGGGCACCCTAATTGTCAGGAGGTAGTCCCACAACTACTTCGCCTACGGGCGAGTAACTTTCCTTGATCGGTCCCTTCAAATTGACCCTTTACAAATCAGCCGGGTCCACTGCTTGCTAAATTCTTCGGTCCCAGGACAGCATCATTTAGGTCCGAGCCCGTGCATGCCACGCTGGTCTAGGAATTCATCTGGCCGTCTAGAGCGCCCTTCAACACTATAACCAACGATGGATCAGAAGAGCGTGAGTGCTATGTTGGCTCGGCTCGAGCATAACCTTCTGACCCATTTTGAAGAGTCCATAGGCCAACTACGAGCAGAGCTAGATGAGAGGATCCGAGCTTTAGAGGATCGACTAAAGGGAGAGGAAGGACGAGTGAGTGGCCACGGCAATCCCGTAGCCAATTCTAGGGAGGATAGAGAGCAAGCCCGCCCGAATCAGGCTCCCCAAGGTAGAGAACAAGAGGATCGTACACCTCGAAGGAGGGACTACGATGATGAGGAGATCATCCTACGGAACGTCAAAATTGACGCTCCCAGTTTCGATGGGTCCCTCACTCCAGCCAAATACCTTGAGTGGGAGGCCGGGATGGATTAATATTTTGATTGGCATCACCGCATGGCCCCCGCCACTAGGGTGAGGTTTGCCAAAATGAAACTCTTGGGTCAAGCCAAAACCTACTGGTGTAATGTGGAGAATCTCTTAGCCAGGAGACGAGAGGAGCCCATAAATACATGGGAAGAAATGAAGGAGAAACTGAGGGAGAAATATCTGCCACCCTCCTACCATCAGCGTCTTCTAGACCAGTGGCAGAAACTCACCCAAGATGGAAAATCCGTGGACGAGTACATCGCCAAATTCGATGACTTCTTCCTTCGGAGCCAAGTCATGGAAGACGCCTCTGTAACCCTCTCTCGATTTAGGGCTGGCCTACACGAGAGCATCCAACGGGAGCTTTTCTTGCGAGAGGTCAACACCCTCGAGCACGCCTACCAGGTTGCCCGAGATGTTGAGCGATTTCAAAGAGTGGCCCCACCTCAGGTTCCCACCTACCGCCAACCTGAGTCTCGAAACCCCATGGTCCGTTACACCGAGAGAGTTGGCCCCTCCACTTCTTATGCCCCTGCGGCTACCCCACTACGGGTCGTTGCCCCTACCGTTCCTTTCACAAGGAACCCCTTACCTGCACCCGCTGCATTGCCCAGGCTGGAGTATACTCCACCGATTGATAAAAGAGATGAGAAAAGAAAGGGACCCGCCCCTGGCACTTCCCAACCAGCCCCTATCTCAGGAGTCCGTTGCTTTAGGTGGCACAACCTAGGGCACATTGCCACCAACTGCCCCACCCGAGCCTTGGTCATCACCGAACCTCAGCCTATGGAGCCTCCACCTCAGGAAGGAGAGGACACTGAGAGATATATGGCCGATCCTGACCTCATCGTCCAGTTTGAGGAAATGGATGCAGGGTTTGATGAAACGCATGTCGAATACACGCAAGCGGGAGATATTGCCGAGAGCTCTAACCAGGGTTGACTAGGTGTAGTTCGCTGCATCCTAACACACCCCCAGGAGGACGACTGGCATCGGAGCTCCATCTTCCAAACCTACATCATGGTGAAAATCCAACCCTGCAAGGTGATCTTTGACAATGGGAGTTGTATCAATGCGGTCTCTTCAGACTTTGTCTCCCGTCTAGGTCTACCTACACACCCTCATCCTAGGCCCTACAACGTGGCTTGGGTTGACGACACTTCGATCCCAGTCACCACTACATGTGTCATTCCCATCCAATTCCAGTCCTACCAAGGACAGATTTTGTGTGATGTAGTGCCTATGAAGGTTGGAAGCATCATCCTAGGACGACCGTGGATCTATGATGTAGACCTCACAACTTTCGGTCGATCCAACCAATGTTCCTTCTCCCACAATGGGAAGAAGATCCAGTTGTACTCGACACCCCCAAAGGTGACCTCGGGTAAGAGTCCCACTTCTACTCCGGGTAAGAGCTCCACCTCCCCCACCCCCACTGGGACCCCCAAGGTTCCGGAGAGTCCCCAAACTCCCAATGAAGGGAAACTTCTCATTCCCTATTCTCCTACACCTGTCATGTCCATCCCTAAGGCCCCTAAGGTTGACCATGACCCGATTAGGCGCCTTAACTTCATAGGTGTTCGTGAGATGAATAGAGAGGTTGCCGAGGGTGCCCCTGTCTGGGCTGTTGTCGTCACCATTACCTCTGAGGAGTCCCAGGTCTCCGTCCCCTCCGAAGTCCAGGCAATCCTGCGGGACTTCCAAGACATCTTCCCGGAAGACCTGTCTTCAACACTCCCTCTCATGCGTGATGTTCAACACGCCATTGATCTTGTCCCTGGATCCACCCTACCCAACCTTCCCCACTACATGTTGAACCCCAAGGAGCATGCTGAGCTCCAAAGGATTGTCGAGGACCTTATCCACAAAGGTTTCCTCAGGGTGAGCAAGAGCCCATGTGCTGTTCCTGCCTTGCTCACACCAAAGAAAGATGGCACCTGGCGGATGTGTGTTGACAGCCGCGCCATCAACAAAATCACTGTTAAGTATAGATTTCCCATTCCCCGTCTTGATGACATGCTTGACATGATGAGTGGAGCCACCATCTTTTCCAAGATTGACTTGAAAAGTGGCTACCACCAGGTCCGGATTCGACCCGGGGATGAGTGGAAGACATCCTTCAAAACAAAAGAGGGTCTGTATGAGTGGCTTGTCATGCCTTTTGGGCTATCCAATGCCCCTAGCACTTTCATGAGGCTTATGACTGAAACCCTTCGCCCCCTCATTGGTCGCTTTGTTGTCGTCTACTTTGATGACATTCTCATCTATAGCCACAACCCTCAGGACCACATCCATCATTTGAGGGAAGTCTGCGAGACTTTAAGGAGAGAAACCCTGTTTGCCAATCTCAGGAAATGTGAATTCATGACAGACCGGGTCACTTTCCTTGGATTTGTGGTTTCTAGTCAAGGAGTGTCTGTGGACCCATCAAAGGTCCGAGCTATAGTAGACTGGTCGGAGCCCCAGAATGTCCATGACGTTCGTAGTTTCCACGGGCTAGCCACCTTCTACAGACGCTTCATTCAGGGTTTTAGCACCATTATGGCACCCATTACGGATTGCATTTGTAAGGGGAATTTTGAGTGGACCAAAGTCGCCTCCCAGGCTTTTCTTGTCATAAAGGAGCTTATGACCAAAGCCCCTGTCCTCCGCCTACCAGACTTTTCCAAAGTCTTTGAGGTTTCCTGTGATGCATCTGGCGTAGGAATAGGTGGGGTGCTTAGCCAGGAGAGCCACCCTGTGACTTATTTCAGTGAGAAGCTTTCTGATGCAAAACTTTGATACTCCACATATGATAAGGAGTTTTATCCCGTGGTACAAGCCCTCAAACACTGGAGACACTATCTCTTACCACAAGAGTTTGTCTTATACTCGGACCACGAGGCTTTGAAATTCCTTAGCTCTCAGAAGGGTTTAAACCCTAGGCATGGTCGGTGGGTAGAATTCCTCCAGTCTTTCACATTTGTCCTAAATCATAAGGCTGGAAAGGACAATAAGGTGGCCGATGCCTTAAGTCGAAGGGTCTCTCTTCTTTCCACTGTTCGGGTAGAGGTCACGGGATTTGATCGCATGAAGGAACTCTATGGAGAGTGTCCTGATTTTGGCCCTACCCATTCTGCTCTGTCTGCTGGATCCTCGACAGCATTTGCTGACTATCTACTCCAGGATGGTTTTCTGTTTCGAGGGCAGTAACTCTGTGTCCCGAGGACTTCTGTTCGGGACTTTCTAGTCTGGAAAATGCATGCTGGAGGTCTTGCTGGTCACTTTGGCCGTAACAAGACCATCCATTCTATGGAGGAGCACTTCTATTGGCCTGGCCTAAAGAAAGATGTGGCCAAGATTGTAGCCCAGTGTAGGACGTGCACGATGGCCAAGCAGGTCAAACAGAATACTGGTCTCTACACTCCTCTCCCCGTCCCTGATCGACCATGGGTTGACGTGAGCATGGATTTTATCATTGGATTACCACGCACTGCTCACAAGCATGATTCCATCTTTGTTGTCGTTGATAGGTTCTCTAAGATGGCCCACTTCATTGCATGTTCCAAAACATCTGATGCATCTAGAGTAGCCCATTTATTCTTTGATGAAGTCGTGTGTTTGCATGGTCTCCCCCAAACTATCGTGTCTGACCGAGATGTCCGGTTCACTAGCTATTTTTGGAAGACACTTTGGCACCTAGTTGGCACCAAACTAAAATTTTCCACCGCCTATCATCCCCAAACTGATGGGCAAACTGAGGTCATCAACAGGAGCTTAGGCAATCTGTTGAGATGTCTTGTAGGGGAACATTCTGGCACTTGGGATCTTCTTTTGCCCAGAGCCGAATTTGCATACAACAGCTCCATTAATAGGTCCATAGGCATGAGTCCATTTGAGGTCGTACATGGCTACAAACCTAGGAAACCTGTGGATCTCATTCCCCTTCCCCTCGAGTCTAGAACGTCCAAATCAGCTGAGGAATTTGCACAGCATGTCAAAAGTCTGCATGAGTCAATTAGCAAGCAAATCAACCTCAGTAATGAGACTTATAAAAATTTGGCTGATTCGCATAGGCGTCACCATGAATTTCAAGAATGTGACTTGGTTATGGTACGGGTCCGACCCGAACGACTCCCCTCGGGAGCCGTGAAAAAGTTGCAGGCCCGTAGTGATGGACCCTTCCCAATTCTGCGGAAGATTGGCTCCAATGCTTATGTTGTGGACTTACCTCCCGAATATGGGATTAGCTCGACTTTTAATGTGGCAGATCTAGTGGCCTACAAGGAACCCACAGCGATTCCTAGTGACCCTTTCGAGCCTTCTCCTCCCATTGAGAGTGAGCCCACCCCTGTGCGTCCCACAGCCTCGAGAGTACCGCGCGATCACATTGAGAGGATACTGGATGAGCAGGTGACCACTACACGGAGCAGGGTGTACCAGCGCTACCTTGTCCGCTGGCGGGACAGTCCGCCTTCTGATGATTCTTGGATCAGCCGGGAAGATCTCCAGCGCCTCGATCCAGATCTGCTGGAGCACTACCACAGCAGTGTCCCCCCTTACTCGACGGAGTCGAGTTCCAGCCGCCCCGGGAGGGTTGGTGGGGACACCGGACCCACTGTCGGGCCCACTACTTAGAACCGACGCCGCACCGCCCCGATTGCACCGAGTTTGTGGCTCGGAGAAGACTCGGCGTCCTGAGTACGTATCCGTACGTATGTGTGTACGTGTGTATTTTACTATGATGGTATTTGAATTTTTAAACCACCATAATATTTTATTTGGGTCAAAAGTTATTGTATTTTATTGTTGTTTAACCCCCAAGTCAAATGAGGGTTGTTGGATGGTTGATGGGATTTGTCTTGTTAGGCTAGGGTATGAATCTAATTAGTGAAAGTTAGAAGGTCATATTGTTATAGCTCTCTTCCTATATAAAGAGGCTAATGTGTTACGTATGTTGTATGAATGAATGAAAGCTTTTGTGTTAAAGGAGCCTTGCCCCTTTGTTCACCCCTCTCCTTCCCTCTCTTCTCATTTTCGTGAGATCTGAGTGTCGCACGGTGTGAGACCGTCCGGCGTGAGGCCGAGCTGTGTGAGATAGCAGTTATCCGTTCCCGTCCCATCCGCGTCCCGGAGTGCCGACGATCCGTCTTCCACGTCGCCACCGCATCAACTACACCCCGCATCAAAAGCGGTAATACACTCCACTATGGGAGCACTAGAAGCGGAATACACCCCGTGCCGGGGGCATATGAAAAAAAAAGGATACCTCGCTCTGGGGCATCAGAAGCAGCAATACGCCCCACCTTGGGGGCATCAAAAGCAGTAATACACCCCACCTTGGGAGCACAAGAAGCAAACATTCCCCCCGGTGTGTCTGGGAAGAAGAAAAGAATTCACCCCGGCCTGGGGACACTTGAAGAAAGAAGCACATCCCGCCACGGGGGCACATGAAGAGAACCCCTCCCGCCTCGGGAGTATAAGAAAGGGAAGAATACACCCTGGTCCGGGGGCTTTTGAAGAAACAACACACCCCCTCCGTGGGAGACAAACTACACCCCGACCCGGGGACACATGCAGAGCATCCACCCCGCTCAGGGGGCACAAAGAGGTACACTCCGCTCTTGGCGCATAAGAAGCAGAAGCATCTACCCCGGCCCGGGGCACAGAAATGAAGAGACATACATCCCGATCTGGGGGCATAAGAAGAAAGATATACTCCGCCCAAGCGGCATTTGAAGAAACAACATACCCTGCTTCGGGGGCACAGAAGCCGTAAAGAGATGCACCCCGGCCTCAGGGGGGCATAAGAAGCAAGAGATACACCCCGTGCCGGGGACATATGAAGAGAAGCACTCCTCCGCCTTCAAGGGTAGAAAGAGAGCAGAATTCGCCCCCGCTATGGGGGGGTATAAGAAACAAAAGACACGCCCCGTACCAGGGGCATATGAAGAAGAAACATACCCCGCCTTAGGGGCATATGAAGAAGAAGCATACCTCGCCTCGAGGGTCTAGAAGCTATAAAGAACACGCCCCGGCTCAGGGGCATATGAAGAGAAGTCCACCCTGGCTTAGGGGCATATGAAGAAGAAACATACCCCACCTGGGGGCATGGAAGCCGTGAAGAGTATACCCCACCATGGGGGCATTTGAAGAGAGCTATACCCCGCCTCGGGGGCATTAAAAAAAAAAACACGCCCTGGTCTGGGGACATAGAAGCCAAAAAAATACACCCCGCCTGGGGGCACAGAAGCAAAGAGGCAAAACACACCCCTAAGGGGGGATGCACACCAAATGAAGCTACACCCCAACTTGGGGGCACATTAAGAGAAATACACTCCAGCACGGAAGCGTTAATGAGAAAAGAAGAGCAGAAAAGAAAGAAAAATGGGCATACGAGGCAGACGTGGTCTTCGAGCCCGCCTCATCCCATAAAAGAAGAGAAGAAAAAAAAAAGAGTCACGAGGCAGACATGGTCTTCGAGCCCGCCTCATCACACAAAAGAAGAGAAGAAGAGGAGGAAAAGACACATGAGGCAGACGTGGTCTTCGAGCCCGCCTCATCACACAAAAGAAGAGAAGAAGAGGAAGAAAAGACACATGAGGCAGCCGTGGTCCCTGGACCCGCCTTTTCACACAAAAAAAGAAGAGCAGAACCAAAAGAAGACACATGAGGCAGACGTGGTCTTCGAGCCCGTCTCATCACACAAAATAAGAAAAGGAAAGAAAGAATGCACATGAGGCAAACATGGTCCTTGCACCTGCCTCTCTACAAGAGAAGAATAGAAGAAAAAAAAGAGACATGAGGCAAACATGGTCCCTGCACCCGCCTCCCTACACAAAAGAAGAAGAGAAGAATAGAAGAGAAAAAAAGAGACATGAGACGAACATGGTCTCTGCACCCGCCTCTCTACACAAAAGAAGAAGAGAAGAAAAGAAAGAAATGATCATGAGGCGAACATGGTCCCTGCACCTGCCTCTCCATAAAAGAAGAAGAGAAGAAGAGAAAGAAGAGTCACGAGACAGACGCGGTCTTTGCACCCGCCTCTCCATAAAAGAAGAAGAGAAGAAGAGAAAGAAGAGTCGCGAGGCAGACGTGGTCTTCGAACCCGCCTCTCCACATAAAAGAAGAAGAGAAGAAGAGAAAGGGCAGTCAGGAGGCGAACACGGTCTTTGCACCTGCCTCTCCATAAAAGAGGAAGAGAAGAAAAAAAAAGAGAACATTCACGAGGCGAACATGGTCCTTGCACCTGCCTCTCCATAAAAGAAGAAGAGAAGAAGAGATGAAGAGAAAGAACAGTCACGAGGCGAACATGGTCTCTGCACCTGCCTCCCCATAAAAGAAGAAGAGAAAGAACAGTCACGGGGTGAATACGGTCCTTGAACCCGCCTCTTCACACAAAAGAAGTAGAGAAGAAAAGAAGGAAATGATCACGAGGCAAACATGGTCTTTGCACCCGCCTCTCCTCACAAAAGAGGAAGAAAAGAAGAGAAATATGAGTCATGAGATGAACTTTTACCTCCGACCTTCAGCCACCCCACAGATGGAAACCGACTAGACCTTCCGCCGGCGGGGCGTTAAACAGAATAGACCTTCCGCCGACGGGGCGTTAAACCGACTAGACCTTCCACCGACGGGGCATTAAACCGACTAGATCTTCCGCCGACAGGGCGTTAAACCGACTAAACCTTCCGCCGACGGGGCGCTAAACCGATCAACTTTCAGCCATCGGGGCTTCAACCCGACAACTACCCCTCCATCGGCCTTCCGGTCGACAACTATCTCATCATCGGCCTTCGGGTCGACAGCTATATAATCATTGGCTCCTAGCCGACAGCTATCTCATCATCGGCTCCTAGCCGACAGCTACCTCATCATCGGCTCCTAGCCGACATCTATCTCATCATCGGCTCCTAACCGACAGCTACCTCATCATTGGCTCCTAGCCGACATCTATCTCATCATTGGCACCCCAGCCGACAGCTTCTCAGTTAAAAAAATAGACCTCTCGCTTTGGTTCGGATCCTTCCCCGGCCAGAGAACAAAAGAATAAACCTTCCATTTTGGTCCAGACCCTTCCTTGGCCAGAGAACAAAAGAGACCCTTCTCTTCGACTCTCACATCCCGCTACCCAACGCCCCTCTGCAGGGCCATTTCGACCGGGGCCCACTGTCAGGATTAATCCATCCGTCCCACCGCGCTTCTCGATTCTGGCTCCCGCAGCCCGCTCCCCAGCATCTTTTAGCCCTTATGGCTCACTCCCGTGATGTCCCTCGGGTTCTATGGCCCGCTTCCCTAATACCCATTCAGCCGTTCGCGGTCTGCTTCCCTAATATCTTTACTATCACTACACTTATACGTAACAACAATATTTTCCTATGTAAAAAAAAAAACAACAAAAACAACAAAAATAATAATAAAAAAAAACAACAACAACAACAAAAAATAATAACAAAACACAAAAAAAAATAACAAGCAAAAAAAGGAGAATGCACGATTGCCCCGCTTGCATGGTTGCTTAATATAGAATAATACACCTCGAAATTTTCTAGGACCGTGTTTCCTTGCTAAATAATAATATCGCCCCGATTCCGGATGCACACGCGTCACGACGTACGCTCGAAGGGAACCCAACTATGGCGGGTGCACACGTCAGGGGGAAGAGTCATGGCTGAATCGCTAAGTCCAACTCACAAAATAAACCTGAGGCAACGCTCCCACACTTAGCACTTAATGTGTTCAATAGCCTTCGACTATAGGGATTGCCCGAATTTCTTCTTAGCACTCTACGGAGGCTTGAATTCCTGCACTCGCGTGAAAGGTAATCGTGAGGAAAAAGCTATCTACCCCCACTGTAAAAAAAAAAGAGAGAAAAAAAAGAAAAGAGAGAGAAACGCGGAGCCGAGTAGCCGGGAATCCCCACTGAAACAAATGAGGAGACTCGCGCGAAATGGTGAAGCGAATCATAATAAGGACGAATCTTAGTAGTCGGGAATCCCCATTGAGACACGTGAGGAGACTCGCGCCGAACGGTGAAATCCGCTACCAAAATAAACAGATGGGGGCTGTGTGAAGCTACCGAAAGTCGAAAGCCTGGAACTAATGTGTAGGCACTAGAGTGATCCTCGAGTGTCACCAGGAAAACCTGCATATCCCTATGGTTAGGGCCCTTTGTTCACACATTTGCACTGCCACGCCACAGAGAATTACCTCGGGTGAAATGCGTGAATTTAGGCTATGCATGCAAGACATGCGATATCCTCTTGACGGGTGCACCACCCCTCAATTGTGCCTCGCGGCCAGCACCGCATCTACGAATTACGGGCGATGTCCCTATCCTATCCCCTATAGGGGGAGCTGCCTTACTTATATTTATGTTATGCCTGCTAATGAATGCTTGCATGCTTGAATAAAAGGGAAATATAATAAATAATAATAAATAATAAAAATGTGTGTCTACAATAAACTCAATTTCGGCCATCGAAGCCTACGTTCCCAGCTACGACTCGTAGAGCCCAACCTTAGCCCCCATGGCCTACCTCTTGCCCTCGCGGCTCGTTAATCCCCAACTTCGGCTCTTCAAGCCCGCTCCCAGCCTTGGCTATTTTGATCTCCCTTATCGGCTCCCATGCCAACAGCTTTTCAATCATCGGCCCCTGAGCCGACAGCTTTTCAATCATTGGCTCCCATGCCAATAGCTTTTCAATCATCGGCCCCTGAGTCGACAACTTTCTAATCATCGGCCTTCGGGTCGACAGCTTTTCAATCATCGGCCCCTGAGCCGACAGCTTTCTAATCATCAGCCTTCGGGTCGACAGCTTTTCGATCATCGGCCCCTGAGCCGACAACTTTTCAATCATCGGCCCCTGAGCCGACAGCTTTTCAATCATCGGCCTTCGGGTCGACAGCTTTTCAATTATTGGCTCCCATGCCAACATCTTTCAATCATCGGCCCTTGAGCCGACAGCTTTCTAATCATCGGCCTTCGGGTCGACAACTTTTCAATCATCGGCTCCCATGCCAACAGTTTTTCAATTATCGGCCCCTGAGCCGACAGCTTTTTAATCATCGGCCTTCGGGTCGACAGCTTTTCAATTATTGGCTCATATGCCAATAGCTTTCAATTATCGGCCCCTAAGTCGACAGCTTTTAATCATCGGCCTTCGGGTCGACAGCTTTTCAATTATTGGCTCCCATGCCAACAGCTTTCGATTATCGGCCCCTGAGCCGACAGCTTTTAATCATCGGCCTTCGGGTCGACAGCTTTTCAATTATTGGCCCACATGTCAATAGCTTTCAATTATCGGCCGCTGTGCCGACAGCTCTTATATCATTGGCATCCACGCCAGCAGGCACCCGGAGTTCTTCAAAAAAAAAAGAAGAGAAGAAAGAAAAAAAGGAGAAAAAGAGAAGAAGAGAGAAGAGAGAAGAAAAGAAAGAAAAGAGACAAAGAGACCAACAAACCATGTCATCTCCCGGCACCCTGTCGACACTGACGAAGAGACAAAGAGACCAACAAACCAGGTCAGCTCCCGGCACCCTGTCGGAACTGACGAAGAGACAAAGAGACCAACAAACCAGGTCAGCCCCCGGCACCCTGTCGGCGTTGACGAAGAGGCAAAGAAACCAACATATCTTGTCAGCTCCCGGCACCCTGTCGACACTGACGAAGAGACAAAGAGACAACAAACCAGGTCAGCTCCCGGCGCCCTGTCGGCATTGACGAAGAGACCAAGAGATCAACAAACCAGGTCAACTCCCGACACCCAGTCGGCACTGAGGAAGAGACAAAGAGACAACAAACCAGGTCAGCTCCCGGCGCCCTATTGGCACTGACGAAGAGACCAAGAGATCAACAAGCCAGGTCAGCTCCCGACACCCAGTCGGCACTGACGAAGAGACAAAGAGACAACAAACCAGGCCAGCTCCCGGCGCCCTGTCGGCACTGACGAAGAGACCAAGAGATCAACAAACCAGGTCAGCTCCCGACACCCAGTCGGTATTGACGAAGAGACAAAGAGACAGTAAACCAGGTCAGCTCCCGGCGCCCTGTCGGCACTGACGAAGAGACCAAGAGATCAATAAACCATGTCAGCTCCCGACACCCAGTCGGCACTGACGAAGAGACAAAGAGACAACAAACCAGGTCAGCTCCCGGCGCCCTATCGGCACTAATGAAGAGACGAAGAGACCAACATGCTATGGCAGTTCCCGACACCCTGTTGGCACTGATCATGAAGAGACAAAGAGACCAGCATGCTACGCCAGCTCGCAGCACCCCATCGGCGTCGACAAAGAGAAAAAGAGACCAGTACACCCGCGGGCACCGCCCGGCTCATCCTTCGCCCGCGCTACCCGTGGGTGGGGGGCATTTGTGGACACCAAAAATTACACACCCATATGTCCTACTTGGACCAGCACTAACAACGGCACCAAGTGAAGAAGCCCCGTAGAGACTGGTCATCCGGACTCCCCAAATATGCACACTGTTGTGAAGCCGTCCCCGGAGTCACGACGGCGAAGAGAAACCAACCCTCGGGAAGCTCACAACCCGTGGCCCCCGAAGAAGATCAAACAAACCATAATTTTGAGCACAAAACGGGCCCAAGTCAGCCCCAGCGGCACACCCTGGTGGCCTTCAACGGCGCACCCAGGGTTGCCTTCAGCGGCACACCCTTGTGGTGGCCTTCAGCGGCACAGTCCCTGGGAGCCCCAGCGGCACACCCAGGCCTTTAGCGGCATGCCCATTTGCCTTCAGCGGCACGCCCAGTGGGCCTTCAGCGGCACACTCTTTGGTGCCCTCCAGCGGCACACTATGAAGTGCCCTCCACGGCACACTTTTTATGCCCCCGGCGGCACACTGTGAAGGGCCCCCAGCGGCACACTATGAAGGGCCCCCCACGGCACGCTCTTTGTGCCCTTTAACGGCACACTTCTCTGGGCCTTCAGCGGCACGCCTTTTGCCCTCTTCAGCGGCACGCTTATAGTGTCTTACAGCGACACGCTTCTTCAGCCCGCCAGCGGTACAGCGTGAAGGTTTTTCAACGGCCAAACGACGTGAAGCCCATGCCCTACATATCCTTGGCGCGCAGTGAGCTGTCCGAGGTGTCAGCCAATGGTTGGGCCACGCAGGCTACTCCCCTGACAGCCAGGACGGGAAAGGTCAAACGTCATCATGATGAAGCTGCTTCCCGCCTCTGACTGCCGTGCTCGAAGGCTCCCGCGGCTGGGAGTATAAATCCCCTCCCATTCCGGCAAGAAAAGGAGGAGGGAGGAAGAGACAGAGACACGCAGAAGAGAAGAAGAGAAGAAGAGGAAGAGAAGAAGCGAAGAAAGAAGAGGAGGGGAGGCTCCGCCTCCCCCTTTCTACTGCTGCGTCCACCCACCACCGCCGTCCGCGCGAAGAGAAGAAGGATAAGAAGAGAAGAAGAGGAGCTCGTCGCTCCGCCTACCACCACCGTCTGTGTGAAGAGAAGAAGAGAAGAAGAGTGGGTGGAGAGAGGGAGTGAGGTTCGGGAGGGGAGGAGTCCACGCTCCGTCCCCCCCCCCCCCACTGTATTTTCTTTTCTTCTTTCCTTTCATTTCTTGTTTTACCGTCGTTGCGATGTATTAGCCCCCTTGGGGCACTCCTCTTATGAGAATAAAAGTAGAAGTCTTGCAAATATTTTTTGGACGTCTTCCTCAAACATTTCTCCCGTGTTTGCATCCTTCGGTGTTTTACGCCCCTTTCCCTTTCTCCTTTTGTTAGGGCTTGCTTCCCCTTTGGCATTTTTGCCTTCGCTCACCCCTGCGTGCCCTCAGCGGCACACCCCAGCCGTGCCTTCAACGGCACACCCTTGGACACCTTCCCCGGCACGGTCCTTTGGACCCTTGCCCGGCACGCCCTAGTCAAGCCTTCAGCGGCACACCCTCCTGTGCCCTTCCTCGGCACGGTCCTTTGGACCTTTGCCCGGCACACCCTGGCTAAGCCTTCAACGGCACGCCCTCTCGTGCCTTCCTTGCCCGGCACACTCGCCCCTCCTTCTTGCCCGGTGCACTCCCTCTTTGGCCAGTCCTAGGAGTAGTCTTCCACTCGCCGTTCCCTCCGAGTTTTCTGAGGTTTATAAAAGGTGTTGCCGCTCTCGAGCGCCCACCTCCAGTTGTCGGGTTCCGCCACTCCATGTGGGCACGTTCCCTGTATCTCCCTTACGCTCGGGTTAAGGGGAGATGCTGCCAAATTTTTGTTAGAAACGATAACATATTAAAAGACAAAAGGAAGCAACAAACAAATGGAACAACCACACCTTAAAAAGGACCAAAAGAAAGCAACAAACAAACGAAAAGAACAACGGTGAAACGCGTTCACCAAGGCAAGGGAACCGTAATCAACTCAAAGAGAACCAAACCGAACGGCAACTAGACAACTCGAACATCTGTCCCCACAAGAGAAAGAATGAAAGATAATCAAGAGAAAGAGAGAGACAAACACATGCACACTTAATAAAATCAGAATAGAAGAAAAGAAAAGCCTTAAAAGAATTAGAGGGAGAGTGGGCCCTCATCGGTACACCCTGTTAGCCCCTCAGCGGTACACAGCCCCAGGCCCTTCAGCGGCACACTCCCAGCCCTTCAGCGGTACACTCCCTCAGCCCTTCAGCGGCACGCTCCTGCTTCAGCCCTCGGCGGCACACTCCTTGATCCTCCAGCGGTACAACCCTGGCCCTCAGCGACACACCCTTTTGACCCTCCAGCGGTACACCCCCTGGCCCTTAGCGGCACACTCCTTGGCCCTCCAGCGGTACACCCCCTGGCCCTCAGCGGCACACCCTTTTAACCCTCCAGCGGTACACTCCCTGACCCTCCAGCGGTACGCCCCTAGCCCTCAGCGGCACACCCTTTTAACCCTCCAGCGGTACACCCCCTGGCCCCCAGCGGCACACCCCCTGGCCCCCAGCGGCACACTCCCTTGGCCCTCAGCGGCACACTCCCTTAGCCCTCTAGCGACACACTCCTTTGGCCCTCAACGGCACACTCCCTTGGCCCTCCAGCGGCGCACTCCCATGACCCAGCGGTACACCTGAAATAATGATATTAATAAAGATAATAAGCTAAAAGAAAACATAATAAATAAACAAATAATGATATAAAACTTAAATAATGATAATAATAACAAACTCAAAAGAAAATAGATAAATAATAGCAAACAATAATGTTAAACAACAATAATAAATGATAATAAATTCAAAAAGGTGAATAAATAAATAAGAATGATAAAGAAATAAGCAATAATAATAATAAGCTTAAAAGAAATAATAATAATGATAAATCGACAAATAAATGATAACAAAAATAAATAAATAATAATAACAAACTTAACAAAAAATGACAAGTAAATGAATGATAATAAAACGAACAAAAATAATAACAAACCTAATAATAACAATAGTAAATGAATAAATCACAAGAAAAAATGAATAAATAGTAATAAAGAATTCACTCAAAGATATGTATAAATTAACGAATAATAATGATAAAATTTCAAATGATAACAAAACAATGAGATCCACTTTGCAGCCCCGTCTCTCTCGTGACCCGGTGCCGAAGGAACAACAATGTCGCCCTTCCAGGTTGGGCCTGAGTCTCGGGAATCATCCCGAACTAGCCGTGACCCGACCTCGTCTCGGGCTGACATTCCGATTAAACCGGATTCATTTCTCCAGCCGGATCCCTTCCGAGCCGCTACTAAAATTGCCGCACGCTCGGCAGACATTTGAACGGGTTCACCTCGGTTTTCGCCGTATTTCTATTATGGACCTGTGTCTGAATATGAAAAGACCCGTGAGCAACCAATATGACCGACGGCTCCCTCCCCGACATGGTCGTGAGCCGGCGTTGCTCCGGGTCGATAGCCCATTAAATCGGATTCATTCTAATGGGATTCGTTCCCGTCCTTTCATTGAAACTGCCGTAAACTCGGCATACATTCGTACGGGGTCGTTTCCATCAACGTCGCACTTTCAATATGGGCCCTTGCCCGAACATGAAAAGGTCCGCAAGCGACCGACAGAATCGGAATAGAATGAGACGGCTCCCGCCACCCCTGGACTCCTTCCATGGGAATATCAATAAGGCCTCCGTGGGCCACACTTAGACCTTGGGCCTGACCCGATCATGGTCATCTTCTGGCTCATATCCTCGGTCTACAGCCCGCTCCTTTCAAACACGTTTTCGGTTCTGGAGTCTAGTCCCGGGACTCTCCCCCGTTGCCCTCCGGCACCGGAAATATTAATGATGCCCGCGCAAGCCTCGTTCGGACCACGGGAGGCCCCCCCGGCATGGTCCTGACTCGATCTCGCACTGGGCTAATAAATCCACTAGTTTCCTGCTGCACTAGCCGAGATTCAACCAAATATTTTCAGTGTCTCGGAATAATAAACTTGTCGTATCCCGGCATGCATATGTTCCAGGTCCTCCCGTGACGATTATAATATTCTCAAGCCGGACTCCCGTCCGAATATTAAATGGTCTCCCGAATGACCGACATGTTTCGAATGCCCGCTTCTCCGGACAAAGGGCTTTTCAGTCGATTCAAGGGATATTCCCTCGTCGCCCCTTGGCACCGGAAATATTAATGACGCTCATGCAAGTCTTGTTTCGACCGCGGGGGGCCCACCGCAGTATGGTCGCAACTTGCTCTTGCACCGGACCAACAGATTTACCGGTTTCCGACCGCTCTAACCGAGGTTTAGCCAAACGTTTTCCGTTCTTTTGAACAGTAAATTGCCATATCCTGGCATACATATGCTCCGGTCTTCCCACGACGATCGCGCTTTCCCCGAGACGGACACTCGTCCGAACATCAAATGGTCAGCACATGACCGACATGACCTCAAATGGTTTTCTTTTCGCCCTCGCGTGAGGATCTCTGTAACGACCCGAGAATCCGATTACCGGGAAGGCCCGATAACCCGAGACTCGCACCGCCACCCACGAGCCCGAAGACTCGGAAGGGTTAAAAGGATGGTGTGGAGACTACACAAGTATCACAAATAATTGCAGAAATTAAACAGTTATAATAGAATAACATTTTACATGTTCCACAACAGAAAATAACACAATAACAATAGTCCACGACTAGTACAGTGACAAGAAAGGAAAGTACAGCTACACGGGGCATCCCCCGGCTCTGACCTCCGGCACTACCGCTGGGCACCCGCTCCACGCTGCGCTCCTGACGCGCTCCCCGAAGGTGGCGCCTCACCTGAAACACGGTGAAAACACGCAGGGAATGAGTCTCGGAACAAGACTCAGTAGGGATCACTCGAACCCTACCTCGAAAAACGAGAAACCACTACTCTAGCGGTAGAAAAGTATCTCGGAAAGGAAGGCCCTGTACTCTACAGAACTAGACCCTAACGGCACGTAAACCGAGACACGTGCCACGGTACGAGGAAACTGAAACTCAACGGTTGAACCGTCAAAAACCCGAAGGTCGGAAACACACGACTGACAGTCTGACACTCCGTACTCGACAGGAGTACCACCCACTAGAAGCACAGCCGGTAGCGTCCCCTGGCGTCTTACACCGCACCGCAGGTGCACCGCCTGACATGGTAGGTCCTACCCGAGGCGCAAACACCGTACAAGTAACCACAAACAAGTAACTAGCTGGGGTCACGCCCGTCGACGTGGGTCCAACCGCCCCCAACCACGTGTGCACACACAGACCTTGCGTCACTAGGTCTGGTCCTCTGACCGGTTTTCCCCCGTAGCCGGACTCTGGCTACCGACGAGGGGCCTACGGTAACCGGTCCACAAACCGTCTCGAAAGGTGGGTGCCCGTACACCACTCCCAGGTGAGACCAGCACCGCGCACTGGTGGGCTACGACTAGTGGAGGGTCGCTAAAGGAGTAGACTCTCGAGTCACGGAAAACAACACCCAAGCCCGACAACGTGTGGGAATCACCCCACGCACCAGTCCCGTCACACGGAGACCACGGTCGGAGAAAAGCGAGGTTGCCACCCTCATGGGGCAACACAGGAAGTGGCGGTCTACCCTCAGACCGTCACTGCCAAATGGCGGTCCACTCTAGGGCCGTCACTTGGAAATAGCGGTCTAAGGCGGACCGTCACACGGCCAGGGGGTAGGGGGAAGCGACGCACCTACCCTAGTGCGTCGCTTGGAAGCGGCGCACCTAGGCCAGGGCGTCACATGGCACCCCACACCCACGAAAACCACAGGGAAAGTAACGCGCTTACCCTGGCGCGTCGCTTGCAAGCAACACGTCGGGCTCAGTGCGTTACTCGCATGTGACGCGCCTAGACCAGCGCGTCGCATGGCCCTCACGCTCGGGATGGAAAGGGAAGTGACGCGCCTGCCCCAGCGCGTCGCTTGTAAGTAACGCGCTGGGCCCAGTGCGTCGCTTGGCCCATCCACATGGGGGACAACAGGAAGTAACGCTCCTGCCCCAGTGCGTTACACGCATGTAACGCGCCTATCTCGGTGCGTTACATGGCCTGACCCCCAACGGTCAAAACCCAACGGTCGAAAGCATGTGACGGCCCAGCCCAGGGCCGTCACTAGCAAACGACGGCCAGTCGCAGGACCGTTACAGCCCTCGACCCCAAAGGCCAACACCCAGGGAAGTAACGCACCCCTCTAGGGGCGTTACAAGCATGTGACGGTCACTGGAGTGACCGTCGCTTGCCCCAGAGCACGCTACGGCGGGAGAACCCCAAAAACACCAACCACGCCCCCGTACCTCCACCGGAGAGGGGGAAAACAAGGGGGAAGACCCCTGGGGACCCCTAGCATGCATCTAAGCCACCAAAACATAGAATCATGGGCTAAAACCATAGATCGGGCGGCTCACCCCAAAACATGGAAAAACCCCAAAAACGCCCAAACATGCCTCTCTCGGCCTCCCCGCGGCCTACAAACCACGGAAAAGAACGGCGAAGAGCTAGGGAACGTCACCCTACCTCAATGGAGCGAATGCTCCGCCGGATCGTCCACGAATCGCGAAGAACGCTTGAAAACCCTCGTTCTTCCTTAAGCTTCCCACGCTTGCCGCACGCCCCCACGACCGCCTCGCCGCCGCCCACGTCGCCGCGCCGTCGCCCCGCCGCCGTCTGCAGCCGAAGGGGAGCTCGCCGTGGCCAACCGGGAGGAAGAGAGGGAGAGGGAGGGAGACACGGTGGAGGAGGAAGGAGGAAGAAGAAGATGGTGGGGGGAGAGAGAAAAGAAAAAGGGTTTTATAGAAAAACCCGAAAATCCGTAAAATTCCAAAAAATAGGAAATCACACCCCCGCGATCCTCGGAACGCACCGATCGCAACGGTACCACTCGTGTCCGTGTGAACAGCCCGGTTCACCCGCAACGAGCGTCCGAAGAGAAAAGCCGAAACACACACCGGGAATCGGAAAACACACGCGGAAAAGCCGCGGAACGCCTCCGGGCCTCCGAAACAACTCCGGATCGCGCCGACCCGAACACGAAAGATGTCTGAAACGAAATTTCGGACACAACGGAGCCGGACACTCCGAAAACCAGATCCGGGACCCACGAAGAAGGATCCGAAAGGTCCGGGATATTACAGCCCTCCCCCCTTAAGGAATTTCGTCCTCGAAATTGAGAACAACCCAAGGGGAAAGAAGAGGAAGACTCACTCAAACAGGTACGGGAACTGCTGACGCATCTCGTCCTCACGTTCCCACGAAGCCTCACCACCAGAGTGTCGTTGCCACACGACCTTCACCAAGGGAATAACCTTGTTCCGCAGGCGCTGCTCTCGCCTATCCTCCACGCGGATCGGAAACTCTGGGAGAGAAAGATCTGGAGTCACCTCAGGCCAAACGGAAAACTCGAGCACATGAGAGTCATCGGGCATATATTTCCGCAACATAGAGACGTGGAACACGTCATGCACCGACGCCAACTCAGAGGGTAACTGTAACCGGTAAGCAACCTCACCGATGCGCCCCACAATCGCGAAAGGACCGATATAGCGGGGACTCAGCTTCCCACGCCGTCCAAACCGCATCACCCCCTTCATCGGAGAAACTCTCAAGAACACATGATCGCCCACGGCGAACTCGAGGGGCTGCCGCCTACGGTCAGCATAGCTCTTCTGCCGACTCTGGGCCGCCAACATGTTCTGACGAACCAGGTGCACAACATCCACACATTGCTGCACCAATTCCGCTCCCGTCAAAACACGCTCACCCACCTCAAACCAATCGAGTGGAGTCCGACAAGGACGCCCATACAGAGCCTCATAGGGAGCCATGCCGATGCTCGAATGAAAGCTGTTGTTATAGGCAAACTCCACCAACGGTAGGTGATGAATCCAACTCTCCTGCCACTCCAGGCAGCAGGATCTCAGCATGTCCTCCAAAGTCTGAATGGTCCTCTCAGACTGACCATCCGACTGTGGATGATACGCCGAGCTAAATGCCAACTCCGTGCCAAGAGCTCGCTGGAAACTCCTCCAGAATCCAGAAGTGAAGCGCGGATCCCGATCCGACACGATCGAAATGGGAACCCCATGCAACGGAACGATCCGCTCCACATAAAGACGAGCCAACTTAGGCACGCTCCAGCTGACCTTGACCGGTAGCAACCGCGTCACCTTCGTCAGCCGATCCACCAGCAACCAAATACTGTCCTGCCCAGTCGGGGTTCTGGGCAACCCCACCACAAAATCCGTGGTCACATGGTCCCACTTCCAAGCAGGAACATCCAAGGGCTGGAGAGTACCGCCTGGTCGCTGATGCTCCGCCTTCACTTGCTGACAGATCAGGCACCTGGCCACAAACTCGGCCACATCTCTCTTCATGCCAGGCCACCAGAACTGCCTCCGCAAGTTCCGATACATCTTCGTCGCACCCGGGTGCACAGTGTACCTGCTCCCATGAGCCTCGCGTAACACCGCACGACGAACCTGCTCCTCCCCTGGGACGTACAGCCTGCCACGAAACCTCGCAGCACCGTCCTCGCCAAGCTCCACATCAGCTATCGCCAAAATCCGGGGCAACTCAGGGTCCGCATGCTGAGCCTCTGTCACCTGACGACGGATAGCAGGAGTGACAGTCAGACTCGCAAGCACTGCCAACCCTGGCTTCTGGGGAATCTTGAGCCTGAAAGATACTTCGGGCACCTGTTCCCAGAGCCTCCACTTCCTCAACATCAAGGCACTGATCACGACTGTGAGCGACGTCACGCGGTTCGGAGAAGAGCTGGATGCGGGGAAGAGGAAGAGGCGGAGAGCGCGCGGGCTCCTTCTTTTTTGTTTGTTTTGTTTGCTGCAACACAGAAATGAGAGGAAAGAGAGAAGGGGCCACCACGGGAGATTGCTCCGGCGGGGCGAGCGGGACAAGTATGATATAGCAAAATATGGGGATTAAACGGCCATAGCGGGAAGTGACTCGCCGCGACCTCGGGGGGACGGGAATGATGCAAAAATTAAATAACAAGAATTGAAACGGCCATTGGGGAAGTTACTCGCCGCGGCCTCGAGAATATGAACAGAATATAACAGAATATAGAGAAAATATGAGAACAGAAATTTAAACGGCCATTGGGGAAGTGACTCGCCGCGGCCTCGATGATAAGATGTGATCGCCAGGGGCCAAAAGACCCCAAAATAAGAAGGTGATCGCGCCTATCTCAAGAGCGAGAGATGGCGGGTTGCTTCTTCCTCTCCTTCCGGCCGGCCGACGGAGAGGGCTTTCCTCGGGTACCCTTGCAAGACAACGACAAATAAATGACAAGTGGATTAGAAAGATGGAGGTGTAGTATTCGAATCCTTGCGATAAAAATAACGAAATGATGGCAAGACACACACCTGGTTGGTGTTATCTTTTAAACCCCTCTCGGACTCGAGTAGGAGGAAAATGAGATGATGGATGTAAGAAGTATAAGAGAAGAGGCCCCCTTGTGAAGGGGGATAGATGATGCAATATGATGAATGTAAAGGACTATGGAGAAAAAGGGGAAGAAAAGGCTTATTGGATGAGCCGAGGGTGAAATCCGGCGGAGCTCCGGCAGCGTGGGGACGACGTGGAAGCGCGGTGGATGAAGACGACCTTCCTCTCGCGAGCGTGAGCACCCGAGAAGCCGGCAGAACCTCCACCTACAAAAGAACCCACGGGTTAGAAAAATGACTCCGTAGCCTCTGGGCTCCGGCAGCCTATCGGATCACTGCTTAGCTCCTTTTAGAACTGAGGGGGTGGGCCTCTATTTATAGAGCTCCGGAAGGTGGAGGCGTCCAGAACCCTGGACACCTCCATCAGGGCCGAAATAATATTTTATTCTATTTTTATTGATTTTTTTAGAATACTTTTATGGGGGCGTCCAGGGTCCCGGACGCCTCTAACAGGTCCACCGAAAACCGACGACGGCCGCACGCGGTTTGGCACAACGCGTGGTTTTGTGAGCGGCGCCTCGTGATTCAGAAATGGGCGCGTCCAGTCAGCTGGACGTCTCTAAATTTGGCTTTTTTCACACACGACAAACCGTCGTTCGGTGGCCGGCGCCCGTGAGTGAGTTAATGGAGGCGTCCAAGGGCCTGGACGCCTCCAAAAGTTTATTATTTTTTATTGTTTTTGTCTTTTATGCCAAGGCTGGCATTTTATATTTTTTTTTTTTTGTACTTGTTTTTATGGAGGAGTCCAGGGGCCTGGACGCCTCCATTAATATATATACATTTTTTTTAATTTTTTTATTTTTATATGCCAACTGGCAATATATATATATTTTTTTATATTTTCTTTTTATGGAGGCGTCCAAATACCTGGACGCCTCCATTAATTTATTATTTTTTTTATTTTTTTATTTTTTTTTATTTTTTTTATTTAATTTTGGGCCCTGAAGAAAAAATAAAATAAATCAAAATCATGGGGGCGTCCAGGGGCCTGGACGCCCCCATTAAGACCCACCCGGGTCCTTGGATCAGGCGTCGGCGGCCGCCTGGCAGACCCCCTTCTTGATTCCGGAACCTCTTGATGCGTTCGACTGGTGTTGATGCCGTCCGAATGCCGTGACGGGACGATTCCGGATGCCGAAAAGGGCGGAAGAAGACTCAGGAAAAGGAAGCACTCGAGCGATTCGAAATGCGTAGGCCATCGCGGGGCGTCGTATAGTAATATGAGACTTTCTATGAGACGTCAAGAATGGCGTGTCTACAGCTGCCCCGCCTTGGCGTCTGCTTTGCAAGGGAGCGACACGTAGTGGAATGGTATCGAAGTGGACTG